>ML780300.1:1163557-1196451 GCA_009831015.1 Picea engelmannii | reverse complement strand
TTCAACAACAAGAGACTAGCATTTTCATCAAACTTTTCTTTAGTCTCACATGCCTAGTTTTGGATTAGTCAACAACCCTAACTTGAAGTAATCATAACTTTGTACCTATAATGTATAAAGATATGAAACTGATACACAATGTTATTCAGTGTGTTTTATGAAATCACTCCAGTTTTCACTACTTGGAACCTCTCAGAAAAGGAGTTATAGAAAAAATGACATACCTTGTTGAATTTTGGCTTATTCTAGAGAGCAACCTTGTAGAGCGTGCCCCATGAACACACCGATGCACACACTTAGTAACACACCGCACAAAATAATATATATGATTCACATGGTGCATCATGTACCATAATGGATTGGTACATTATAGGTACTGAGATGCACCGTCGAATAGCTAAATAATTTTACGCAGTGCGTCGATAAATGGATGCATCGGTGTGTTTTTGTTTACCTACACACCGTTGAGGAATTTAACATTATGTTGTGGTGCGCTTTGTAAATTTACAGGGTGCACCAACCGCGGTGCGAGAAAACATCTCGAATGCACCACGCAAAAAAAAAATTAAAACAGTGAAAAATTAGCTCAATTTTAAATTTTAATCCATCAAAAACTTAAGTTATAAAGAAACAAATATATAACCTGGACATTTTGTCATCGAGGAGGCATGGTTGACACGTAGTCAAAAAAACCAAAGTTTCCTATCATTTGGAAAAATTCGAAAGCCACACACACAACAACAAATGAAAGGAAGGCAAGCAATGGAAGCCAAAATGGCAAGGTGCTTCAGAGAGGCAAAATTTGCACCGGTGCTTTTGAGATCTACAGCACTAAAAATGGTAAAAACGAATTTTACGGCCAGTAAATTTTTTTTATTGAACCTTGTACCGGTGCGCTCGATGACTAAACGCATTAGTGCTACAATATTTATGTAGCGCACCAGATAATATTTTTTACAAATAACCCAAACATCGTGCACCATTTTAGAGCATGGGTGTGCATCGTGCGTCCAATTACTATGGAGCACACCGGCGTATATATTTTTTCCAGAAAATCCTACAATGGTGCGTAATTTTTTTATTTAACCATGTCACCGTGCAGTCGATTATGCGACGTATCAGTGCATCTTGTGTTACATAGGGAATCAGTTTTTTTTTTTAAATAACCCAAACACAATTCTCCCTTTGGAGCAGTAGTGCGCCCCGGTGCATCAATATACTACAGAGCGCACCAGCGTATATTTTTTGAAATAATCCTACAATGGTGTGTAAATGTTTTTATTTAACCATGTCACGATGCGCTCTATTATTAGCAGCATCGGTGCGTCTGGTTTAACAAGCGGACCGGATTATATTTTTTTTTAAATAACCCTATCACGGTGTGTTTGTTTAGAGCATGTGTGTTGACCTGTGCGTCAATATACCACGGAGCACACCGGAGTATATTTTTCGAAATAATCCTATGATGGTGCGTATCTGTTTTATTTAATCATGTCACTGTGTGGTTATTGATGCAACACCCCAGTGCATTGGGGTGTTATAGATGCACTGGTGTGGTCTCTTTTAATATACGCATAATTCTTCTTTAAAAGTTATCGAAATTTTTATTTTCCAGTAATATAGATTAGAATTTTTCTAGATTGAGCATGTTGTAGACTCAAGGATTAGGTGAACTCTCAACTATATTATAAATGGGCAATGATTATAGTTTAGGATTTTGAGAGACGGTTATGATCATTGATGGCAAGATCAAGGTTATGATCATTGATGGTGAGATCACGCAGGTTATGATCATTGATGGTGAGATCACACAGGTTATGATCATTGACGATGAGATCACGCAAGTTATGATCATTGACGGTGAGATCACGTAGATTATGATCATTGACGATCATGCAAGCTGGTTATGATCATTGACAGCGAGATAACACAAGGTTATAATCATTGGCGATCATGATGGCAATGTGGGAAAGGCGATCCAGATGGTAGTAGGTACCCATGGAGCAAGATTCCTATCATGGACATCATGGTCATAATAACTCAAATTGTCATCATAATCACACACAATTGTGAATTAGCAACTAATATAGATCAGAATTTTGCTAGACAACCCACTAGTTGGGAGTTCACCAAATACTTGAGTCTACAACATGCTTCAGATGATTATAGATCAGAATTTTRAGAGACTACCCATACTTTAGACTCAATTCTTTACAGCTGAAATTCCTATACTTTAGACTCAAGTCTTTACARCTAAAATGTAGACAAAAAAATTCATAGAAACTCCCAGGAAAAAAATCCCTCTCCCTCTACCTCGCCTCCCAATCCCRTACAACATTGTACAGGTCAACCCTCTACTCTTGTTGCTCTCTCGGTTGATGTCTCTGCATGATTAAGAATATGGCCAGTAATTTTTTTTAMTTTAACCCTTTTATGGTGCGCTAAATAAGTAGCCACACTAGTGCGTTGTTATTTATGTAGTGTACCAGAGTATTTTTTTCAAAAACCTTACCACGRTGCGCCATTGTTTGGGAGAAATTGTCCTCACCATTGAAATTATTTAAGTAGTGCATCATCGTATATAAAAATTTAAAAAATAATAATGCCACGGTGTGCAATTTTTTAGAGCAATCGTGTGCCCCGGTGCATCATTATTTTTGYAGCACACTGAGTTTTTTTTTGTTTGAAATAACCCTACTACGGTGCATTAGTTTGGCGRGAACTGATGCGTCAGTTGTATAAAACGCACTAGTGCTTTATATATTTATAAATGCACCATACCATAACATCTACTAAAACCTCCACCTGCTCGCCTYCGCTAAYATCCTCTGCTATAAACGGATTTTTGGGCTATTTTAATAGGGGTATCTGCAAAAACCTCCGCTAGAGGGTATTTTCCTTATAGTGTTACTTGTTTAAGTGAAGAAGAAGAGGAGAATTCTTGCCTTGGATGGCATGCTTGTGTGATGCTAGCTTATTGGATCTCTTTGTTGTGAGTTAGGGTTTTCATTTTTTTCCCTTGCTAGGGTTTTGGAGAGCTAGAGGATTGTGTTAGCCTTGTGATAAAGCTATGGTTTGTACATGAACTTCATCTTTGTGAATGTTAATGAATTTCCATCAGTCCAAATTGTCTCTATTGCAGATTCAATTTTTAGTCGCCTATTTCTTCATGGTTTTGTAATTTCCATCCCTTATATGTCTTATTGATTTCACATAAGATTACATTGAAATTTTTAAGTGATTTAACACTTATATTAAAGAAGATAGGGTAAATTTGGTGTTGTATTTACAACTATCATAAATTATTTTCAGGTTTTTTATGTGTGATAAGATTTCCCTAGAGGGGTGAAACTTATTGGCACACTTTTGTATCTTTTATTTTGAATTACCTAGTGTATTGGGGTTGTTAAGAGGTGAAAAATTGTCTATTGTTGTTTTTTGTTTTATTTATATTCCATAATAGGACTAAAGCTGAAAATTCAAAAGGTTAATATTCGAGAAACCTCTAGGAAAGAAGTGAAATTTTTGTTTTCCATTAAAAGTCAAAGAGAACATAAATTTCTACATAGTTTCAAATCCTTTGTCACTAAAATCATTCTAGGTGCAAGAGGGAGTTGTTGTTTTAGCTAAATATTACCTAGGAGAGGTATTGATCTTGTTCTGGTTCTTGTGTGTGATACCCTAGGTTGCTTGAGAGAAGTACTTGGACCCTAGAAAAGGGTTTGTTTTCTTCATTTATTGTTGATATGTGCACTTGAGGATTGTTCAAGATGTGTAAGATGAATCCCGATCTTAGATAGTGATAAGTTGGATGGACCTTCCAATTTTATTCCTTGGAATCTTAGAATTCAATAACTTATAGAGGAAGCCAATCTTTGGGAGCACATTATGAAACTAATTATAGAACCTATTGATTGAAAATAGTTAACCATGAAGAAGAAGGAAGAAAAGGTTAAAATAATAATTCTTGATATTATGAAGGATCATTTCATCTCTCACACTTCAGAGAACTTGGAAGGTAAGGACATGTATGGAAATTTGGTTGAGTTATTTCAAAACTCTTGTTCTTCTTGATATATGTTCCTGAAAAACTAGCTTTCATTCATTCATATGAGAAAGATAGATACCATGGTGAGATACTTGACCATGATAATTGAGTTGAGAGATTAGTTAGCCACCTTCAGACACATGTGGAGAATCAAAAATTCATGTCAATTACTTTAAATGGACTTGTTCCTTCCTATATTCCTTTTTTTCATGGTGTTTGTGCTCGAGAGACCTTACTAAAGTTTCCAAAGCATTGTATTGATCTTGTGCAGACAAAAATAATAATAATAATAATAATATTGCATCCTTGTTCATGGAAACAAAAGAAAGTAGATGTGATTGGTCTCATCAGGAGGACAAATAAGGGTAGCAATAAATATTACAAGAATAAGTAAGGTATAGATACAAGAAATAAGGACTTGATTAAATTTATGTGTTTCTGATGTCATGAGATGGAACATTATGCTAGCAAGTGTCCATTGAAGAATAAGGGAAAGGGTATGAAACATGTTGCAGTCGGGACTGTAGAAAACTATAGAGGAGGATCCCTTTTAGTTTGAGACTACCTTTTCCATGATCTCTTGTTTGTCTTCTAAAACTATGTCTAGTGTTGGATGTTATTTGGATAGTGGAGCTTCGAGAATATGACATATGGTAGGTCATTATCCAATGGATTTTAGGAGTGAGAGGAAGGCCTTAGTGTGGAGATTGATGATGATGATACTTATCCTATGAGAGGATTTGTATCCATTTTTCCTTCCATGTGCCTTTAAGTTATGTTCTTGAGTTGAGTGATATTTTATGTGTTCCTATTTTGAATTTTTCTTTCAAATTATTATATGGAAGATGTAGAGGGGATAGTTGCATTTGAGCGACAGTAGTGCACTATAAGTGATTGTAATATATCTAGTCTAAGTAATTTGGATGGAGGGGTTAGAGAGGGTGTCCTTTATAGGTTACTTGTTGATCCAATCGCACAGGTACATTCTATTGAAAAAACAGGATCGTGGAGCAATAAAATAAAACAAATGCGGAAATAAAACAAAGAAGATACACAATACAATAGAGACACAAATATACGTCATTCACCCAGTGTGGGACACATCCACCAGAGAAATTTCCAAGTCCTTCATTTTTATTATATAGCAAAATGAAGGGATACAACCTACAACATGCTCGATGTAACTTCCTCTTCTTTCTCTCACATTCTCCTCTCTCAGAATGCAATATTCGTGATAATACACAGCCTTGATACAATTCCCTCATAAGAGAGGGTTGCCTTCTAGGGAAAAAAAAACTAAAATAACTTCTACCATTAGATCTGTGACCTTATAATGAATGGTCCAGATTGACTACGAAATTACAGTATTTTACAAGGAAATTTTTCCCAAAATTTCGCTTCGGGGGAATTGCCCACGAATCCCCTCCGGGGGGGCTACAAAAATTGTTGCTTCCCCCATATGGACCCCACTAGAAATATTTTTGGAGGAGAAATCTCCCCCACACCTCCCCGTTAGGGAATGGGGTCCAAGCATGACTGAAAAAAACATTTGAATCAGGAAGATAATCAGGCTCCACAACCAACAATCTCCCACTTGGAGACTGATCACAACAACTCCATTGTTGTTGTATATGTTGGACTATACTCCACCTTGGACCTGGAAAATTTCTCATCTTCACCTTCATGATTGAATTCCAATTGAAACTGAGAAGGAACTCAGTTTCTCCCTGGTTACTACCTTTGTTAACATGTTTGCAGGATTCTGGCTAGTATGTATCTTTTCCAACTTCAAATGTCCATCTTCCAAGATGGATCGTATGAAATGGTGCATGAGTTTTATATTCTTAATATTTGAATGGAAGGTTGAGTTATTTGTAAGATGAATGGCACTCTCACTGTCAGAGTACAACCTTCTATTCTCCTGCTTCTTTCCCAATTCCTCCATAAACCTCTATAACCAAATCATTTATTTACTAACCTCTATAGCAGCAACATACTCTACTTTTGTTGTTGAAAGTGCAACAACATTTTGTATTTTTGAAATCCAACTTATTGTTGTTCCACCTACAGTAAAAACATACCATGAGGTGCTCCTCATGCTATCTTTATCACCTTCCATATTTGAATCAACATATCCATGTAGAACAATGTTTGAACCTCCAAAACATAATGCATGAGTAGAAGTACCTCTCAAATACCTGAGAATCCACTTTACTTTATCCCAATGTTCTTTACCTGGATTTTTCATATACCTACTCACAACTCCCACTGCATGTGCAATATTTGGTCTTGTGCAAACCATTGTATACATCAAGATGCCAATTGTTGATGAATAAGGGACCTTGGACATGTATTATATCTCCTCATGTGTCATGGGATAAATTTCCTTAGTTAATTTGAAATGGTTGAGACCACGGAGAAGACTATGCTTGTGTACATGAAGTGTTCAACTATTGAGTCAAGCCCAGGAACTAGATTGAGTGAAAAATAGTGCACACCCAATCCATAGAAACATACCATAATTATGCTCATCGAAGATGACACTCTCTCTCAGATTCCCATGAATTCTTTCATGCACAAGGTATCAACTGACCAGAAGGGAGAGTAGACACCAGCACAAAACTCAGCACCCCTTTCAAGCATTTTTAATGTGCTCCAAGCCAACTTAGATGTACAACAAATTCTAAATAGGGAGTCATCCTATAAGTTAGGAGATATTTGTCATACACTTGGTATCAATCTAACATCCCAAGAACAAAGGGTCACAGGGTCTACCATTGCCACCATATCATTGTGTAGTAGTACCCAAAAAAGAGTGTTGTGGATAAACTCGTAAGCCATCACAACCTTTGATTCATCCACTAGCTCAAAGCCTCATTCATTGCCTTATGTTGAGAGAGAGATGGAACGGGTTCCCTCATAGGACCTGCAAATATATATGGCATAAATAACAAATGAGTTGGGGGACAAGCAGTCTGCACTCATCCAGTCCTATAAAAAGATGCAACAAAAGCATGAGAAAGAGATAGTTGCACACCAAGAAACTCAACAGAAGTGTTCTCATGAGATAATGGTACACAAAGATATTAGAGAGGGCCATCAAGTAGAGTTTACTTTGCATACAATATTGATCAACGCAGTGAAATAGGTCTACGCAAAAATCCCCAATACAATAGAAGAAACTTTGGACCTCTTGGGGCCATGTAAGCTTAGCAAAGTAAAGGAAAGGATCCAATACCTTCAAGCACAAAACACAAAACTTTAGGAAAAGTTGAAGCACACCCCAAAATAAAAGAAAGGGGAGTTGTAGTAGCATATGTTTGTTGTGAAAAAGACACTACACCAAGGAAAAGTGCACGTGGTCGATTTCATAAGGGTTGTGGAGTAGAGCTTCAAGCTTTGGATGAACCTCCAGAATGCCCCTGAAATTAGCACCATTGAAGATCTCATTCATGCAAATGAAGCATAAATAAATGAGAAAAATCAAGTGTTACCATCCCTGTCATAGGTAGAGCGACAAGAAACCATGACAGCAATTTTCTACCTTCACCAGGAGATTGCATATGCCCGTATGAACCAAAAAAAATTGTCTTCCATGATGTTAGATGTAGTAGAGAGGGATCAGTAGCACCACTATAAACTCACTGATGTGCATGCAAGGGCAAACCTAGTGGTATAATTGGGTGCACAAATCAAACCTACCATTGGGTCGACCACACCATGCAACGTCAAATATTTTTGGAAAAATATGAAGGAACTAATGGAATTTTTTTATGAGTTTGATGTCCACTTCAAAAAATTCATCGTAGACCTCAAGAACATGGTTCTATCCATCGCTTATTTCACACTATAAGTAACTTCATTGGACCAAGGATGAGCCACATAATAGTGTTAGGGGCCTCTTGGCACCCTAAGGTTTGGGAAAGACTACACATGCCAAATATTTTTTCACTGCGTGATACCAAGAATTAGTGCCTACACCAACCAGTTTTCTACTATGCACGCAAACCAATTTTGTACTACGTGCCGAGACTTATGTAATTTCTACATTCATATCCAATCCTTGGAAATCTTTCATAATGATTGTAACCATTTTTGTAACAAACTGACTAGTCATGGTCAAGGTTTTGGGTGATCTGGCAAGTTTGTTATGATTTCCATGCTCTGGTAGAGACAAAAGGAATGCATGTGAATATGTAAGGGTTGGGGTTTTGGTTAATATAGAGTTCATTGTTATGTTCTCTTTTACAAGTTAAAGTTCTAGATAATCATTTGTTTAGTTATTGTTATGTTATGATTCATTAGTTGTTCTTGAGTGGTGATGTTAATTTGAGAGAGAAAGTAGATCGATATCAAGGAATGGTATATGTTTGTTTCACCATGAATGAATTCTAAGTAGGATACAGCCTTTTTTGTATTGCAATGTATCTGAATGACTCTGTGTTTAATGACTGAAGCATGAAACACCTTTGTCTTTGGATATTATGGGTTATGTTTTGTCTACATGTTTGTTGCATTGTTGTAACATCCCCAGCTTAACTAAGGAGCATTACTATGCTGAATACACATAAAAATTGAAAACATTTCCTGCTAATTCATTTCATGTAGCTTACCAACTACAAATTATGCACAGATTTAAGTAGATTTTGATGCCCATAATTAAATGCATCTACAACATTCTAAATGAACATGAATGCAGTCAATAAATAATCTACAACAACACATAAAACTATTCTCATACATAGGGTAAAATTCATAGCCATTAACTCATAAGATAACTCAGAAAAATAGATAAACACTTATATTTTTAAAAGAATTTTTTTTCAACCAGTTGCTTTGGAAGGACATTCCACCCAATCATAGACTTTTTCTTCCAGATCTCAAGGGCAATTCACCCATGAGCTCGAGATAGGAATCCACAAAATAAGGGTGCCTCTCACAATCAACTACTCAATATCTCACAACCCACTGGTATTCTCCTACAGTTATCCTAAAATTCATCTAGCTCTCTTCCTCTTGACCTGACCAACCCAAGGAATGTACCCCTTCACTAATCTCGGTCCACTGAGCATCCCATTAATTTAGAAGGGTCTCTCTAGCTCAGGTAACCAGGAATATCTCTGTTGGGAACTCAAGGGAACTCACTGCCGGGAAAACTAGTAAAAACCAATATAAAACACTTGTTGTTACAATGAAACTCCCATAGGAGTTCACTCTTTAGGCCTGGAAACCTGACTCTTTAATATTCAGCTCCAAAATTCTCTAAAAACGTTCTAACATGCTTCAGAATTCACCAAAACTTCTTGGTATGGCTCTAGTGCTATTTTTCCCTTCTCTCTCCTTGTTGTTCATGCCAGGACTGAATGTGAAAAACTTCCTATTCTCCCCATAAGAATTTCCTCTATTTTCCTAATAAAATTGACTACTCACTCTACCCAATGTTGATTGTACTTCAACCCCATCCTTCCAATAACCATGGGATGTGCCCTCACACCCACCATGTTACATGAGTTTAATGATTGGGCTCTCATACCCTCAAACAAAAATAGAAGCTTTCCTTGTATGATAGTAAAATTCAGAAATATAGGTTTGAATTAATATCCATAAACCATTTCCCCCTTGGGACCCTCTTATACACTCCCTAGGCATCCCCCTCCGCTCTCTTGTGGATTAATTATCCCCCATCTATGTCCATTTTTCCATCTATGTCTCTTGTGGAATCACATTATTTTTATTAAAATCAGAAAATACAATTTTCATATTACATCGATTGGCCATAGCCACATTCATATCTACATTACGCATTAATTAAACTAGGGATTATAGTGGGGATGTTACAATTGTGTTGCATTATATTGGTATAAATAATGTAATGAATGAGTATGAGAATGTTGTCTAGACAGGTATTCATGCATTGTGGATATCTGAATATTGTTGTGATTGAATGTGAGATGAATTCATGGTTAGAGTTATGTATATCATGTCCACCCTATTCCTTCGTTATTTGCATAAGTATTCAGTGTTTGTAATTCTCATGGCATATCGGGTGAGACATTCTTCAATCCTTGAATATTGAATATGTTAGTGCCTATGGGGTATTTGTTGGTAAATCCTTTCAAACCTTGGGTTTGAAACCCTAATACAAAAAATCCAATATGTATCTATTGTCCACAACCAAATACAAGCCTAGAAAATGTCACGAGAACAAGCATAGCTTCAATTCAATTTAGTTAAAAGATGGAAAACTTATATCGGTGGTATTCCTCCTAAAATACCATTGTTGAGTGAGAAGGATATGCTCAACATTGATTTTGGTCTTAAGCATTGGAAATATTCTTCTAAAATGGCATGGATAGGTATTCAACAAAAATTAGTAGATTGTGTTGCAATGAGGCAAACTATAGAAAGATTTTTAGAGATGTGTAACGCTCCCTCCTTTGGTCTACCTGATAGTTTTCTTTTTCTCAATATGAGGTTATAAAAGTTCCTGAAGATGGGATCCAATAGAAGATACAAATCATTCATTCCCTTCAAAATATTGGAAATTCGTGCATGAAAGACTACATTAAAGACCAGTCGGGGAAATTACATTAATTGAAACTCTATTTCCAAAGTTGGAAAAGTATGAAAACAAAGTAGAACAAAGTGTTACCTCATTGAAATATCCTTTCAAACAACATTATTTTCTTCAAAGTGACTTTATTGAGAAAACATTTGAAGCATAGAAATTTTGTGTCGAGAAATATAAAAAAAGAAAAGGAATAAGCATCCACAAGTCAAGTGGAGAATATTGATGATTAAGGAGCTAAATCATTTCAACTCCCTCTACCTTCTTTGTATAAATATGATGAAAATGAAGGAAACGGGATTTTTGTTGGGTGTTTATTTCAAGTTAATCGAGAATTCAAATTGGCCAAGTTTTGGAAGACCTATATTGGTATATGTTGTGTATGGGACTTTTTCTCTACTTTCTTATGTTAGAATTACTATAAGAATGTTCAGTTATGATGTAAAAAATAAATTGTGCACTCATGGTTTATTCTTGCTATTGTTATTCAATGGTAGCCAACATTTGGATCTGAAACTATAATCAGTAATTTAAATATAGGCTCACCTTATTGACTTGTTTATTATTGGAACATTTATATCATTAATAAACATTACATTTTTTTATGTTTTAATGGCAATCATAGCTATTGGTTTCATATGTGTTCTTTGATCTGAAATCATGGCTAGATATCTATAATTTAGGAGTGCATTTTATGATTAGATTGGAATTGCATTTAGGATCTAGAACTTAATTACACAATGCACAACCTAACATTTGCAATTGGGCGATGAATTAGAGGAGTTTATTATCTTAAATGAGTAAGAGGCTAATTAGGTTTTATCTTTGGGTGAAATCCCACAATTAAAAATAGGCATTTGTCTATTTCAAGATTTTGGCACTAGAAGGAGGGCCACGCCCTTATTTGGCTAATACAAGTAGTTTGCTACTATGTGGATTCTTTCGAAATATAAATAATCATTATTCATTATCCAACCAACCCCAAATCGAAGGTAAAACTTGACCAAGTCAAACTCCTAACCTTGAACCCAATTTCCAAGACATGGAAGTGGAACTTTCCACAAACTAAGATGCAAATTAAAATTGAACCTATGGTTGAATATCATTTTGTTGTTCCTAACCTAGAAGTTTTGTCTTTTTTCTCATATCACATTATCTTTTGCTCAACAAAATGGATAGTTTCCTCTTGTGCAATAGTTGCATAGGCATACAAAGGTCCACATAAATGATATATAAAGTGAGGAAGATGCCCTAATTTTGATTTTAGGTGATTTATTTGACCATTATTTAGATGAAATCCCTAAAGCTGTTGGATTACTGAGCAGGGGGGGTGAATCAGTAATGAGAAATTTATACTTATTTTAACCATAGTTTATATTCTTTTAACTTATTCAACAATGTTCATCAGTTCATCACTAATATATTATTGCATAATAAACATTAACATCCATCGGTACATAATAAACAATAATGAACACATCAACACAATACACAATACACCAATATTTACTTCGAAACCAATGCGAGAGAAAACCACAGAATTTTTTTCTTATATGTCAAAGAATTACATTCAAGGAAGCACCAACTTCCAATTCTATTGCTCCAACCAGAAGGAAGCTCCAACCCCTTAGTTTCTCAGGCTCCAACCTGAAAAAAGCTCCAACTCCCTAATTCTTTGGCTCCAACCAGAAGGAGGCTCCAACCCCCTGCATTCTCAGGCTCCAACTTGAAGGAAGCTCCAAATCTTGATCCTCTGACACCAACCAGAAGGAGGCTACAACCCCCTTTCCTTGCCCTGTCCAACCGCCCTGAAATATAAATGCCAAATGTGAACAACCTTTCACTTTCACGGAATCAATCATTGTCGTTGTCACTCTGTCACTCTCAAAACTACCACTGAAAATTTTGTCATAACCTGAACCAATCTTCATCAAGTATTTCCTGGAGATCTGTGACCTGTCTATACTACAACACATAGGTATACGTGCCCTTCTTAACTACAACTCATGTATGTCCGCATATATCCTCACTGCAACTCACGGGTTACCATAAACTCACCCAGTTTCATTGTTAATGTCTATGTTTCTGTCAAACTGTCACTGTAAACCTGATACTCAAAACCTCTCACTGTAATCTCATCAACCTGATCACAACTACTTACCAAAACCACTCAACCATATGCACAATATCACCAAGATGTGCATCAACCAAGAATACTCACAATCACTACCATCACCCACACATGCCTCTACAAAGCATGTACCAATCACAACCAATTACCAACCTTGTACCACAAAAAATGCATCAACCATGCACCAAACCAAATCTAATCGGATAGATCAACCAATAAGACAATTCTCAATCATATGCAAAACATCACCCAAATGTTCATCAACCTAAACCACTCACAACAACTCATAACCATCACCAAAATATACCAATATCAAAATGAGATTCTAATGATATTCCAAGACATGTATACCACATCATCTATAAACCATGTTCCAAGAACAAGTACATCAAGTATTCCAAACTATGTCTCATCAAGACACACCAACATCATCATACCATGTACCTCATGTATGAGCCAACTCATCAACTATATGTCCCATCCATGTACCTCAACTATATACCAAAACATACACCAAGATAACCTACAAGATGACTCTAGAAATACATCAAACCATGTGCCACAAACTCATTGTTATTTCACCTCAAGCATGTACCACTCATAATACAATCATATACCAATACTACTAACAAATTCCTCTCGCAATGCACCACAAGATATGTCAATAAAACCAATCTAAGTGCACTAGAAATGTCCTCAACAGATCTGCCTCAAATAATACTCTACAACAGATACCATACATCCAAGAGGGCATATATCAAACCTCATCAATTTGTGCCTCAAGCATGCTCCACAACACCACTAAGATACAAACTCAATACATAACCATGAACATACCTTTATCTCTGTAGTATCCTTGTTGTATATAATATGTGATAAACATACCTACAGTCTCTCCTCAAATCCTGCAACCTGGAACAAGCATCTTCCTTATTTCCCTTTTTGTAGATATGTGCTTTCTCTTTATATAGCTCATGGGTATATGTGCTTTCCTCCACTATGGCCAGAATATGTCTATGCTTCTCTATGCATGCAACTCACGGATAACCTTTGAAATCATATTTCCTTCACTTCCTCTGTAGCTACGAAAATTTCGTTCCTTCAAACCTTCATTGCCTCAGACCTACGCTTTCTCAGATTTGTCAATGTATACCTGCAAATAACCTTTCACAAAATAGATATTCAATCATTTTCAATAGGTAGGTAGGTGCTAATAGGAGTCCCTTTCTCTCTTATTTATACTTTTCCAAGTGTCTTTCTCTAGAAGTTTCCTTGTAACTATTTTACCCATTTCTCCATCTTCTAGGGCTAACCCACTTTCTTGTTGCAACTAAATTTCCTTAATTAGTCAACACATAACTCCTTTACCCTTTACTAACTTCTTGTTGCAACCACTTTATTATTTAATTTATTTCTTGTTCAACCACTTTGACTATTCAACCTTTTATTACAACTACTCTACCCATAATTAATAAACTCACCACTTCTTGTTGCAACTAACAATTCCTTAATTATTCAAATCATAACTTGTTTACCCTTACCTACTTTATTTTTGCAACCACTTTATTATATAAATAATTTATCTTTTCAACCACTTTGACCACTTTATTACTTAAATAATTTCTCTTTGCAACCACTTTGACTAGGAATCTTCTTAAAGACTCTCTAGAATCTTTCTAGAATATCTGACTTCTTGTTGACCTTCTAGGGGCTTCTAGATTACTCTAAAGGGTTCTTCCAACTTCAGAAATCCATATCTCACTAACCATGAGGAACTATGTGACGTACCACATATCACCGAAAATGGCATGATGTGTACTATCCATCCATGATAATCGCACCTGCATATTCATTGATCTCCATGCCTATATACCTCAAACAAACTCAGGTCCCTTACCCATACCTTTGTGCTACCGGAATCAGCTATGAGACTTCTCCAAGGGTTGAAATCAATCTCTAAGGGTTGACATCAATCTCCAACATCACTATCCAAAGGTTGACATCAATGACAACCAACTTTCCATCAACCTAAGCCAGTTGTCCAACAATCTTCCCCTTTGGCATTGATGGCAACACTTAGACATGGAAATACTCATGCTCATACTTCACCCGTGATCATTTCTCCTCATCAATAGTTCTATCTCTCCCCCTTTGAAATCAATGGAAAAGGGTATCTCCCTTTAGGGTTGTTCCCCTTGACTGAACTCTCCTTGAGGTTGCTCCCCCTATCTGCATTGTCCGTTGGGATGCTCCCCTGTCTAAGTTCATTTTATCTTTCTATTTGTTTCTAAGCCTTTGATTACTCTCCCTCCCTGCATCTAATTAATATATGCCCCTTTGACAAAGGGTGTCACTCTTATGCAATGTTGATGGCATGGATACCAATGCTCCCTTTATGATCATCTCTATCATATCTCCTCCTAGAATCGTACCTTTGTTCTTATCTCTTTGTCTGACAACTTTTATGAGTAATATTTCTACTTGTCTTCATTCTTATGTTTCTCTCTCTTTGACTTCTCTGCAAGATGTTGTGTAAAACAATTGTAGGGCTTACTTTACCTGATTCCTCTTGTAGTTTTTTTCCATTGGTGCTTCCTTGTGTAATAAATTGACATATATAAAAATCATTCAAGAATAAGCATTCAAATATTCATGTATCATTATCATTCGTGATAATATTCCTTTATCTCTTAACCACTCTCTGAACAAATCTATGAACCCAATCTTTGAATCCATCTCTGAACCACCAAAATATGAATCCATGCTCTCATCCACTATCATATATATGTCCAAACCTGCTACTCAATTGTCCACAATGCTGACCCAGCTGTCCTTGTACTATTCTGAAGTGTTCCTGGTTGCAAATGGTCATCAAATGTGTCCATTTATCTTCTCTATAATCTTCATACCAAACTTTGCATGCCTCCAACAACGTGTGATAACAATTTATATGCTTGAATACAACCAGAAAATTATGCATGTGTAGATTCCAACTGGCACATGTGTGGGAACACTGCTTTCTCAATCGATCAATCTGTCATTTTATACTTTTTCTATCAAACCACTCTAAAGTTGTCTCTATCAAACATCGGCAACATCATACTTCAACCTACTCGAAAGATAAATCTTTGATCTGTAGAGTTGTTGTCTAGACTCCCCTTGTTCAACATACATATTTATTGGGAGTCTCCAAGCTTGATGGTTCAGAAAAATACCCGCTCTGATGCGGATTCATCTTCCTCTTCGTTTATGGATACATCATCCTTCTGAACTCTGACTTCTTTCTTTATGCGTGTGGATTGATTTTGTACCATAATTTCTGAAAGTACAATTTCTTGGGCCTGTTCTTTATTCACCTGATCTTCTTTTCTTTCTCGTGCTATTGCAAATCATGTGATATTTGGGACCTGTTATTTCTTTACCTGCTCTTTATTATGATCTTGATCTGTTGTGGATTCTGACAATATGGTTCTCAAAACTTGTTCTTCCTTTGCTCGATTTCCTTGTCTTTCTTGTACTATGGCAAGTCTTGTAATTTATGAAATCTGGTCTTTATTCACTTACTCTTCTTCTTATTCTTTTCTTTTCCAAATTTTTGTATATATGATATATGTTTCTTTCTTTATGGATGGCATTGTCATGCTTTTAAAATTCCAATCTATATGACCATAGTTGTGGCATTTGTAACATTCAATATTTTGTGGGACCACATAAGTATTTATTTCCTGAATATTTCTTTCATAAGCCCTGCAATCTACAACCTTATGTCCAAAGTTAGTACAATAAAAACAATGACCATAAAACAAATTTACATACCTGGGAGTGGATGATGTTTTATGTGTTGTAGTCCTTCTGAAATAATGCTTTGGTTGATCATGATCTTCTCTTCTATTGACTCTTTCATTATGAGTGAAGCTTCTTGGTTGTCTGAATGTGAAAGGTCTTCTTTGATGTCCATCTCTTATGTACTCTTCTTCTTGAGTCTTATGTCCTTTTGGAACATTCTTCTTTAAGGGCTTGCATTCTTCCTTATTTATAGAACCTTTGAAGACTTCGGCATAACTCTTAGGATTCTCTTCAATTTTCCCTTCCGATGACCTGTGACATTTCTCTTCAACTATCTTTACTGATGGTGTGGATGCTTCTTCAATGTTTTTGTTGAGATTGACAACTTTTACTCTTGACATAAAAGATTCTTCTTCAATATTTTCTACCTCTTCTTCCTTCTTCATCATATGATTCCTCATGACTTCTTCTATTCGATTTGCTTCTTACCAAAACCACTCAACCATATGTGCAATATCACCAAGATGTGCATCAACCAAGACTACTCACAATCACTACCATCACCCACTCATGCATCTACAAAGCATGTACCAATCACAACCAAGTACCAACCTGTACCACAACAAATGCATCAACCATGCACCAAACCATATCTAATCACATAGATCAACCAATAATAGAATTCTCAATTATATGCACAATAAAACCCAAATGTGCATCAACCTAAACCAATCACAACAACTGATAACCATCACCAAAATATACCAAGATCAAGATGAGCTTCTAATGATATGCCAAGACATGTATACCACATCATCTATAAACCATGTGCCAAGAACAAGTACATAAACTATATCAAACTATGTCTCATCAAGATACACCAACATCATAATACCATGTACCTCATGTATGAGCCAACTCATCAACTATATGTCTCATCCATGTACCTCAACTATATACCAAAACATACACCAAGATAACCTACAAGAGGCCTCTCATAATACATCAAACCATGTGCCACAAACTCATTGTTATGTAGCCTCAAGCATGTACCACTCATAAGCCAATCATATACCAAGACTACTAACAAATTCCTCTCACAATGCACCACAAGATATGTCAATAAAACCAAGCTAAGTGCACCAGCAATGTGCCTCAATAGATCTACCTCAAATCATACTCTACAACATATATCATACATCCAAGAGGGAATATACCAAACCTCATCAATTCATGCCTCAAGCATGCTCCACAACACCACTAAGATTCAATCTCAAAGCATAACCATGAACATACATTTATCTCTGTAGTATCCTTGTTGTATATAATCTGTGACAAACATACCTGCAATCTCTCCTCAGATCCTGCAACCTGGAACAAGCATCTTCCTTCTTTCCCTTTCTGTAGATCTATGCTTTCCCTTTCTACAGCTCGGGGGTATCTGTGTTTTCCTCCACTATGGCCCGCAGATATTCATGCTTCTCTATGCCTGCGTCTCAAGGATAACCTTTGAAATCTTGTTTCCTTCACTTCCTTTGTAGATACAAAAATTTTGTTCCTTCATACCTTCGCTGCCTCAGACCTAGTTCTTCTCAGATTTTTCAATGTATACTTGCAAATAACCTTTCAAAAAATAGATATTCAATCATGTTCAATAGGTAGGTAGGTTCTAATAGGAGTCCCTTTCTCTCTCATTTATACTTTTCCAAATGTCTTTCTCTATAAGTTTCCTTGTAACTATTTTAAACCCCTTTCTCCATCTTCTAGGGCTAACTCACTTTCTTGTTGCAACTAACTTTCCTTAATTAGTCAACACATAAATGTTTTACCCTTCACTAACTTCTTGTTGCAACCACTTTATTATTTAATTTATTTATTGTTCAACCACTTTGACTATTCAACCTTTCATTAGAACTACTCTACCCATAATTAATAAACTCGCCACTACTTGTTGCAACTAACAATTCCTTAATTAGTCAAATCATAACTTCTTTACCCTTAACTACTTTCTTGTTGCAACCACTTTATTATTTAAATAATTTATCTTTGCAACCACTTTGACCACTTTATTATTTAAATAATTTCTTTTTGAAACCACTTTGACTATGAATCTTCTTAAAGGCTCTCTAGAAGCTTTCTAGAATATTTGACTTCTTGTTGACCTTCTAGGGGATTCTAGATTACTCTAAAGGGTTCTTCCAACTTCACAAAGCCATATCTCACTAACCATGAGGAACTATGTGGCGTGCCACATATATCCAGAAACAACATGACGTGTACCATCCATTCATGATAGTCTTACAAGCATATTCACTGGTCTTCATGCCTTTATACCTCAAAAAACCTCAGGTCCCTTATCCATACATTTGTGCTACCGGAATCCGCTATCGTACTTCTCCAAGGGTTGACATCAATCTCTAAGGGTTGAAATAAATATCCGACATCACTATCCAAAGGTTGAAATCAATGACAACCAACTGTCCATCAACCTACGCCAACTTTCCAACAGAAGCTTTGAACCAATTTTCTCTTACCAATCTATCTGCTAATTCTTCCAGTTTTATTGACTCTGGTTCTAAACTTTGAATCTACTAAACAATGCAAAGTTGAAATTCATTAGTATATTATGGTTTCTCTAAATTAGAATCAATATCCTACTTGACCAAAACAAGATGCTCTAGGTTTGCTACGACAAATCGATGATTCGCCAGAACATCCTAAGCGACTGTTGGCCAAACTATATCTAAAGAAATCTAGACAGCCCAAACATCATATTGACAAGTCCATGCTAGTGGTTTGATTGATGAATGTGCGACATGAGGATGTTCTTTGTTGTCTTGTCTCTTATACCTTTGAAAACACGGTTTCTACTTGGTATTTTAACTTATCTATTGGATCAATCACTTATTGAAATCAATTTGAAACAATGTTTTTAACCAATTTTTGTGATGAGAGGACCCCAACTACTTTGGTGTTAGAATTTTCAAGGACTAAAATGGAATTATAATCAAAGGTTCACCAGAATTCTAAATAAAATTTTGGAAAATTCCAGACTTGCTCAATATGTATAGGAAAATTTCCATACATCTACTTTGCCTATTTCAATCACTATGTTTGTAAAAAGAGTAGGTAAAATTACCTGAGCATAAACTTTCGAAGAAACAATTAAGGTATAAAAAGAAATGGTAATCTTGAAAGGAAATCTTGGATTAGAAGAAAATAAAGTTGCAGCCAACAACAAAAAAATATTTGGTTTGATCTAAATCGAATCTTAGAACAAAACATAAAGACTCCACTGATATGGAAAGCTTACAGAGAATTGTAAAAAAACTTTAAAATGAGATTATTTATCTTAATAATAATTATGGGGAGGGAATTTCAACAAAGAAAATATTTAATCCTTTTTTCAAGAAAAATGCAACACCCCTTGAAGCCCCTCTAGTTAATTCAAATTTAGATTTGGAGAATTTTTTCATGGACAATGTATATAGAGCACAAATGGTTGATCATATGAAGAAATATTGTCCTCAAAATCATTAGTGTCTCCCCAACTCAATTTAAAAACTCATCCCAAGAGACCGAAGAGGGTGCTAAAGAAACAAAGAACACTAAGGATGCAAAATAGAAAGAAGAAATAGTCAGGTTGTTGTAGGGTGTTTTACTTACTTTCCAGAATGAAAATGAATAAGGTGTGGAGATAATTGAAGAAATTAATACCAGTGAAACTCCACAAAATTATTATAATCTCATAATTAAAGGAATCCCTTCCTAAATGGAATCTTCGTGAACCTCTTCAAATCCTAAGAAAAATGTGATTAGTGCTATAAAAAATTCAATGGATCCTTCTACTAAATTGGAATATAATATAATTAAAGATTTAAAAAAGACCAAAAAAAATGTCCCAATGTTTGATTTATTTAATTTAACAATGAAGGTGTTAGTCCCTAAAGTTTTCCCTGACTATTAAGGGGAAAGCTAGGGCACCTCAGTTATTGAAATGTTTTGTTTTGGCAGGAGGATTCGATAAGTTGGATGGGTTGAGGATATGGTAAATCTCAGCGAATGGATCTCGTAAAATTAGGAATATCTTATAGGTCATTGGCATTCAACTTAAGACTAAGCCAAGAACAAACAGAAGGGAAAGCAAAAAAAGGGGAAGAACATGTAGGTAAGGTAGCCACATGTTCATAAGAAGATGTTTTGAACATTGTTACAAGATAAAACCATGAACAGGATTGCAAAATTTCAAGTTGCAGGCGATTGTTGGCCATCTACCAAGTTTTGAGGAAACATTGGTCGTGTTTGACCATTTTTGGGACTTTGACATGCCGGTCGAAGATGGAGCATCCAGGCGAAGCGGAGATCGCAGGATCTCGCCCATTTTGCGGGCTTTTTGGGATTTTAGGGTTTATGTAATGGGTAGGGGATGTCGACCCATGGGTTTACCCGTGTCTAGGCCCTTTTTGTAATGTATAAATAAGTAGCTAAGGATGTAAGAAGTAGTTACAGTTACTAGACTCGGCTTAGTGCAAGAGGTCATTGGCTTCGTGCACGACTAGAGTATGTTAATACTTGCAGAGCCAACTGCAAGTGACTATGTAAGGCTTTGTGCCATGACCTGATTTTGAGGAAGGTGGATCTAGCGCGTCATACACAGATCACCTGTCCAGTGCAGAGTGAAATATGTGGCTTTGTGCTTGTAAGAAGATTGAAGGGGCCTAATAAAGAAGAAGAAGAGTTGGTCGACGTAGCCCTGCACTGGGGTGAGCCATGTATTTCATGTGTCGATGTGCTTTGTGTAATATTGTTCATGGTGTTTATGTATCTATTTACTTAGTGCACCATTCTTGATATATGATAGATAGATCTATGAATGTTTAGTGCTTTATGATGTGAATGAATGTTAGATCTGAGCTTATTCTAAGTGCTTAGAAGTGTTTGATCTGCTTATTACAGCGTTGTTCTGTATTTAAGGGTTAATCTGCGATGTGAATAAGAATCATAACTTAATGCATATTGTTGGCTAAGTGCTCTGTTAAGTATTGTGATCACAGATATGTGTCTCAGCTAGGTTGTAGACACCAGAGTCCTGCAACCCCCCCTGCCTCTACCTCGGGTGAGACTTCATATGTTTCACAGATGTTGTCGAAAGGGCTAGTAGTAGGGTTTTGTTGGTGCGTTGTTGAAGCATTGATCCCTGGGTCTACCCCTGTGCCAACAAATGGTTCCATTGTCGGGACCTAAAACTGTGATTGTTGGGAACTGGAGAAAAGAGAAAGCTTTGAGCGTAGATCTGTTGTTGTAGTGCGCAGTATTCTACTTGACTTGTGGAACTCTGTGCTAAGAAAGGAACCGGATCTAAAGAAAAGAGGTAAGATCTTAAATCTTTGTGCTCTGGTAAAGGTAAGATAAGTGGAAATTTTTACTTCGAAAGTATCTAGGTATGTTTGATAGATTTTTTCCTAGTCTGAAAACTAGGGCACAGCTAGAAGAAAGAGTTGATATAAATAGATTTGATAGCGATAGTGAAATATATGTTTTTCCTATGCATAGAAAGAATTTTTGGACTAACAAGTGGATGCAGGAACCTAGAAAGAATTTTTGCAGATTGTAGGTCCCTCACTGTGATCCTAGTGCGTAGTACAGAAAAGATTGGGGATCGTTTAAAAGGAAGAGAGGATTGACACTATGTTATAACTGCAGAAGGTCGAGACATCTTGCTAAGGAATGCTCTGGTATAGGTCCTATTTGTTTTTGTTGTAAAGTTGTTGGTCATGAGGTTTTGGATTGCCATAGAATGATTGCTAAAGTTGAAAAGATGAACCTGAGACAAGAAAACTATGAAGAAGGTCAAGAAACTAAGGATATGTTAGAGAACCAAAAAGAATCAGAGACTATGTTATTACAGCTAAAAGAAACACTGAATAATCACGAAGACATCAATTTACCAGAGATCCTAAAAGAAAATCCATGGATAGAAATAAGAATAGGAGACTTCGACATAGACTATGTTTTGGACGAGGAAACACATGTGAATATTATTCCAGAAAGCACTTGGGAAATTTTGGGAAGGCCTGTTATGATTCCTTCATTGGGAAGGATAGGATTGTTTAAAGGAAATATGATAACCATATGTGGAAGAATTACTAATGTACCTGTGATTTCTCATGGAACATCGGTCAAAGAGGAATTTGAAGTTATTAAGTTTGTTAAGAATAGCGTTCCTTTTGCACTTTTGCTAGGAAAGACCTGGGTTGAGAAATATCAAATCTGAAGGAAAGTAGAGGAAGAAGATACATAATAGAAAAAGAAAGAATTAAGGAACTTCATAGCTAAGAAAATAGAGTGACTAATAGAAGAACAAGAGGACAAGTCGAAGCAATAGAAGACAAGAAAGTTAGTTGTCGAGGTTGCAAGAACACAATAAGGCTTAAATAACCTGTCTATGCTAGAAAGAAGTGCATCTACCCCGGAAATAATAAGAGAAGAGGTATTACACTCGAACCTTTTGAAATAACCTCAGCAGTGCAAAGTCACTTTAATAGGAGAAGATAAGAATAAAAATGGAAAGAGGAATCCAGAGACTCGGATCATAGGAAAGAAGGAAAGAAAGCTCAATAAGAAGAAAGAAAAGTTGGAAAAACTGCAGGAAGTTCTAGAGAAGACTTCGTAGAAATTAGGCTTACAGAAATTGAACCTCGTCGGAATAGCAGAACCGTGCAGAATGGCACTTCGCCACGGCGAAGCCATATGACCGTTGGAGGCATCCTGACCATTAGAATGACGCTCTGGAACAGTTAGAAATGCAGTTATTTCTGAAGAGATCGCCATTGGATAGTTGAGACCGCGCCATAACGGATGGATTCGTATTTATTAAGGCATTTTGACCCGTTGCTTATTTAATCCGCCGAATGTCGCAACGGGACCACTTTGCAACCTGAGATATTCAAGCTAACAGAGAATTGATCGCATACCACATTGTACTGTCTAGACCTCGCCATTGATTTCATTACCTTGAGTGTCCATTCGCCTACCCAAGTTATTTGATTACGACCGCGCATGTCGGGAGACCTTAGCCCAATAGAGAAATCTGTAGAAGAGATCTTGATCGACCTCATGGATGAGAAACTCATGTCTGTAGGTATAGAGTCATCGACGATGGGCAGATTGCAATAATCTCCCCTCGATTGGACGTCGGTCTATGTGAACCGTGACTGAAAAAAGAAGCAAGCACCATGACGATCTAGAGAACGCGAAGCAAATACTATCAATCTTGCCCAACTACATCCCGCCTTTAGCTGGCACAGTTAGTCATGACAGTGTCCCCCGTGATTTTGAGTACACTCTCATCACTGCATACCTCCCAAAAAAGATACGCACAGTCGGACCACATTTGGGACTGATCCCAGCTCTCAAGATCAGTGATTTTAATCCAGGAGATCGAAAGAACTATGTGATACTCGCACCGCATAGGTACCTAACAAAGATGACTAGGAAGAATCCCAAGATAGTCCCCTAGTCATGGATCAAGGACATTGTGAGATCGATGATCTTAAACGTGATGAAGATACCCCACTTTGGCAGACATTAGGAGGTTAACATGTGTGTTAAACTCCTCTTGTCGTGCTACCATGGAGGTTATCTTTGGTTGGATAGGCACATCAATGTGGATCTGGCACTGATCCACCTCATTACTAGACTAAGCATGCAGGGACCAGACCCTCAGAAATTCTAACCAGGAAAGACATCATATCGCTCCTTGGCGCAGCGAATAAAGGAGGTGTATGGAGATGTAGAGAAGGGGAAGCGAGGCTACAAGGTAGCCTCCATTCAGGATGGTGCAGTGTTCCTCACTTGTCAGTTTATCACTGGAAAGCTCATCAGAAAGAATCGTCTGACGCAGATCACAGGGTTTGTAGTCGACCTCGCAAGGAAGTGTATCAAAGGGATGCAGTTGAACTGGGTGAGCTACCTCATCAACGAGTTGGAGAAGGATTGTCGTGAAGCACAAGACCAAGGCTATGAATTTCACTTCATTTGGTTGTTGATTCTCATTTCATTTGTCGCCTGGGAGATGTCGAAGGGAGCGACATTCCCAGAAGTCGAGCCATCAGAACCATTAGCTGTGAGGTTCACCACCTTGTGGTATACGAGCGATATGGCAACACAGTGGCAATCTAATATGGTGTTTTGTTGGCACAGGGGTAGACCCGAGGTTCAACGCTTCAATAGTGCACCCACAAAACCCTAACTACTGACCCTTTCGGAAACACCTACGAAGCAGATGAAGTCTCACCCGAGGTAGAGGAAGGGGGGTTGTAGGACTCAAGTGTCTACAACCTATATGGGACATAGATCTGTGATCACAATACTTAACAGAGCACTTATCAATTAACATTAATCATTCTTTAACCCTTATTCACATTGCATATTCAAACCCTAATTACATAACAACGCAGTATTCAACAAGATCTAAGCATATATAACCATTTAGCACATAGCATCAAACAGATCTAGCATTCATTCATGTTATTAAGCACTAAGATACTACATTAGATGCATCTAACATACATAATGATTCATCACTAAGCATAAATCACATCAATAACACAAAGCAATCACAACACGGGATATATGTGGTTCACCCCCAGCGTGGGGCTACGTCTACCAACTCTTCGTCTTCTTTATTATCTTCTTTCAATCTTCTTACATGCACAGAGCCACAAACCCAACTCTGCATAGGACAGGAGATTTGTGCGCACTTCTCCATATCCTCCTTCCCTAATTTTATCATAGCACACAGCCTTCTTACAATCGCTAGCACTTAACTCTGCAAGTTCTCAAACCCTTGTATTCACGGAGCCTTCACACCTAATCACACTTAGCAACCTTTACATATCTTGAACAAAGCCAACTTAGATCTGATGCCTCTTACAATGCCTAGCTACTTATTTATACATTTACAAATGGGGCCTAAGCATGCGTAAACCCATGGGCCGACATCCCGTACCCATTACATAAACCCTAAGCCCAAAAATCACATAAAAGAGGTCGAGATCCTGTGATATCCACTTCGCTTGGGTGTTCCATCTTCGACCCACCTGTCGAAGTCCCAAAAATGGTCAAACACAACCAAGTTTCTCCAAAACTTGGTCGAGGGCCAACAGGCCCCCAACACTCACCTGTGAATCGTCCCAAGTCACTCTGATTTGGGCAACTCTGCTTCGAAGGCCTCGACTTGCTGCTTCACCAGGGCCTCCTACTCAGCGAACTCCTAAATGACTTTCTCAGTGCCAGGTCCTTCCAAGCGATGTTCCATTATGGTGACCACTTTTTCCAATTGTGCACCTTGTCCCTGGATCTCCTCAAAAAGTGTGCAGGCTTCGTCTTGGACCGGCTAAAATATCTGGGTCACTTCCATGACTTTACTCTGGATGGCATGGACCTGCTGCTGAACTGTGTGTTGTTCTTGTGACCTTTTCATCTTCTCAACCGTTGACAATAGCTTCAACTGTGCTTGTATTGTCGTTGCTTGTTGCTTTTATTCCTGGAGATGTGACTAGAATGTCCTTAGTTCTGGGTCCTCTGCAAGGCGCTCATAGGTCTGTGCATTTCAATTGTTGATTTGCTTTCATTCTAATGCCAATGCCTTGATTCTTTCGATTGCGCTTCGAGCAGTTTCTTCCCTCTGATCGAGCACTTCCTGCGGAGTGCTTGGCACTGCTTGCAATTCTAGTTCTGCTACTCTGGCTTGCAGTTGTTGTATGGCTTGAGCGAGCTTCCCCACTTAGATATCAGTTGTCTCTTCTTCCATCGGTGCCAGGCCCAACACAGACCTTTGCTTGCTTCAATGCCTCTATGACCTACTCTTTTTCTTCCTGGACCCGACTAACACAAGCCTTTATCGCATTTGTTATTCTACGTAGCTGTGCAGGCTCATCTCCTACTTCTATGCCCCTTGATGACAATGGCGCATTAGACACTGCGCGGCTTGAATAGAGATCCTTTTGGACCCCTTTGAGCTCTGCCTCGATCCGGTCAAACATTGTCTCATGTTTAGCTTCACTTCACTACAAAATTTCCACGGAAGTATCTAATACAGTGGCGATGATGAGGTCAATATCATCCACCGTAAGTATAGTCTGTAAGTGAGGCGTATTGGCTCGTGACTTCTTTTGTGCTGAGGGTTTCTTTGGAGAAAATTTTCTTTTCTTTGACGCCTCAGCCTCTGTAAGGGGATATTTAGGTGATGTCACTTCACCATGTTCCTATTTGTCTTCTTCCCCTTCATCCTCTTCTTGGTCTACTTCGCCATCTCCTCCTCCTCCAGGTGACTCTGATGTAGTTTCCTCTGATGCGTTGTTCAGTTCCTGCACTTCTTCCTTTTTCTTCTTCTTCTTGTTGCTGGGTCCATCATACTCTTCTCGAGTGAACACAAGACTTCTGATGAGGTTGGGGTTGGAGAGTTCAGTCTATTCGACTGGTACAAGGAATTTTGCAGGCCATTCCTTGGTTATTTCCTCCATATCTTCCTCGGTGAGTTTGTAATATGACTGGAGCTCTTCCTTTTGTTCATCTCCGCGCGTAGTGATGTAAATGAAGTGCTTGTCTGCGCAGAATTTGCTATTGGCCTGGACCTATGAAGTGTATTCGGATTCATTCGAGGGAAGGATTAAATGTCCCTCTTCAGCTACAAGTAATAGGTGTGGAACATCGCATTGGACTACCATTGCTTCGCCATGTCGCTCGAATACCAGAGGGTAGTGAACCTCACGGCCAGTGGTTCAGACAGCTTGAATTTAGGCAAGGTTGCTCCCTCTGGCATCTCCCAAGTGATGAAAGCAACGAGAATCAACAACCAGCTGAAGTGAAACTTGTAGCCCTAGTCTTGCGCTTCATGAAAACCTTGCTCCAACTGGTTGACGAGGTAGCTCTCCCAGTTCATCTGCATCCCTTCGATGCACTTTCCTGCGAGGTCGATGATGAACCCCATGACCTGCATCGTTATGTTCTTCCTAACGATCTTACCAGTGATCAATTGGAAAGCTAGGCGCACTATGCCATTTTGTATGGAGGCTACCTTGTAGCCCTGCTTCCCCTTCTCCACATCGTCATAGGTGTCCTTTATTCATTGCACCAGGGTGTGGTCTATAGCCTTCCTTGGGTAAAAATCCCAAGGGTATGGTCCTTGCATACTCAATCCATTGATCCGGTGGATGAGCGTCAAATCTACAGTGATGCGCCTATCAAACCACAGGTAACCACCATGGTATCACAACAGGAGTATTTTAACGCATGCGTTAACCTCCTGATCTCTGTCAAAGTGTGGTATCTTCATCACATTAAGGATTGTTGATCTTGCGATTTCCATGGTCCACGGCTGGGGGATTATCTTTGACTTCTTCCCCATTGTATTTGTCAAGTACTTATGTGGTGCGAGCATTCCATAATTCTTACGGTCTCCCAAATTGAAATCATTGATCTTTAGCATCATAATATTTCCTAATTGTGGTCCAACTACGTGTATCCCCTTCGGGATATACGCAATGATTAGTGTATAGTTGAAGTCCCTCGGGACGCTATCATGACTAACCACGCCAACTAGAGGCAGGATATAGTCGGGAAGGACCGACGGGATGAGCTTCATGTTTGCCAAGTCGCCGCGATGCTTGCTCCATTTCTCTGTCGCAGTTCGGGATGTCCCAGATCGACGTGCAGTCGATGGGGAAGCTTGCAATCCTCTCGTCAATGAGGCATGTGCTCTTGCAGACATGACCTTCTCCGCCATGAGGTCAATAAAAATCTCTTCGACGGATTTCTCTACTGTGTTAAGGTCATCTGACATGCATGCTCGTGATCAAATGTCTCGGATAGGTGGACAAACCAGGGATGGTTTTAGGGGCTAAATTTTGCTCATGGGCTAATTTTCCATGGTTTTTCCAAAAATGAGATTCACTATTTTAAAAATGATTCACCCAAATTCTATAGGATAAAAATATTTTACCTTAAAAATAGCCAAAATTTTATAAAAACTATATAAAATCCTTATAAATTTGAATATTTTTACAAAAATATCGCCAATCATTTATAGTTGTCATATGAAGCATCATTAAGATTCACCAAGGTTTCTACATTTTAAAATAAATTTCCATCCTTAAAATCATCCCTGGGACAAACACTCAAGGTAAGCAGAACGGGTGGCAAGGTCTCAATAAGCACTGCACGAAATAAATTAGTTCTATGTGGGCTTGGATAATCACAATTTTCAAAAGTGTCTCTGGTAAGACATTCAACGGGTTAAATAGATAATGTCGTAACGGACTCCTCCAACGGGCAGGAATTCCTCAATCAATACAATTTCATATGTTATGGGGCGGTCCCAACGGTCCAACGGAGAGATTTCCGACAATAACTGTGTTTCTATCCATTCTAGAGCGTTGTTATAATGGTCAAGATGCCTCCAATGATCATATTGATGCATCATGGAGAAGTTCCAGTCTGCGTTGTTCTATTATTCTGGCGAGTTAAAGTTCTGCAGGCCTTCCTTCTGCGAAGTCCTCTCTGGAACCTCCTGCAATTTTTCTATCTTTGCTTTCTTCTTACTGATATTTCTTTCTTTCTTTCCGATGATCTACGTCTTTGGATTCCTCTTTCCATTCTTGTTCTTATCTTCTCATAGCATAGTAACTTTGCACTGTTGAGGGTCTTTCACAAGGTTCAAGGGTAATACTTCTTCTTTTACTGTTTCTGGAGTAGGTGCTCTACTCTCCTGCATGGATAGGTTCTTTAAGCCTTCTTGCATTCTTTCAACTTCAACAGCCAGGTCTCTGGCCCTTAGTTGCTTTGACTTGTCCTCCCGTTCTTCTATTAAGTGTGTTATTCTCCTAGCCATGAAATCCCTTAATTCTTTCTTTTTTTGTTCTAGAGCTTCCTCTTCTTCTTTCCTTCGGATATGATCTTTCTCAATCCAAGTCCTTCCTAACAAAAGTGCAAAAGGAGCGTTGTTCTCAACAAACTTAATGACCTTGAATTCTTCTTTTGTCAATGTTCCATGAGCAATCATAGGTACATGAGCAAGTCTTCCACATAGGGTTATCCTCTTTCCTTTAAACAATCCTATTCCTCCCAATGAAGGATTCATAGAAAGATTTCCTAAAATTTCCCCAAGTACTTTATGGCATAATGTTCACTTGTGTTTTTGCATCCAATACACATTCTATGTCGAAGTCTCCTATTCTTGTTTCTATGCATTGCTTCTCTTTTAAGATCTCTGGTAAACTGATGTCTCTGTGACCATTCAGTGTTTCATTCATCTGCAATAATATAGCCTCTAATTCTTTCTAGTTCTTTAGTATATTCTTAGTCTCTTGACCTTCCTCATGGTTTTCTTGTCTCATGTTCATCTTCTCAACTTTATCAATCATTCTAGGGCAATCCAAAACTTCATGTCCAGTAGCTTTACAACAAAGGAAAATAGGACCTCTACCAAGGCATTCCTTAGCAAGATGTCCCGATCTTCTACAATTATAACAAAGAGTGAATCCCTTCTTTCTCTTAAACGATCCCCAACCTTTCCTATACTGCACACTGGGATCATAGTGATGGACCTGCAAAAAATTATTTCTAGGATCCTGCATCCACTTGTTAGTCCAAAAACTATTTCTACGTATAGGAATAACATATCTTTCACTATTTCTATCAGATCTATTCATATCACATCTTTTCTCTTCTAGTTGTGCCCTAGTTTTCAGACTAGGACGAAATCTATCAAACATACCTAGATCCATTGTTTCGAGACAAAAATTTCCACTTATCTTACCTTTATCAGAGCACAAAGCTTTAAGATCTTACCTCTTTTCTTCAGATCTGATTCCCTTCTTAGTATAGAGCTTCACAAGTCAAGTAGAATATTGCACACTACAACAACAGATCAATGCACAGAGCTTTCTCTTTTCTTCAGTTCTCAGTAATCATAGTTTCAGGTCCCAGCAACGGAACCATTTGTTGGCATAGGGGTAGACCCGGGGTTCAACGCTTCAACAGCGCACCAACAAAACCCTAACTACCGGCCCTTTCGACAACACCTGCGAAGCAGATGAAGTATCACCCGAGGTAGAGGCAAGGGGGTTGTAGTACTCAAGTGTCTACAACCTAGATGGGACACAGATATTTGATCACAATACTTAATAGAGCACTTAGAAATTAACATTCATTAGTCTTTGACCCTTATTCACATCGTAGATTCAAACCCTAGTTACAGAACAACCTAGTATTCAACAAGATCTAAGCATATCTAAACATTTAACACATAGCATCAAACAGATCTAGCATTCATTCATGTTATTAAGAACTAAGATACTACATCAGATGCATCTAACATACATAAAGATTCAGCACTAAACATAAATCACATCAATAACACAAAGCAATCACAACATAGGATATACGTGGTTCAGCCCCAACGTGGTGCTACGTCCACCAACTCTTCATCTTCTTTATTATCTTCTTTCAATCTTCTTACATGCACAGAGACACAAACCCAACTCCGCATAGGAAAGGAGATCTATTCTCACTTTGCTAGATCCTCCTTCCCCGAGTTTAGCACAGCACAGAGCCTTCTTACAATCACTTGCACTTAACTCTTCAAGTTCTCAACACCTAGTATGCACGGATCCTTCACAACTAATCGCACTTAGCAACCTTTACATATCTTTCACAAAGCCAACTTAGATCGTATGCCTCTTACAATGCCTAGCTACTTATTTATACATTTACAAATGGGGCCTAATCATGGGTAAACCCATGGGCCGACATCCCATACCCATTACATAAACCCTAAACCAAAAAATCACGTAAAAGGGGACGAGATCCCGCGATCTCTGCTTTGCCTGGGTGCTCCATCTTCGACCCGCCTGTCGAAGTCCCAAAAATGGTCAAACACGACCAAGGTTCTCCAAAACTTGGTCGATATCTAACATGTTCCATGCTTACTACCTATAGCTCAAGCGCGCCATTGAATCATTTCCGCAGATGACCCCAAACACTTTGCATACGTACAGGACACTAGTGAAGTTTCGCGGCGACAGACACTTCATCTAAATCACCGCATGCAGGGACAAAAGTAAAGAGGAGTTGTAGTCATACTACAAATTGACTAACGAAGACATGGAGGAGATAAATAAGGAATGGCCAGCCGAATTCCTTGTACCGGTTGGAGATGCAGAACTCTTCGACCCCAATATTATCGGAAATCCTTTGGTCACACGGACTGAGTATGATGGACAGAGCAGTGCAAAGAAAAAGAAGAAAAAGGAGGAATTGTAGGACATAGACAGTGAGGAGAAGGACAACGCATCGGAGGAAACTGTGCCTAACTCACCTGTAGGAGGAGGAGGCAATGAAGTAAACCAAGACGAGGAAGGGGAAGAAGACAAGCAGGACAAAGGCGAAGCTACACCACCGAAGGATCCCCTTACAGAGGTCGAGATGTCAAAGAAAAGGAAGGTTTCTCCGCATAAACCCTCAGCATGGAAGAAATCCTGAGCCAATAAGCCTCAGTCGCAGAACGTACTCACAGTGGACGATATCCAGCTCATCATCACAGCTGTAGAAGATGCCTCAGAGGATATCTTGCAGAGACATGAAGCAAAGCAAGAGACACTCTACGACAGAATCGAGAAAGAACTGAAGGACATACAGCAAGCCCTCTACTCGAGTCGTGCAGTGTCTACTGCGTCGTCATCATCAAAGAATGTAGAATTGGGAGATGAACCCACCCAGTTTCGAAGGTTAGCAGATGTGACATAGGTTTGAATTTGTCGAGCCCAAGAGAAAAAAGGAGCAGGCCACAGAGGCCTTGAAGCAAGAAAAGGAGGAGGCCTTAGAGAAACTTCGAGTTGTGTAGCAAGAGAAATATGACATTCGAACGAAGTTCGAGGAGGATAGAGAGAAGATCCTGAAATAAAAAGACCAGTTGCTCGTAGAGAAGATGGGGGTTAGAGAGGAAGTGACTAGAGAACTTCGCTCTGTGTTGGGCCTGGCATAGATGGAAGGCAAGACAGTTGAGATCCAAGTGGGAAATCTCGTTGAGGCTATTCAGCAGCTTCAAGAAAGAGTAGCAGAGCTATAACTTCAAGCAGTACCTAGCACTCTGCAAGAAGTGTGGGATCGGAGGGAAGAAACTGCCAGAAGCGTAGTAGAAATAATCAGGGCATTGGCTTCAGAATGTAAGCAATTGAGTGACCGTAGTGCGCAGACCTATGAGCCCCTTGTAGAATACTCGGAGCTGAGGATATTGGAAGCACAACTCCAAGAAGAGAAGCAGCAGGCATCTACAGTGCAAGCACAAATGAAGTTACTTA
>ML780300.1:1146371-1161957 GCA_009831015.1 Picea engelmannii | reverse complement strand
TCTAGTGAAGCAACAAGTCAAGGCAACTCGAGCTAAGCTCGAGGCCTTCGAAGTAGATTTCCCCAGATCAGAGTGACTCTGGATGAATCACAGGTGAGTGTTGGGGGAATGTTGGCCCTCGACCAAGTTTTGAGGAAACATTGGTCGTGTTTGACCATTTGTGGGACTTCGACAGGTTGGTCTAAGACGGAGCGCCCAGGTAAAGGGGAGATCGCAGGATCTCGCCTATTTTGTAGGATTTTTGGGCTTTTTGGGATTTTAGGGTTTATGTAACGGGTAGGGGATGTCAGCCCATGGGTTTACTCATGTCTAGGCCCTTTTTGTAATGTATAAATAAGTATCTAAGGATGTAAGAAGTAGTTACAGTTACTAGAATCGACTTAGTGCAAGAGGTCATTGGCTTAGTGCACAACTAGAGTATGTTAAGACTTGTAAAGCTAAGTGCAAGTGACTGTGTAAGGCTTTGTGTCGTGACCTGATTTTGAGGAAGGTGGATCTAGCACGTCGTGCACAGATCACCTGTCCAGTGCGAAGTGAGATATGTGGCTCTGTGCCTGTAAGAAGATTGAAGGAGACTAATAAAGAGAAGAAGAGTTGGTGGATGTAGCCCCACACTGGGGTCAACCATGTATATCTTGTGTCGATTTGATTTGTGCAATATTGTTCATGGTGTTTATGTATCTATTTTCTTAGTGCACTATTCTCGATATATGATAGATAGATCTATGAATGCTTATTGCTTTATGATGTGAATTAATGTTAGATATGAGCTTATGCTAAGTGCTTAGAAGTGTTTGATCTGTTTATTACAGCATTGTTCTGTATTTAAGGGTTAATCTGTGATGTGAATAAGAATCATAACTTAATGCATATTGTTGGCTAAGTGCTATGTTAAGTATTTTGATCACAGATCTGTGTCCCAACTAGGTTGTAGGCACCTGAGTCCTGTAACCCCCCATGCCTTTACCTCGGGTGAGACTTCATATGCTTCGCAGGTGTTGCTGAAAGAGTCGATAGTTAGGGTTTTGTTGGTGCATTGTTGAAGCATTAAACCCTAGGTCTGCCCCTGTGCCAACAACGATGAACATAAGAATCTCTACTGCAATCATATCTGAACCATGTGTGGCAATCAATGCATAGCAAAAATTGTCTTTGTATTCCAGTAAGAAGGATAACATAAAAGGAAGAAGAACACAGTTTAAATCATAAATTTATGATCAATGAGCATGATAATACTTTTTTGTATCAGAAATGGAAAATATACATAGAAAAGATGTAACCTATAGACTCTCTGCATCCTGCTCTGAGGAAAATCTCTAACCGAGCTTCCTCCTATCGCTGCAAATTCCTTGGTTGAATGCCACAAACCATAATTGCATTTTCTCTTTGAGCACTTGTCACTGCAATTACATGCATACCTTAGTCTAATTACACTAGAACCAAGCATGTACGGACCATTTGACAGATATTTGTTCTTCATTACAAAAATAGGCAAATGCCTTACACAGTTGAATCTGGGATTTCGTGTGCATATGTATAGAGAAATGTTACTTCCTTATTGATTCAAACCCTGCAAACACTTTTCAGTTCCCATGAAAACTTTGGCACTTATGTGCTTCCATAGCACTCGATATGATTTGTGACTTGGTGGATTCTCATATCACATTCGAGCACTAAAGAGCTCATCCAACACCTATGTTGGCTTTGAAGAAAACTTAGACACTTGACACTTAAAAATCAAGATGTGAACTCATATTTTTGCATGTACAATGAACAATATCTCATTGGCACCCAAGTGGCAGTTTCATTGATGGGCATTCATTTATGAGCCCATCACTTGGCACTTGGCACTCGGCACTTTGAATTTGAATGTTGGGCTCTACCTTGGCACTTTATGTGTTGGCACTACTCGACTTTGGGATATGATGTAGCTTTGGTCCTTGGAGCATGTGGTATATGCTTAGTTAATGGTTACATGCTTGAATATCGGGCTCAATGAGTAGCTGACCCAATATTTTTGTAAAAATTATTATTTAAAATAAATAATATATAAAAATATTATTTAAAATAAATAATAATAATATTTTCTTAAAAATATAAAACTGGCAAGGGAATTTGACATTTTGCAAATGGAAATGAGGAAAGAACAGGTTTGACTATGGAAAATACAGGAATATATCGCAAGACTTTCACCATGTTGAAGATTTTGGAATATAAGAAATTTGGCGAAGTTTGCATAATTTTGGCGAAAAAAACTTGGAATGATGGAAAATTGATACGGAATCGACAAAGAGGTTGAAAACTGGGTGAGATCACATTTATGTTTGTGCTGCAAGAATTGTTGGATTACTGAGAGGGGGGGTGAATCAGTAATAGAGAAATTTAATGATTTTAAACCATAAAATGCAAATGTTATATCAATGTAGCATTATCATCCAATAGTTGCAGAGTAAATAAACAATGAACAAATGATAAATCATACACATACACAGTACACCAGTGTTTTTACATGGAAACCCAAAGTGGGAGAAAACCACAGAATGATTTATCTTATATGTTTTTAAGAATTACATTCATTGGAAGCACCAACTTCCTTTTCTTTCCAGCTGCAACTGGAAGGAGGCTCTAACCCCCTAGTTTCTCAGGCTACAACCTGAGAGAAGCTCCAACTCCCCAATTCTCTGGATACAACCCCCTATGTTCTCCGGCTACAACCGAAAGGTGGCTACAACCACATGCCCTTTCCCCATTCAATCGCCATGTCGTAGAAGTATAATGATGGAACCACTGTCACACTATCACTGTGAAATATACCACTGTACAACTGTACCAACCTATACCAAACAACCTGTAGCAACCTATACCAAACAACTTGTAATCAACCTCTACCATAAAAAAGTGCATCAACCATGCACCAACCTGTACCACAATCTATACCATCAATGAGTGCATCAACAATGCACCAAATATGTACCAATGATGCATCAAATACACATAAACTATGACTCATCAAGATGTACTAACATCATCAACTATACACCTCATGTATTTGCCAACTCATCAACTACTTGTCTCAACCATGTACCCAACATGTACCTCAACCAAAATCAATCATCAATTTCATCATCCAAATCTGATTCGTAACTCTGCAATAGACCTGGTGTATATGATCACATACCTGCAAACATTCCTTAACTTTAACAACAAGAGACTAGCATTTTCATCAAACTTTACTTTAGTATCACATGACTAATTTTGGATTAGTCAACAACCCTAACTTGAAATAATCATAACTATGTACCTATAATGAATAAAGATCCGAAAAATAGTACACAAATTTTTTTCAGTGTCTTTTATGCAATTGCTCTAGGTTTCACTACTTGGAACCTCTCAGAAAAGGAGTTATAGCAAAAATGACATACCTTGTTGAATTCTAGTTTATTCTACAGAGCGAACTTGTAGAGCGTGCCTCGCACAGAATGTTTGTTGTATGGATATGAAAATGGTACACATAATACTACAGGTTGTACTCTAATAAATACATTTGGTATTAGTGATTTTGGATCTTTTATGAAGTATTTATGACGTTTTTACCTGAAACACTTGTTTTAGACTAGTTTCAGGACTAGCCACAAACCCTATTTTCCACAGAGTGTAAATCCAAAAATACAACGACCCACAAGCTAAAAAATTTATCACATCTACTTGGATATGTTTCCTCAATGGAATTCTGAATTTGCGGTCTGAATCATTCTAGAAAAAAAATTATTGCGAAAATGGTGAGATGACCTGTAAATAACATACCTTAGAAAACATCATCAAAAGAATTTATACTCCCTTGAGTTTTGGCAGTCTTTACTTCAACTTCCCTATGAAATCCGCCTTATATATCATTTGGTTACCTCGGTCACTTGTAGATATTCAATATTCTCAAGTGTGATTAAAATGAAATACCCTTGCCTCTTATTTATACTTTTATGTATCTTCCTCAAGGGATTACCTTCTAACCATCTTAAACTACTTTCTTTATGTTAGGGCTAACCCACTTATAACCACTTGTCCACTCAGTAATTTCTCCATTAACTTTAGTATTTAAATAAATTATTTTGTACCACTTTGAATTATAGTACACTCATCACTTCACTTTATTATTTAAATAATTTATTATACTTTTATGTAGCTTTCTCAAGGGGTTACCTTCTAACCATCTTAAACCACTTTCCTTATTTTAGGGCTAACCCACTTGTAACCACGTGTCCACTTAGTAATTTCTCAATTAAATTTATTATTTAAATAATTTCTTTTGTATCCACTTTGACTTATAGTACACTCATCACTTCACTTTATTATTTAAATAATTTCTTTTTTGCAACCACTTTGACTACTTTGACCTTTTGGGGCTTCTAGATGACTTAAGCAGGTTCTCCAACTTCACATGGCCATAACTCTCTAACCATGAGGAGTTATGTGACGTTCCACATACCACCAGAAATAGCATGACATGTACTATCCATCTAAAATCGTATTATTTAAATAAATTCTTCTTTGCAGCCACTTTGACTGCTTTGACATTTTGGGTCTTCTAGATGACTCATGAGGGTTCTCCAACTTCACATGGCCATAATTCTCTAACCGTGAGGAGTTATGAGATGTTCCACATACCACCGAAAATGGAATGACATGTACTATCCATCTAGAATAGTCTTACCTTCAAATATATTAAAACTCATACCATTATACATAAAACAAACTTGGTTCCATTAACCAAACTTTGTGCTACCGAAATTCGCTACCGAACTTTCTTCAAGAATTGACATCAATTACAACCAACCCAAATAATCAAAAATCTCCCCCTTTGGCATTGATGGAAAAAATCGGATGCAATACTGAAGTGATATCACTCATGCTCCCCATGGAACCATGCCTCTATGTTCTTTCTCCAAGCATTTACATTTTCGTCTAATAAATCTCTCCCCTTTTGTCATCAATGGAAAAGGTATCTTTCCATCCACAGTTGCTCCCCCTGACTAAAATCTTTCTAAAACTGATATCCCAGCCTGAAATGTCCTATTTATGGTGCTTCCTTGTGTAAATATAATACATTTAAGATAATCATTTAAAAGAATTCATTTTGGAGTAGAAATTACTCCCAGTCTCTGGCGAAGATACTCAAAAGCTTCCCTTGGAAGAGGTTTTGTACAGATGCCTGCCACTTGTTCTTTTGTTCCCACATATTCAACTCTGATGTTCTTCTCTGCAACCTTTTCCCGTAGAAAGTGATACTTTATTGGAATGTGTTTCATCTTGGAGTGCATCACCGGGTTCTTTGAGATACTAATGGCGCTTGTATTATCACAATAGATTGGAATGGGCTCATCATACTCAACCTGTATATCTGTCAAAGTTTGTTTCATCCATAGAACCTAAGTACAACATCTTGTTGCTGAAATATACTCTACTTTGGTTGTATATAAATATATTCATGATTGTTTCTTGCTTAGCCAAGATACTAAACACTCACCCAAGTAGAACATTTCTCCACTGGTGCTTTGTCAGTCATCAATGCAACCTGCCTATTCTGCATCTGTGTAGGCAATAAGTGATAGATCCTTTCCTTTTGGATACCATAATCCAAACTCTTATGTTCCTTTGGGGGCTTGGGTTTGCCTCCAATAACCTTGTTGAGGCTTATGCCATGTGGAATGGCCTCTATTTAGCATACGAAGAATGGGTTAGAGATATGAACATATTTGGCGATTTAATGCTTGTCATCAGAGAAAATATCAAGAAAACAAGTATTGGCAGCAATCGCTTCACGGATGTCATTTGCCACATATCAAATCTTCTAGAAACATTTGAATAATGGAGGATATATCATATCCTCACAACTCACAACTCGGTAGCGGATCAATTGGTCAAGAGAGGTGCTACACTGAGTGAGGGAACTTTAGAAGTGGTTGGAAATTCAAGGTATCATCCCCTCCCATAATTCTTGACGATTTGTAAACCCAAGAGAAACAGGTGGTTTTACTCGACAACCATGCACCAAGCTTCACTCTTATTTGAAAATGAATTTAACCACTAGGTAAATGAATCATTCTTTACAAATTCGACCAATGAAGTTTAAAAACAACAAGTCTCTATGAGTATGGTGCCCCCTACCAAATTCCTAGTGGTTTGGCGATGGCTCATGAATGAAGCGATGGGAGGAATTTATTCGTTGGAAACCTCATTCCAGAAATTCATCGAAGGTGATTTGGACAATAAATATGGCGACCAGAACATTAAAAACTATGAAGATTGCATAATCAACTCTGCCTCGGGATGGAGCACAAAGGATCTAGAGATAATGTCGAAATCTCATTATGTACTTTAAAATTGTATTCCTTATGGGCCAATTTGTCAAGGTATATTGTAGCAAAGCTTCGAGTACTTTTATAAACCATGTATGTAAATTCTCCATAACATCCACCAAAGAAGGCTCAAACTACCAGCCAGAGATTGTACCAACACTGCTGGAAATTTACTATTGTCTAAGAGCGACCTTTAATTAATATAAATATTTGGTCCTTTAAAATATATATAGTAATATATTTCCATGCAAGTATCCCTTTGATTCTAAGAAACATTGCAACACTTTTTTTGAACTTTTAGGAAATCTTCCTTTTTCCTTATTATTGGACTCCATTTGTTTTCATCGAAAATTTGCTATGAATAATACCTTGATTATAAAGCTTATATACACCTTTGATAATTAATTGGATACATAAATTGTGAAGGCATGTTAGCGGGTAAATCAGTAGATGCGGACATGAACTAATCCCCCTAGATCCACCTAGATCTAGAACAAAAAAAGACGGAACATGATGCTTTCCCTAGGTTTCAATCATTGATTTTAACTACCAAAGAAGGAATAGATAACATACCTTATGAATCACTTCCTTATGTCTTTGTTGATCCTGCCTCACTCTGATGTTCCTATGAGATCTAATCTGCAATAACACAAATCAACCAACGTGAAAGCAACAATAGTGAAACTCAATGACAACCTAAACATGTGATCAAGGAGTCATGTAATAAAATATCAATCATTTTATGGGAAAGAGACGTGCCACCGTATTATATTAATGAAAGATAGAAGATACAACTGAATCACCTTGATGTCACAAGTTCCCTTTCAGTGGCCCTTTGTTCTGACACACACATACATCTGTTTCGAAATTTGCATGAAGACTCTTCACAAAAGATTGATGAATAAATGGAGACCTCAAGCATCACTTGAAATAGGATTCTTCACACAGTCTTCAGCCTATTCTTTCTTCAGTCTCTATGCTTCTTTATGCGTGTACCTCTAACCTTTTCCATGAGAATCCTATCATTATATAGGAGAAGCTGAAGTGGTTAAAGAGATGAGGATGATCCCATCAAATCAGAGAAGTCAGTAGGATCGTAACTATACGGACGCCACCTCATATTTCCAGAAGATTTCCACTTCTACAAGCTGCTAGAACTTCTTTCCTCTTTTAGTTTTAAAGCGTCGCCACGACCTACCTATATAGCAGCCTGTGGAAATCCCGCGGGATGGCTATAGTGCAGCATGCGGAAATCAGGGATTTTCGCACTGTGTAAAGGGAGCAGTCTGTGGTGGCCTTCCAAAAATGCATCTTGCAAGGGTGGAAAGAGGTTGCTTTTCTCAGGCAAAAGATTACAATGGGAACCTGAACACATGTTTATGTAATCATCACCAGGGTGACCAAAATAATGTGTAACAGAATGCCCCCCAAAGCATGAGGTTGGAACTCGAGATAGCTGAAATACTTTGTAAAATAAGTATGTATGTGTCAAGAACTAGGGGCGCACCAATCAAGAACCTGCAAACAATCAAGAATCTGTACAATATCACACCATGTCTGAAGTGTGCATTCCCATGTTCAGACCGTAAATGATTGAAATCATAAATGTAGGTCATGGCCACCAATTATACAACATGGATCCATGTCAACAAGACTCTGCATAGCCACTAAGAATACACTGTGGATCCATGCATCGAAAACTCAAGTATGAACGTAGCCACAAGACATACAAGGTGGATCTATGTGTCAAAACAAATCACAAATACTCCATCGCAACCTGGGCCAAAAAATGATGAAGTCTAGGGCCTTCAATCCATTCCATTAGTACGATTCTAGTCACGTGATTACAGATGTTGAAGTCAAACGTGAATAGAAACCACTTGATTACCAGTCATTAATGAAAACTATTAACAAGTGCGAGGGAAATCACCATTGATGTCAATGACTCCCAAGGTACTCCAATACAATCTAAAAAGTGCGAATAAATGAGTTGAAGTCGAACACTTGACAGGATCTATCGATCAGGGATCAATGATGTGGATCCACTATCGAAAGCAAAGAAACCTGCCATTAAGGCATGCAGGCTCTAAGGCACTAAATAATTTCTAAGTCTTTTTCCTGGATAATGAGCTGAAGTCAATAAGAAAAGACTCGTCACAGGAGGGCCTTGATGTATATCCCCCATCAATGACACAAAATAAGTAACGGATTTAGGGTAGAGAAAAATACATATGTGACTTGGGACTGACACAAGGAAGGTCGACATGGTAAAAATGGACAATTGCAGATGACTGACTTGATGGAAGATTTCAGTTGAACTTCTCTTGAACATATGAATGACATGACATTGATATTGGCAGTATTGACTCAAAGACGACCCAAGATGTGAACTTGCAGAAGGCCAGACAAGAGACAAACGGATTACCCAACCCATATTCAAATGACGAAGAGGGGTGTCATGTTCAAGAGTGATGCTTACTGCCATTAATATAGATATAGAGACACATTCCTTTCCCAAATTTCCCCCCACCATTTCTGGCGAGTACCTCTTTACTTTTACGCAAGCTTGAGGAGGATAACATATGCTTGTCAATTTAAGCTCATCCTTCGGACGAGTCCCTGGGAGTATATTTAACGAACCCTAAGAAGGAGTGGTTCGGTCCCATATGGGTCTGTCGATGTTTGTTTAGCGAGTCCAAACATAGAAAACTCGAAGGTTTTTCATGTTTATAGAGTCTGGAAAAACACTTAAAAGAGAACTCTCTCAGTTCCTTTTTCGTAAAATAGTTTGACAAGATCAAAAAAGTGATAAACTATCACCCATCAAACGTTTTCTTCAAATACTTTTACGAGCGTGAAAAGAACAAGGACACTCGGCAATCTTTTTGTTTTTAGGGAGCATGAAAAGAGATTAAAGAGTTTTCCATAGGTTTCGTTGTTTTCGTGTTACCATAGCAAGTATGAAAAGACGACAAAAGTATACTCAGTTATGTTCTCATTGATTTTCGAGCCTGAGAACGAACAAAGACTATGCTCGAGGGTTTTCTGAAAAACCCTAAAAAGTAATTGTACATGCGACCAAAACAAATAAAACAAAATGTTTATACTTCGTTGTCCAAGGTCCCAAATGTTTTCCTGCAAGGAACAAAACACTTACAAGACCTTTAGAGTTAATGAGTTTTTGACGAAAATGTATTTATATAAAACAAAATATTAGGAAAAATGATAATAAAAAAAAAGTAATAAATAGAAGCAAAAAGTATTTTTCACCATTTTATTTGCACTCGGTCAAAAACTTACCAAAAACCCTTGTTTTTTACCTCAACTTCAGCAACGGATTGCAGAGGCCACAGGGGATCATTCAATGAATGGATTGCGTAAAAGAGGTCAGCATCTCATCTTCTATCTTTTCAACGGATTAATTTTTGTTTTTGATGGTAAAAAATAAAGATTTTTTTATGATTTGGGACTGCTAGTCGTGCGCTGGGGCCCTGCGGAAATCAATGATTTCCGCAGGTGCGTTAAGGCGTGCTTGTGGAAATTCCGCATTGTACTTGAAGTTTGATCGTGGCGGTCGGGAAACTAAAATAAAAAGCGAATGTTGACTCAACAAAAATCCCAAAAAATGTTGAAAAGCGTGCTAAAGATCTTCTCTGTTTCCCATGCAGGTGTTTGCTTGCAAAGATGTTGGAATGGAGAGAGCATGAGCATGAAGAAGATGATCTCATGGAATTAAATGATTCAGGGACCGTGAATGCCCTCCAACAATGTGGTCTATTAAAATTCTTCAAACTTCAGGGCATGAGAGCCCAACAGAGATTACTAGAATATCTAGTTCATATGTGGGATTCAGAACAACAAGTGTTCCACATGGGTGTTCATGTCCCCTCTTTGGATATTGAGGATATTTATTTCCTGATGGGGTTGTCACGTCATGGGGCACACGTGACTCTGACAGGTGGTTGAGGTGGTGGATTTCCCATGAGTGAGTACCTTCGTCGACATTGTGAACCTAATGCCGAAAGATGTAAGGGAAAAGTAGCAATCCGAGGTGTGAGAGATTTGACCCTCAAAACCATCCTTTTTACAATTGCACGGATGGCAAGGAGTGTTTCACCACACATGGCACTCCAAAGTTACTTTCAATATGCTATTGAATGCTTGGGGCCTCGAGTATTCAATTGGTGTGACGGTGTATTACGCAGCATGAAAACCCAACTCACGAAAAGAAAGAATGGGGACCTAAAACAGTTTGGTTATGGCTCCATTTTAGTATCTTTATTCCTAGAAAGAGTTCCACACCTACGCCTGCAGGTGGAATGGGGAATACCATCCTCGAGAGACCCATGAATGAAAAGATGGTGTGACCTGATGACACGGAATGTGGCGGGCCGGATTGTGAAGTATGATGATGCATTCTTCAATTGGTTGGGACCGCAAATCCTGATGATTGATGATTACACTTATGTCGGTCTAGAATTTCGGGGTGATCCAGATTTGGTTCTCCCTGAGGGATCTCAGTGGGGAGATCTATGTGAGAAAGACATTTGTTTTTTTATAATGTTTTTATGAGTTTTAAAATATTTAATGTTTTTGTGTTTCCGATCAAAAGACTAATCAAAAAAATTTGATCATGCAGATGTAGGGCCACATCGACCCCTGGGCTCTTCTCCTATTCAGAGGCGAGGAGAGGCACGTGTAGTAGTTGGATGGGATGTCGAGGATTATGATGTGATAGAGCAGAACCTGGAAGGCTTGACGGCAAACATCCCTGATATATCCATCGAGGAGATCCCGAGGTGTTATCAACGCCATATTGTAGGCGTATCCGACTCACTTAGTCTGTTACTACGTAGAGTAGTGAGAGCAGTAGTATGCTATCGCGAGAGGCATCCATGATGCCATTTTGTAGGGACCATGGGCTCTATATTTTGATATTTTGATCTTCGAATGAAAACTCTTTGTGTAAACATTATATATATATATATACATGAGGCTTTTACCGGTTTACTCTGCTTCTTGTACAATATTTGAAATGTGATTGGAATTACAAATGTCTCAAATGTCTATCTAATACATAATTAGCTAGAGCATCAATTAATGTATTTAGACATCTAGGAATGTGTTGATATTCAATATAATTGAAATGATGTTCCAAGAGACGGATTCGTAAATATACCTGTAATAGAGTAGGGCTTCAGATAGTATAGACATTGTTTAACTGTAGTACTACTAGCTGTGAATCAAGTCGTATAATGAAGCGACGAATCCCAAGCGAAATAGCACTAGTCAATAATTAGATGACCGCGCTATACTCTACGATATTATTGGTCACTCGACCGAGACAAACACCTTGTAGACAAATAAGTTCATTTGAGGGTGCATGGATTGCCCAAGCAGTAGAAGCTAAATTCCGGGTACTACGGCTAGCACCATCGGCGAAGCCAATGTAAAGTAGTGAAAACACCAACATATGGAGACCAAACACAATGCAGGGTAAGTAGTCAGGGGTAAAAGTCAAATAGCAGAAACACACTAAAGTAACACACAAGAGTATGATACAATAAAAATACAAGTGCTTACGCAGGGATAGGCTAAGCGTAGTACTTCTTCAAGTAAAGCCCATTTCTAGGCTCACTCAAAGGAATGCCATCGTAATCTACTAACTCGTCTGCTCCCTTCTCCAACACTCTTTTAACAATATAAGGGCCTCGCCACATAGCCTCAAATATTTTGGCTCATAGCAAATCACAATCTTGTTCATAGAGGAGAACTAGATCACCTTCAGAAAACATGCATGGCTTGACATGTTTGTCATATTGGGATTTTACGCGTTTCTTCTGGGTTTCAATAACTAGGGTGGCATCACGACGGGTTTCTTCCAATTGCGTAAGATACAACAAACGTTCCTCCTCAGCAGAGGTGTTTGGGAGAAATTGGACGGCTAGTTTTAACGATGGAATTTCACATTCAATTGGTAGAACGGCTTCTAAACCATACACTAATTGGAAGGGTGTAAACCCCGTGGCTGACTTCACGGATGTCCGATAGGCCCACAATGTTGAGAACAACATCACGTGCCAACTCATTTTGTGAATTCCGATAATCCGTCAAAGCATGGTAATAAGTACTTTGTTTATTGATTCGACTTGGCCATTGGCTTGTGGATAGTAGGGGGTTGAGTTTTCATGTCGAAGACCCAACTTTTCCATAAGCTCAAACATCATAAAGTTTTGAAAGTGGCTACCGTGATCGGTGACGATAGCCTCTGGGATTCCAAATCGTGTAATAATGTGATTGAAGATGAATAGGGTTGCAGTTTTTCTCGTGTTGTTGAATGTAGGCATCGCCTCGGCCCACTTCATGAAATAATCTACGGCTACAATAATGTACCCATGCCCCCCCACTGAGTGAGGGTTACATGTCATGAAATCGATGCCCCATTTAGCGAAGGGTCCAACGGAAACTACAGAATGTAAGGGAGCAGGGAAAGATCTTATTTTGTTGTTGTATGTTTGGCAAGCGTGGCATTTTTGGACAACAATAATACAATCTTTGAATAAAGAAGGCCAAAAATACCCAACTCGTAAGATCTTTTGGGCAGTATCATACCCAGACATGTGACCACCACATGCTCCAGAATGGCAGTCATTCAAAGCTTTCTCAGCCTCATCATAAGTGAGACATCGTCAAAAAACGGAGTCAACTCCACGGCGATAAAGAGTATCACTGAGGATGATATACTGACGGGCTTGGTAACATATGCGACGATGGTCAGTACTAGACAAATCGGGCCGAAAATTCTGAGTCTAGAGATATATAATGATATCTCCATACCAAAGGTCATTGGAACTTATCAGAAAAAGGGATTCATCGGGTAATGAATCCTCTGCTACATCTTATGTCTCATAACAGGGAAGGTCTCATATCAATTTGGCAAACACCAAGGATTTCTTAGACTTAGCATGTTCAAACTCTAAGTCAAACTCCTGGAGTATCACAATCCATTTGGAGTATTTGCCTCCTAGCAATTGGCGTGTAAGGATGTGCTGCATAGGGTTGCAATCAAAAATCACTGTGGTCTTGTGTAAAAGGATATAGTGCCGAAAATGTTGGACAGCTTGAATAGCTGCCAAGGCCAGTTTTTCAACATGTAAATACTTGGCTTCGGTAGTCGTGAGACTCCGACTCAAATAATAAATAACATGTTTGTCGTGAGAATCATCCTCTTGGACCAGGACCATGGCGATGATCGAATCCAAAGCAGCGAAATAAAGGAAATAATCTCGACTATAATCGGGCGGGAAAAATAGTGGGGTACGGGTTAAAGTCAATTTCAAAGCATCGAAGGCTTTGTTGGCAGTGGTGTCCCATACAAATTCAAAGTATTTCTTTAATAGTCAAGTAAATTCGAGTGTTAACTTAGCATAGTTTGGGATAAAACGACATAGAAAGTTTGCCTTCCCTTACAACTTTGTAGCTGGCGAAGTGAAGAAGGAGGAGGGAGATTGAGAATGGCCTCAACCTTCAAAGGATCTACTATGATCCCTTGACATGACACAATAAAGCCTAAGAGTCGACCGAACTCCATGCAAAAGACACATTTGTGTGGGTTTAAGCGTATACGATAGAATCGACAGTGAAGGAAAATGGCTCGGAGGTGGGCCGGATGATCACTACGATGCATGGAATGTGCTGGTAGGTCATATAAATATGGTTGTACAATGTGATTAATATCATGGAAAGCATAATACATAGCATGTTGAAACATTGTACCGATGTTCTTTAAACCGAAGGGCAGTTTTCGGTAGGCAAAAGTACCCCAAGGACAAATAAAAGAGGTTTTGTGTTGATCCACGAGTAAGATGTTGATATGATTATATCCAGAGAAACCGTCCATCAAAGAGAAGATTTTACTTCCGTCACAATCGTCAACAATCTAGTTGACGAAGGCGGTGGGAAAGTTGTCTTTAGGACAAGCTTTATTAATGTCCCTGTAATCAACGCATACGCGGATCGTACCTTGTTTCTTGTTAATCGAAATGAGATTGGATACCCAATCAGTTATAGCCACGGGATAAATAAAAACATCTTTAAGAAGTTTTTCGACTTCAATCTTGATAGTGATTGCTTTGCGCGGGTGGACCAGGCGAAGTCTCTGTCGGACGGGTTTAGCACCCAGGTATGTCTTAATTTCATGTACAACAATATCGGGGTCAATGTCGGGCATCTCTTCGTAGCTCCACGCGAACATGTCACTAAATTCTTGGAAAAGTGACTTATATGTGACAACTTCATCAGTGGAACACGAAGCTCCGATATGGACATTTTCAACAACTCCAGGTTTGATAGAGATGTCGAGGGGGATGGTGGGTAAAATGTTTCTTAAGTTCCCTTCATATAACACATCGTGTGGGGAGTCGGGAACTGAAGCAATAACGATAATGATCGATGGGGTCAAGATCCATTGGTAACTCTCGAGTGTGTGTGGTTCCAGGAAGAGAATGGAACGATGATGTCCATCGTCCCAAGGGGTATCTTCCATCGACAGAACCGACACAATCATCTCGTCCGTGGGAAAAATAGCATGGAATGGATCAGGAGACGAATCACCAAGAGAGGGAGTGGAAGGGTCATCCGATTGAATGGCGTGGTAGGCGGATTCAACTGGGCTTAAAGGCATCTGGTCGTCGTAGTGAAGATAATCACCGGGGGTGGGTACTATCCATGGGTTAGAAGACACGGGGGTTTCGTGGATGGAGTTGGATATCATGTTAATCGATGCAACCAAAGGAGGTGGAACATTAGGTGGTGGGATTGGGAAAGTACCCATTAGAGTGGAATCTTTTAGTAGACCCACACCAACATTCTCATACCCGGGGGGTGTCTTAGCTATGAAAGGTACGTTGCTAGTACGTGTGTCAGAGTTGAAGTAGTTGGTCCACTATAACTACTTTGCCTTGATGCGGAAAACACATGATCCAAAAAAGAGTAGACACGACTGCACGCATAGAATCGATCCATCTACAGCCAAGTAGAAGGTTGTAATCAAGAGGTGTGTCAAAGACCTCAACTTCAACATTGACTGTTTTTCCTTCTAATGTAATAGGCAACGAAGGGAGGACATCGTAGGGCTTAAATCCATAGTCATTAAAGGCCTTGAGTGTGTTGTGTGATTTAGTTAAGGGAGGAGAGCCGATGGCTTTCCAGCAAGCAATAGACATGACACACGT
>ML780300.1:1123919-1146271 GCA_009831015.1 Picea engelmannii | reverse complement strand
GCTTTCCCGGTAAAGCTTATGTGTTATGTGTTATTAATATTTCACTTTGTGCTCATGGTTGTGATAGTGGTTTAATTGTTTCTGCAAGAATAATAGTAGAAGCGATTCTGTATTTAACAAGAAGCGGAAATTGTTAGATCAGGAGAATCGCAGGAATACATTAAGTGTATCGAAATTTCTACAGCGACGTCGAGACAAGAAGGGGTTGGGCTAGGGTGTAAAAGTTACGTTGATGACCTACTTAATAGACTTACACCTTGGTGCAAGCTCCCACACATAATCGTGGGTATACCCTCCAAGGAGCCCGAGTGAGTCTGGCCAACGTCAATTCCAGGTACCATGGAGACTTGCCCCTCCACGGTCACCTTGTGTAAGACCCTAAGAATATAGGATACTACAGTTACCATGAAAAATAGTGATGCCTGGGGGAAAAGTCGACGGTCTGATCCACACGCAAGGGCAGGGTATAGAGCCCGAAATCAACTTGAGAGGCTTCCACTCATCATTGTGGGTATACCTTCAAGCGACCCCAATAATACATGCAATCTCTACACTAAGACCAACAAAGCAAGGTGAGTGACTCTACCAATCTCAATGCGACCTTAGGTTTGACCCTTGTGTGAGAAGGGTGTTCCAGGACAAAATGTTGCAAATGGATTTGAACACTCCCTATCACAAGATACTATTGTGTGTTTTGTAATTTGGAGAGTGTGTCTCACTGCCTATTCCAAAGCTCTAGCCTAGCTAATGTTGGTGTAAAAGAGCCCTAGAAAAAGTTACTAGTTTAATTTTAGAGTTTTGCAATGTTATTAAAGGTTGTTGTTACTCAAGAGGGAGACGGGAATGAAACCAATGTTATGTGAGACTTTGACCCAAAAACATGTAAATAGAAATGAATGATGCAAACTTTCGTTCGATGAATTCTATCTACAGTAGAGAGAAATGAATTTTCTGGAACAATGCGAACTACGATGTACAATTCTCTTCTTTTTGAATGCAGTACCAAACAATCATAAACGACATAATTTCACTATTTGTTCTTTTTTCAAATTTTTTGAATGCCAATATTTTCTGCATAAATGATCGCTTAAAAGACTTAAAAGACTTTATTTTTTTCCTTTCGAAAAACCAAACAAGGACGGAACTAAGAAAGGATGAACAATCAATGAAAAGAAAACACTCGACAAGCACCCAAATCAATCTTTCAATGAAGATAAAAACACAAAATGACAAGAAAAAGTTTCTTCAAATGTAAACAAGAAAATGGTTTTCCGATCATTAAACAATCCAAAAGGTGTAACCAACCTATAATTCCAACTCCAAATGAAGACATTTAATCGATCAAGCACTTAGACGCAAGTCCATAGATTATATCCTTGTCGATAAGAATCAAAAACAAAAATCAAAAAAAGATCAAAGAGAGGCGTTCGATCTCTGAAATCAATCAAGATCAAGTTGAAACAATTAGAAGCACTCAAGAACTGGTATTAAAAACCCTTTCCCAACTGACTGAAGCAAAAACTGGGCAATAGTAGAGGTTAAGACCCAATCCAAAAAGTTTCCAAGCGCTGTCGCGAGTAGGCAGTATAATGCAGTGCGGAAATGAGTGGTTTCCGCGGGCCAATAATCATGCAGGTCGCAGAAATCCCACACTGAAACATACCACTAGGGTGCGGAAATAGAAGGTTTCCACGATCTACCTATAAGGTGTAGTGCGGAAGTCTTTCACAAAATAGAAAAAATTTCAAAAAGGACTAAGGGTGTTAGGAAAATTTTAAATCTAGTGAGTCTAATTGGATCTCCCACTGACTCGGAGACTGAAACAGAATGCAAAAGATAGGCTATGAGAAAATGGCCAACAAAAAACCACAATCAAGTTGTATGTCCCCAGTGGAGTCACCAATTTTGTTAACGGGTAAATCAGTAGATGCGGACATGAACTAATCCCCCTAGATCCACCTGGATCTAAAACAAAACAAGATGGAACATGATGCTTTCCCTAGGTTTCAGTCATTGATTTTAACTACCAAAGAAGGAATAGATAACATACCTTATGAATCGCTTCCTTATGTCTTTGTTGATCCTGCCTCACTCTGATGTTCCTATGAGATCTGATCTGCAATAACACAAATCAACCAACGTGAAAGCAATAATAGTGAAACTCAATGACAACCTAAACATGTCATCAAGGAGTCATGTAATAAAATATCAATCATTTTATGGGAAAGAGACATGCCATCGTATTATATTAATGAAAGATAGAAGATACAACTGAATCGCCTTGATGTCACAAGTTCCCTTTCAATGGCCCTTTGTTCTGACACACACATACATCTATTCCGACATTTGCATGAAGACTCTTCACAAAAGCTTGATGAATGAAAGGAGACCTCAAGCATCACTTGAAATAGGATTCTTCACACAGTCTTCAACCTATTCTTTCTTCAGTCTCTATGCTTCTTTATGCTTGTACCTCTAACCTTTTCCATGAGAAGCCTATCATTATATAGGAGAAGCTGAAGTGGTTAAAGAGATGAGGATGATCCCAACAAATCAGAGAAGTCAGTAGGATTGTAACCATATGGACGCCACCTCATATTTCCAGAAGATTTCCACTTCTAGAAGCTGCTAGAATTTCTTTCCTCTTTTAATTTTAAAGCGTCGTCGCGACCTGCCTATATAGCAGCCTGCAGAAATCCCGCGAGATGGCTATAGTGCAGCATGCGGAAATAAGGGATTTCCACACTGTGTAAAGGGAGCAGCCCGCGATGGCCTTCCAAAAATGCATCTTGCAAGGGTGGAAAGAGGTTGCTTTTCTCAAGCAAAAGATTACATTGGGAACCTGAACACATGTTTATGTAATCATCACCAGGGTGACCAAAATAATGTGTAACAAGGTATCACTTTTTTTATAATAAATGATACACTTCATGAATGTTAAGTTAGTTAATTAGACTATAGAGTGCCCCTTTTTATTTGTATTACTTTGACTTTGATTAACGATTTTTCTTGTACTTTCCAATTTATATTACCTTGCATTCACTTAGTATAGCTTAAACCCTTATGTCCATTGGATGTAGCTTGGGTAGTTGGGAGGAACGGTTGTTACCCTCCCCACATGTGATGCCCTTAAATGGGTCTATATGATGCTCTTGTTGTTCAGCCTCCAATCTTCCGAAAATGCTCGACCTCCCCATGTTCTCTTATGGATTTCAGGAAATTTTTATGTGGACGTAATGAGTACCAATATTCAATATTGTGAAGAAAAAAAGAAAAAAAACTTATCTTCTCTTGATTGAAACTTCAAGAAACTTAAAAGATTATTTTTATGACCCTTTTATTATCTCTTCCACTAAATAATAACATAATTTTTTTAACTCTTATATGAAATATAAAAGCACCTTCAATACCTTTTATAACTTTTTATTCTCTTGATTGAAACTTTAAGGATTATTTTTATGACCCTTTTATTATCTCTTCCACTAAATAATAACATAACTTTTTTAACCCTTCTCCTTGATATGAAATATAAAAGTACCTTCGATACCTTTTATAACTTTTTATAACTTATTGAAAACTAGGGAACTTTTAATTAACTTGTACTCTTAAAAGTACCACTTCTATATATTTTATAATATAATACTTTACAATTGAAAAAAAAAAACCTTGATTTCTCTTTCATATTGTTATTCTTCAACTCTAGTAAAAAAGATGAATCTTCCCTTGAACAATAAACCTTATTTCATTTAAATTATATATATATATATATATATATATATATATATATATATATATATAATTTGATATGTCTACATTTAATGTAACAAGTGTTACATAGCAGTTTAGTCTCTGCCAGACAAGTTTGCAAACAAGAATAATAATCCTACAAGAGAGATTTAGAAATAAGAATAATAATGATTTAGAATTATAATAAAAGTAATTTACATATTCTATTCTATTCTATTCTATTAGCAATAATAAAAATATAGAAATCATTACATTCAAAATGAAATAGAAACTTATAAGTCATAGTCACACCAACTATACATAACAGAGCATAACAAGTATTCATGATGTCCTTATCATTACGTTTAATAAGTTGTATTAGCTTCATAATTGCATTTCTCTGCAATACCTAAGAAATGTGTATAAATACCAATAAAATATGCAATAATTAGATGTGGATGCCCTCGTTCATATACTTGTCGATGTTCTTGAAAATGACATATAATCATCCAAACATCTAGAAACATGCTCATTAAACCTTTCCATTGACATTGAAAATAGATTCACGAACAAAAATAAATTCTCAAATGGTTGACCATGGATTCATCCCTTGTGGCCTTTGCTCTGCCCGTGCAATAAAACAACCAGAAAATATTATTTATGTTCAACTCCTCTCAAAGATCCGCTCATAGTATTAAAGTCATTTTCGCTTATCTTGTGTGTTGGAAAACTAGGATACGTCGATAAATTCTTATAAACCAAACCCCCTGTTCTCAATAGAGTCTTCTTGCATTGATCAAATCCCACAATTGGAGTTGATAAAACTCTAATGGAGGGAGAGTTGACAATTTATGAATCACAATTCACAATATAACATACAATCTTTAATCTATACGACAACTATTTAGATTGTAATTGCACATGTAGACAAATGTACTATGGTCCTATTTAAGATCTCACAATGTTGGTTTAGATATCCACGTGAAACAAGATCCCAACCATTCTTGTTAAGGCTACCGAAATGTTTTCATTAATCTATTGATGCCATGTGAAACAATATCTGAACCATTCTTATTAAGGCTACCAAAATTTTGTTGTTAATCCATTGAGAATGTCCGTCAAGATTAGGTAAAGTCTATATATGTATAAATATAATATGAGTACAACTATGCAAGGTTGTTGGGTGTTAGAGATCAATGGAGGGCATAAAATGTGGAACTCAAACAAGAAGTTATTGGTTAATTGAGGGACACCGGGCAAATCCTCATTGTACACACAACAATACTTTCATGAATGGAGGGACACTTGGCAAATCCTCCCTCTAAACACAACAACGCTTTCATGAATTTGATATGGCATGTGGCATGCAACACTGAACAATTGAATCTCATATTTCATAAATATATATCAGGACACATGTTGTGGTATGGATAAGAATATTATACTAGTCACTCTATACGATCGAGTGATCGGAAAACTTTATTTTGCAAATGGATTGTATGATCGAGTAATCGACACCGTTGGTTTTACAACTAACTCCTTTGATGCACAACTGAATGAAGTTCGAGACATTAGGATCTATATAATTGTCATTGACGGTTGCTTATTCAATCTCTACCTATATCACTATGGAATTTATGTAAACTTCTCATTAAATAAATTTTATCGATACATGAGAAGGATGATGCATCCCTGGGAGATATTAGGTTATGACTAGATGTGCGTGGCTTTCTAGATGCAAATTCAAGTGTATGGAGGCATGGACTATAGTTTTGAATACTCATAATCATGCCACGTCAAACAATAATCACTTTCCCAAATCTCCCAAGCATACTTCATCATTTGCTAGTAAATGCCCATTGGCCTGGTTAACTACTAATATTGAGATTCATTTCAATATTGCATATGTCACTGTGGTGTTTCCATGTGTTTGTTAGTTCACATACATTTTTGGGGCTTCCTTACCCCTGCTTGAGTTGGAATTTATACTGAAATATAAGTTTAACACTAGGCATTCCCTCTCTCCCCTTCTCAATGGCGGTTAAATTCATTCCTTGGGATTGAAAATATTTCTCTGGTTACTCTGCAATTTTCTTTCTGCATCTAACCATTGAACTTGTCTCTAAAGATTCTTTCCATTCATGTCTTGGAAAAAGAGTAGAAGGTAAAAATCTTATATGTTTTCTTGAAAGTATCAATACCTTAATGAACACCAAGGCCATTGTCAACACGACAACATCAATTATGGCCATGTTGTAGCAAGGCAAGAAATGTTGTCACCCCCTTGCAAGATACGAGAGGAGGGCAATCTACACGATTGAAAATGGAGATTTTATGCTACTTCTTCAAAGAATTCATTACAGTAAGCCAGACTCATCTTGTGCCTTCAACAAATAAGTGTAAAAATGTAGTTTCTACTTACTATTATAAATTTCGGTTTATAAACAAATTAGTATAGTCAACGCCATGTTTCGTTCTCATTTTGCATTATGTGCAAAAAAATATTTGGCTTAGATAGACAATTCCATGAAAGCAATATTGCTTAGAAAGACAAGTAACAGAAATGGTATCCAAACAACATATGTTTGTTAGTAGTTTGTTATTTTTTTAAATAGATATTATGATGTAGTATATGCTTATATGAATTCCTAAGTTGTCTTATGTGTTATTATATACATAGTTTACAGTCTGGAATATATGTGATATCGTGAAGGTTTTATGCAGCCGATGTGGTATTGTGCTGGAGTATTTTCATAAGCAAGGTATTGTGTTATATGTTTGTGATGGTCTGGTTGGGAGAATAGAGGGCTTAGAGAATAATGGAAGATCCACAAAGATGTCCAAAACTAAGGTGGATGTCAATGGGTTCCCAATTGATGCAGGTGTATGAAATAGAGTGGAGTCGCTATATCTGGATCTTCAAGACTAAATAATTCAACTCTCAAGGACTCCTATAAAAAAAGATTTGGCCTTTTGTTAACTTCCAACTTGAGTGCAAACAATGTAATATCCCTTGGTCTACTTTTCTAAGAAATAAATATGAGATGGGTGTTGCTCAAAATAAAATAGGAAAGAAAAACCAAGGATTCACCATGATGCAATGTAAGCACGTTGTCCATATTTGTACTATTATCAAAATACGAGTTCCAATTTTGCAAATGACATGTTATAAAGAATATCTCTTCATCTACTTTTCTAAGAAATAGATATGAGATGGGTGTTGCTCAAAATGAAATAGGAAAGAAAAACCAAGGATTCACCATGATGCAATGTAAACACATTGTCCATATTTGTACTCTAATCAAAATAGGAGTTCCAATTTTGCAAAGGACATGTTATAAATAATGCTTCTTCTAACAAAGCCCATGAAGCCGCACGTGTACATATTTCTAGAACCATTCTTTAGGAATTGGTACAACCAAGAAATATATTATCTCTTTTCTAATAGATATGGGCTTACATACACTATAAAGAATAATTTACAACTTGCGCAGGTGTGCAAGGATATTATGTGAAATGATATGGGAGCATTGATTTTGCATCATATTTTCAGTGTGATGAGAATGACAATTGAGCAAAGTATTGTTTAAATAATACAACATTTTTGCACACATGGAAGGAGATGAAGGTATGTGATTCCATGGATCTAGAAGAAAAGTAATCTGTCTATGAAATTAGGAAATGTTTTTAACATTTTTGAAAATTTTGTAGGATGAATATGAAGGTCTGAAGAAGAGGATTAAAGAAGTATTGGAGATGCATGGTGAAGTGATATTAAATTCAATAGGCCAAAAAGGCATTGATAGCTTATAGAAACTCAGATGTAACACACCCGACCCCTAATTACCATTTCTAGGGATGGGGCATCAAATTTTTTCTTCCTCAAATCTTCTTGAATCCCCTGCCCAAGGTCTTCATCCCCTTCTATTCACCTGTAGCTTTCTAACGACTGCTACTAGACTCTAATCCGACCTTTGGTTTGCAAATTATGACCTTTTGAAGTTCTTCGAACATTAATAGTTGAGGGTCATGTGGCGCCCACGTGGGTCCATCTCGTTCGTACCATCTCCAGGTTCCTACCTCCCGTGGGGAAGTTCCATCCACCGTCCAAACAAACATCGGGACTTGATCCTCATCTAACACACAGGCTAGAGGAGAATTCGACGCTCGACGTTGACTGTCCCTTTTTCTTTCTACTCGCCTGTTCTTCAAAGTCCCGAATTCATGGACTCTTGAAGTCCCGAAATCTATCCATGTGGCTCGAGCCTTCGAGCCTTTCAGTTTATCCTTGATGTTGCATCCCAAACCTCCAGAGTTCGGAAGTTTCGAACTCCCAAAGGGTACACCCTCACACATGGTGACACGCTAAACGCAAAGGTAAGGACAGGTGGGTCCCGAGCACTCCACTCGCCAAATGGGCTAAGTAAGCAAGTGTTAGGGGTGACACAGGACAAGGCGGAGATGACACGTGGCCCCTACATAGGGTGACATGTGCCACATTTTAATGGGCACATAGGGTTTGTGAAACGTATGAATCTAGGTGACACGTGGCACGTCAAACATGGGTCCACATCACCCTAGGTGACGTCAACGTGCCACATCACCCCACACTGATCGCCTTCCAAGACCTTCGATCTCATGGTCAGGGTGTGTCCACGTAACCCCTAGATCTATGCGTTAATCTCTGGGCTATGCGTTAAACTCTTATTCAAGAATTGGTTAAGGACATGGGCATGAGCCCTTGGTCACCCGAGTGAAAGGTTTGAAGGAGGCACCCTCCTTCCATAGGGTTTGAACTTAGTATTCTCGCAAAGGTAGATTCTAGAGATTGACATGACTTAAACATTCTAGTAAATCCTACCCCCACCCTCTTGCAGACTTATGTCCCGCAACTCTCTAACTACTAAGTTGAGGCAAGCAGACGATCATTCAAAAGCATGAGTTCACAGAGAGATAATACATAATTTTACCATAATCATTCATTACAGAGCTCAGTCATAGACATATAAATATACTCAATCATCATTTCCATTTCAATACTCAATGTATGAAAATACTTATCAGAAAACGGAAATCGTGATGCGACTGCTGAAATGGGTTCTTATTTCCACTCAACCATAGGCACAACCACTCTTGACAGAATTACCACTGGCCATCCTCGAGCTAGACCACGATACTCTGAGAGAGACTCTTTCTTCTTACTTAGCAACAGTCAGGGACGAAGGTTACTCTCCTCCTCCCACATGATCTTGGCAACCAGTTTTCTCTATACCAAGCAAGGAGGTTTACACGAGTACTTCCATAGTCACTTGTCAGCCCCATTTATCATCTTGTAACAAAAACCATGCCAACAAATTCTTGCGCCCATAACGAGCTTATCTCTTAGTTCTTCCTCGAACTAGAGAGCTGGAAGTGCTCTTTTCTCTTCTCAAGATTGGTCTTTTGACTCTGCTTTCTCGTGCAGATATGTTTGCTCTCTCTCCTTGCCTCTGCCCTCAAATTACCTTTTTTCTTGCCTTCCTCGGCAAGGTTGTGTGGGTCTGAATCCCTAGCTTGTGGTCAGTTCTAGAAGTCTTGCAGATGGGTACTCTGCCCTATCTCCTCGTTAACTCTTGAGAAGGACTCTTCTAGCTACCACTCTGACTAGTAATTCGTTTATGGGTCTAAGGATTGTTCTGTGTCTAAGTCACTAAATTCAGTAAGGTATTGGTTGAGTGGGGGGTCATCTCAACCATTTTTGGTCCCCTCACCATCTCTCTCATAGCATCATGGTCTCTCTTGGCAAACCCCCCTTTCAACAGTTATGAAACACTTATCCATTTTCTATTAATAACATAAAATACATACATTGACCTTTTATAACAAAAGGTTGATCAAATCCAACATTCACACATATCTAGTCTTCCATAGTCTCTTGGCCAGTTATAGTTATATTTACAAACTGGGGGAAACATGGGTATTACAATCCCCTCCCCCTTAAAGGAACATCGTCCTCAATGTTCTATTTACCGATGTGCTATGTATGTACAAGAGTAAACAAAAATGGGTATGCATGTTTCATGGCATCCTCCATTTCCCATATAGCCTCATATGGGCCAAAGTGTTTCCTCTGCACCTTGACCTGTGCAATGGTTCTATTACTGAGTGGGGTTTCCTTCCTGTCTATTATTCATTGAGGTTCTGGTAGGAATTCTCCCTCTGGTTCCACCTGAATCATAGACCAATCAATTATATGATTTGAATCATGTACATATTTATTTAATAATGAAACATGGAAAACATTATGTGTCTTCACTGTGGGAGGAAGTGTTAATCTATAGGCTACTGGTCCCACTCTATCCAAAATTTCAAAGGGTCTAGAATACTGATGTTCCAAATTGACACAAGATCCCATTCTCAAGGAGCTTTTCCTAGGTCTAACTCGGAGATACACATGATCCCATGTTTTAAACTCTCTAGGAGTCCTCTTTCTGTTCGCATAGCTTTTCTGTCTATCCTGAGCTATTTTCATATTCTACTTTATCTGAATTACTTGTTGTTCCATTTCTTTCAGCACGTCTGGCCCCATTGTAATTCTATCTACTGGGTTATCCTAGCTGATTGGAATCTTGCATTGTCTACCATAGAGGGCCTCAAATGGACTCATCTTCAAGGACTCTTGATAGCCATTGTTGTGGGCAAACTCTAACAGTGGTAGGTAGTCTTCCCACTTCTTAGGTTGATGCATTACATGCATCCTTAACATGTCCTCTAACACTTGGTTTACTCTCTATGTTTGCCCATCAGTTTGAGGGTGATAGGTTGTACTAAATATCAATTTAGTTTCAAAACCAACAAACAGAGATTTCCAAAAGCTCGAAGTAAATTTCGTATCTCTGTCAGATATGATCTCCTTAGGCATGCCATACAGCCTAAATATTTCTTTCATGAAAATACTACCAATATCTATTGCCTTGCAAGTTGAATTGACCAGAATGAAGTGAACAACCTTGCTCAATTTTTCCACAACTACTATGACGACATCATTCTTCTTGGCCGATTTTGGTAATCCTGTGATGAAATCCATGGAGATGGTTTCCCATTTCCATTTTGGAATTGGTAGGGGATGCAGTAGCCCTGTTGGATGTCGGTGTTCTGCCTTAACCTGCTAACATTCTAGACATTTAGCCAAGTAATCAACTATGTCCTTCTTCAGTCCTGGCCAATAAAACAGTTTTCTAGTGGCTGTGATCATTTTCTGATAACCAAGATGACCAATATATGGTCTTTTGTGTAGTTCATCCATCATGAACCTCTTCAAGTCATCACAATTCGAAATATACAACCTACCTTTGTAATTTAGCAAGCCATCATTCAACAATTGATAACCTTCATACTTCAACCCCATGGGCTCTTGCTCTAAGTANTCACCTTGTCCCTCCAAAGTGACTTTCATTTTATTAATATTTAATTAATTAATTAAATCACTTTAATTAATTAATTAACCTTTTTACCTTTGAAAAGTTCCTTATCTCTCCTTGTGGCTTCCCTGGCCACTGAAAGTCACTTTTAGCCATCCCATCCTGTAGTGTTGCTCCTCCCGATTCCAATGAGATATTACACTGAGGGGTTCCTCCAAGTAATGTGCTGAAAATGACCTCTTCAGTGAATTCCATTGACTTATAGCTCAAAATAGTCAAAATCATGGAAATCGTCGGAATGCAACAAAACCAAAGCCAATCTGTGCGGAATGGCTCATAATGATGGAATATGATCATCAATGCAAGATGGACCCCACAATGCCTCTCAAATACCCCTGTACTCACTCAAGCATCCATCTGGCTACTCTGGTCATCATAAATCTCTGCCCTGTGATGATGTCCCAAAGTGGGGACATTACACTTCTTGCATAAGGACTCCTCCGACTCCTTTCTTGCAGGCATATGTACACACAAGGAAGTCCTTGTTTGGATCTGCAATCTTCAACGCAGGTGTATTGGTTAGAAGGTATTTCAGCTCTTGGAATCTCTCTTCACATTTTTATGTCCAAAAGAATTTAACTCCCTTTTTATGAAGGGAAGTGATTGGGCAACCAATCTTGGAAAATCCCTTTAGGAACCTCCTATAATATCTTGCTAGGACCATAAATGATCTGATATCAAATACATCCTTTGGGGTAGGCCAATCCATAATGGTCTTGATCTTGTCAAAATCAATTTCCACTCCTTCTTCAGAAATAACATGGCCTAAGTAATGGATTTGTTTCTGGAAAAAGTCACACTTATTCAACTTAGCATAAAGTTGATGTTCTCTTAGTACTTGAAGTACTAGCTTGAGATGTTCTTCATGTTCTTCCCTATTCTTGGAATAGATAGGATATCATCAATGAAAACCAATACAAATCTATCCAAGAACTTACTGAGTACATTATTCATTAAGCACATAAAAGTGGTTGGTGCATTGGTTAGCCTGAATGGCACCACCACAAATTCATAGTGACCATATCTTGTCTTAAAGGTTGTTTTGTGGATGTCTTCATCCTTAATTCTGACCTGATGGTATCCAGAACTCAAGTCAATCTTTGAGAAAATTGTAGCACCCCTTAATTGGTCAAACATGTCATCGATCCTTGGCAAGGGATACTTATTCTTTATGGTCATCTTATTGAGTTTCCTATAGTCTATGCACAACCTAAGTGTGCCATCCTTCTTTTTCACAAAAAAGGTTGGTGCTCCCCATGGAGACACATTAGGCCAAATGTAGCCTTTGTTCATCATTTCTTTTAGTTGTAGCTTAAGCTCAACCAACTCTAGTGTACTCATTCTATAGGGTGTTCTAGACACTAACACTGCTCCTGGTGCAAGTTCTATTGAAAAGTCGATATCTCTTCTTAGAGGTAGACCTGGTACCTCTTCTGGGAACACATCTTTATACTCTCTTAATATGGGATGGTCCTCTAGGATTGGTTTGTTGTTCTCAACAGAGTCCAACACTTGTATTGCATATAAAGGGCATCCTTTTTTGCAATACTTCTTCACCTGAAGGGATGATATTTGTCTCACTGAGACGGGCTTTCGAATCCCTTGTAGGGTTACCTTTCTCCTTTCTTCATTTTCACACTCCAAAGTTTTGTTGTAACAATCCAACTCGGTTTTATGGGCAGCCAACCAGTCCATGCCAATCAACGGGTCATAAGATCCTAAAGGGAGTATTTTTAGGGTTGCTTGGGTGGGAAATCCACTCATAACGAATTGGCATGTTGGTATGACCTCTGTTACTTTTCTTTTAGTTCCAGTGCATAGTTGTACCAGCCATGATTTACCATGTTTAACTTGTTGCAATTTACCTTTCTCATAGTTTGAGGGGCAACATAACTCAAATTAGAACCAGGGTCAATTAAAATGGAAACTGGATGGTTGGAAATCATACCTTCCATCTCCACCACTAAAGCTTGGTGGTCAACTTGTCTATTATCCAAGGTTGCATAAATCTGTGGCATGCTCCTAGCCACATAATTGATTGTGGTAGCCTCTTGGACATTGTAGAACCCCCCATTGTTCTGTTGCCTATATGGGCAGTCTCTAAGCAGATGTTCTTCTCCGCAACCCCAACATTTTAAGGGTTCTCTCTTTGCATTGTCAGTCTTTCCTGAGGCTGCTCCAAAGGGTTTATTTCCGCTCTGGGAGGGGAAATTTTGTTGGTATACACTTTTAGTAGGAAGGCTCATCTTAGAACCTTTCCCATAGCTCTTGAATCTTGAGGGTTTGAAACCCTTCTTCTTGAATCCAGAAGTACTTTCCTTCTTCCAGTTCTCATGAAGTTTCGTCTTATTCTTGAACTACTCATAGCAATACCTTGCCTTCAGATAATGTCTTCCAAGGTCTTTCGCTCATCAAATTCAATTTTGTCCCGGAAGGACTGAGGCAATCAACTAATTAATCATTGCATCTTTACCTTTTCATCCTTTATATAGGGTACATACCTTATCAACTCAAGGAATTTATTCATATATTCCTCTATGGTGAGTTGTCCCAACTTGAGTTCATAGAATTCCTTGGTCTTCCCATCAAAGTATTTCTCTGATAGATATTTTTTCTTGAAGTATTTCTCAAATTGTTTCCATGACAAGTCATTCTCATGGATTCCTTTCACATTCCTAAGTTCCTCCCACCAAATGGAGGCCTTCCCATTTAGGTTAAAAATGGTTATTCGAACCTTTTAATTTTTAGAGTAGTCATGGACTTTGAAGTACTTCAAGCCAAGTAACCAAACTTCTACCTCTTCCCCCTTCTTAATTTATCCATCAAAAGTGGGTGGCTTGGCTTTCTTGAACTCTTTAGGGACATGACTCTTGGAATGTTTACTCTTCTTTCTTTTCCTCTGGGAATGCAAACTAGTTTTGCTACTAGACGATTGCTTGGAGTTGTCAGTTTCCTCACCAGAGGGTTCTTCCAATGAGTGTCTCTTGGCTCCATGTTGGGCCTTCTTTAAGGTGCTCCTCCTTGTGTGGCCACTTTCAGGGCCATTCTTTCATATCTCAGGTGGACTCTAGGTTTTCTTCGTATGATGTCTGTCCACATGACTGGTTGTTGGTCCATGTTGTAGTTGCCTTTGTATATGTGATAAGCTTTGTAGTAGGCCTGCATTAATTTCAGTTTGTTTTTCCTGCTCTTTTATGAATCTTTCATTTTCAACCTTACAAATTTGTAATTCTACCATGAGGCTTCTTACAGTTTCAGCCAAATGTAGAGGGGTTTCCACTTCCCTCCTTTCATCGGATTCTTCCTCTTTATTGTGGGATCTTTCCCCCAATTCATGGTGTGTCACCATCCTTTATGTTGTAGTTTTCATGCAGTCCACTGACTGCTTGAGTGCTGATAAAACATTTTATGTTAGTTAATGATCTACTAGCTTATGAACAACACATAGTTCAGATTTTTCAAAATACACACAGCAGTAGAAAGTTTCACTCCTTTCTTCGGTAGAGGTTTGACTAAGCCTCTTAGGAATGGGGTAAGATAGGGTGTCACCCCTAAAAGTTCTTTAAATAAGATTTTTAAGAGACTCGTTCATGAGCCCAAGCAGGCCAAGTGTTGTAACCATGCTCTGATACCAATTTGTAACACACTCGACCCCTAATTACCATTTCTAAGGATGGGACATCAAAATTTTTCTTCCTCTAATATTCTCAATTCCCTGCCCGAGATATTCATCCCCTTCTACTCACCCATAGCTTTCTAACGACTTCTACCATGCTCTAATCCGACCTCTGGTTTGTAAGTTATGACCTCCCGAAGTTCTTTGAGTGTTAATAGTTGAGGGTCACGTAGCACCCACATGGGTCCATCTCATTCATACCATCTCTAGGTTCCTACCTCTCGCAGGGAAGCTCCATCCACCATCCAAGCCAAAGATGGGGCTCGATTCTCATCTAACACACAGGCTAGAGGAGAATTCGACGTTTGGTGCTTCGACGTTGAACGTCCCTTTTTCTTTCTGTGTGCACGTTCTCTGAACTCCCGAAGTCCTGGAATCTCTCGACGTGGCTCCACCCTTTGGGCCTTTTAGTTTATCCCTAACTCTGCATCCCAAACCTTTAGAGTTCCAAAGTTTCGAACTCTCGAAGGGTGCACCCTCAAATGTGGTGACATGCTAAACACGAAGGTAAGGACAGGTGGGTCTCGAGCACTCCACTCGCCAAATGGACCAAGTAAGCATGTGACAGAGGTGACATGCGGCAAGGTGGAGATGACACGTGGCCCCTACAGGGGTGACATGTGTCACCTTTTAATGGGTACATAGGGTCCGTGAAATGTACGAATCCAGGTGACACGTGGCACATCAAACATGGGTCCACTCCACCCTGGGTGACATTAGTGTGCCACGTCACCCCAGACTGATCACCTTCCAAGCCCTTCGATCTCATGGTCAGGGTGTGTCCACGTAACCCCTGGATCTAAGACCTCCGTTACTTTGTAACTTTGACATTTGGGGGATTCGTGGCGTGACTTCCTCCTTACTCCTGGAGTGGTCAGTGTCACGCTGACCATAGTCTAGATCTGACAGTCACGAGAGATCCCAAAACGTCCTCAGATCTACGACTCTTATCACTTCGCGAATTTGTCGTTCGAGTGCTCCACTCGCTTACCACCCCCTTTCTTCCAGAGTGGTCAACGCCGGAATGACCTTGGCATAAATCCAATGGTCAGGGAAGATCCCAAAGGATCCCTAGATCTATAGTTCTCATTACTTCGCAACTCCAGCCTTCGAGGGTTTCGAAATTATGGCCGCTCCACTCTCTCGAAGTAGGACTTTTCCGAAGTACCTTATGTGGGTCCCTCCTCTCGATGATAAGACGATTAAGAGAGGTTCTTAAAAAACTCTACAGATCCACAACTCTCATCACTTTGTAACTTCGACATTTGGGGAGTTTGCTGCTATAACATCTCTGTTCTCCTGAAGTGGGACTTCGTTGAAGTTACCTTGGCGTAGATCCAACGACCAAGTGGACTCTCAAATACCCTCGGATCTGCGGCTCATGTTACCACACGATAGATAAATGGATCAAGGTTTAATGGTGGGGCAAGTCTATATGCCACGATTAGGGAAACTGCCAGGCGTCGGTCAACCTCATGGGTAGCTGTAGCAACCAGTTGCCTTCAGTTGGTTTACGACTTGGTAAGGTCGTAACATTCTGAAGCTTCGAACTCTCAGAGTTTCTAAGTCAACAATGCTTAGCTCCTCTTAGGCCTAGTGTAGGGTTCCCATACCTTAGTCATATCGGTCCTTTGAAAACTCTTTGTGGGCTATGCGCTAATCTCTTAGTCGAGAATTGGTTAAGGACACGAGCATGAGCCCTTGGTCACCCGAGTGAAAGGTTTGAAGGAGGTGCCCTCCTTCCATAGGGTTTGAACTTAGTATTCCCGCAAAGCTAGATTCTAGAGATCGACATGACTTAAACATTCCAATAAATCCTACCCCCACCCTCTTGCAAACTTATGTCCCACAACTCTCTAACTGCTAAGTTAAGGCAAGCAGACGATCATTCAAAAGCATGAGTTCACAGAGAAATAATACATATTTCTACCATAATCATTCATTACAGAAATCAGTCACAAACATATAAATATACTCAATCATCATTTCCATTTCAATACGTAGTGTATGAAAATACTTATTAGAAACCGAAAATCGTGATGCAACTGCTGAAATGGGTTCTTGTTTCCACCCAACCATAGGCACAACCACTCCTAACAGATTTACCACTGGCCACCCTCGAGCTAGACCACGATGCTCTAAGAGAGACTCTTTCTTCTTACTCAGTGACGGACAAGGACAGAGGTTACTCTCCTCCTCCCATAGGATCTTGGCAATCGGTTTTCTCTATACCAAGCAAGGAGGTCTGCACGAGTACTTCCATAGTCACTCGTCAGCCCCGTTTATCAACTTGTAACGAAAACCCGACCAACAACTTCTTGCGCCCAAAACGAGCTTATCTCTCAATTCTTCCCTGAACCAGAGATATACAAGCACTCTTTTCTCTTATTGAGATTAGTATTTCGACTCAACTTTATCGCACAGATCTGCTTTCTCTCTCTCCTTGCCTCTGCCCCCAAATTACCTCTTTTCTTGCCTTCCTTAGCAAGGTTGCGTGGGTCTGAATCCCTAGCTTGTGGTTAGGTTTGGAAGTCTTGGAGATGGGTACTCTGCCCTATCTCCTTGTTAACTCTTGAGGAGGACTCTCCCAACTACCACTCTGACTGGTAATTCATTTATGAGTATGAGGATTGTTCTCTGTCTAAGTCATTAAATTCAGTAAGGTACTGGTTGGGTGGGGGGTCATCTCAACCATTTATGGTTCCCCTCACCATCTCTCTCATAACATCATGGTCTCTCTTGGAAAATCCCCATTTCAACAATTATGCAACACTTATCCATTTTCTATTAATAACATAAAATACATACATTGACCTTTTATAACAAAAGGTTCATCAAATCCAACATTCACACATATCTAGTTTGCCATAGTCTCTTGGCTAGTTATAGTTATATTTACAAACTGGGGGAAACAAGGGTATTGCATCAGTTGTTTGCAACCACTCCATTGTTGAAAGATGGTGAAACTTATAACAACATATGTTCTCTATTTTTCACATAAGCCATTGAGAATAATATATTACTGAGATAAAATTAATGATTATATCTTATTTATCCTCATTTTCATGAATTTCATATTTAAATTTTATATACAGGTTATATATGAAAACATAGATGAAGGCAAATCTCACCTAGTGTAAAACATCCCGAAGTCAATCACCATCACAAAAGTAGAACAACAAATGTTATTGTAATTCTATTTCTAATAGATTTGAAACAACCCAATGATTTTAATGGTATAAACGTCCCATTTAGATTAACCTTATCAACATTTTTGAGATGAATAAAAAAATACTTACCATTGCCAATGGTAGCAATGATCCTCTTCTCCAGCTTTACCACTCACAATAATGATCCTCTTCCTCATCTCAACACCAAGGACAATACCATCTTTAATTTCAGATTGTTTTACAATTGCATTAGTTTAAGTTGTATGTACAAGGCAATTGACATAGAACAACAATCAACACTATTTGTAAAGCTTCATCAGAGCAAGCAATTGGTATGGTGAGGCAGTAAGATGGTCATCCCTGAGGTAGAGAAGGATAAGAAATATAAGGTGCAATGTTATTTAAAACAACAATTTTGTAGGTTGTAAAATAATCAATAAGTAGCTAAGGGATCAAGAACCAGAACAAGGAGATCAATAATCAAATCTAGATCAAATAAAAAATATTATGTACGTCATCACCTCGACAAAAACACTTCACCAATAACATTGCAAACAAATAAAGATTTATTTATTTAATTTAATTTCTATAAAATTATTATTATTGACATTTCCCTATGTTAGACATTAGATTTTTTTTAAAATTAAAGATAAAACTAATTGTAAGTAATATGGTCATGGCCTTATACTCGCACTAATAACCTCTTGCACCCATAACCTCTTTTCAAGTTATATATAATATTTATTTGTTTCCTTTGTGTACGGCTACCTTGGTTACCCACTTAATTAATTAATTGATTTTGGAGTGATGTGACTTTTAATTAGGCTTGTGATTTTGAAACTAATATTGGTTACAATCATATAATGAAAGAGGCAAGCGGATTCTTCCCTCGAAAACGTTGGTGTCAAAGGATATGCTGAGTGGTTCCGTTGGTTGATTGACTACGAATTCTTTAACAATTATTACATGTCTACAGCTACAGCGGTAGCCCATAGCGTGGTCACGGCTAGACTAATCTCATACCTCGACGTATGGCAGGCCGCTTAATCGTTGATCTTTCGATAATTTTTTTTTAATGCCACGACTTCCACGGTCGGGAACTCAAATTCTCTTACGGTTACAGCAGGCGGAGCGGCTGATAAATTCTCACGGATTTCTATCTAGTCTCCTGGTAAGTGTTTCGATACGTTTTCACAGGGACCCTACGCGCATTCATTATTGGTGCTAGATATTTTACTTCACCGCTGAACTAGAGATTCGTCCCTTTTCGTTTCTGTTTGTGCTCCCACAGATTCTGTAAAACCTATGCACGATAGCTCTATATTTCTTCTTGTAATCTGAATTTATCGTGGTAGCTCTATTTTTTCTTCTTGGAAACTGAATTTGTCCTTTGACACTTTTCCCTTTCTCTCTTGACAACGATATCTGGCAGAGGAATACTTTACTTTGTAGTGGAAATGTTTGACTTCAAATGACAAAGGGCCTGTTATGGTAAAAGACCAGACCTTCAGAGAAACTCTGAAAAGATAGGGGTATCCAAGGGCTGGATGAAACAAGCTGTGATACCAAATGTGGCAAAGATAGGGGTAGCCAAATGTTTAGAACAATATAAAGATATCCATGAGGATAAAAAAATACATTGAATAAATGTATGGTAATATGATAGTGTGATAGCATGATAGCCATATATATACCCATGCAGAGGTGCCCTTTCACTAAGAGACGTATCTCTTTATTTAAGGTGCCTCTTCATAAATTATTAATTATTGTTAGCATTTATATTTTATATACATGGTGCTTATTGATACAAATGGCTCTCTTCCAAATATTATCCAAATGTGTAGAACATGCGTTGAACAAAGTGTCCTTGCCCTAAATGTCTCAAGGATGAAACATGCCTCCGAATATGTGGAATATGCCTTGAATAATGTGTAATGCCCAATGTCATCATAACTGAACCGGTTTTGCAAAACCAATCGGTTTGACCGGTTCTAGCAAAACCAATCGGTTTGACTGGTTTCAGGGTTGTACCGGTTTGTTTGAAGGATTCAAATTGGAAATGGCTATTCTGTATGGAATCGGCCATAAATGCCAAAATTGGCTGGTTCCTTAAGGAACCATATAGTTTGAAATGGGGACCACTTAAACTCAGTTTAAAAAAAAATCCCTTGTCAAAGTGGGTTGTTGAGACTTAGCTAGTAGCATTTGACAATGAAGACCTATTTTGGATGGACTTGGACCCACTTACACAGCCAGAGGATCTAAGCCTTGTTGTTGGACTGGTATCTTCAGGGCCAGGGGAATCAAGCTGGAATCCCATTTTCGAATCTAGTTATATTTAGGATGTAAATGATGAGAATTTAGATGATTCTCTCATATGATTAGATTGCAGAGTCTAGCATCTAGACTATGGCTATTAATTAGTACTATGCTTATTGTTGGACTCTAGAGGCCATTTAGAGCCTCTTTATTGATGTATTTTGGTTTAGATATGGATTGCACTCAGTGTTATTTTTGGTTATATGCACCCTTACTTGCTATATACATGAGAAACTTTGCATATTTGTGTATAATAGTTTGGATTCACATGGATGCACATGAATGGTTGCTTTATAATGAATATGCCCCCCTAGAGAGGGATGTTCCGTGTAAGAAGGCGTTTAAAACATATTAAAGTGACTTTATGGAGCATTAGTTCAATGTAATTAGAATCAGACCGACATTGAATTGGTCGACTCTAGAAATCGGAACCGGACCAAAATCGGACAAAAATTGGAAACAAAACTAGACCACAAAACCAATTGACCATAAAAAATTTGAATATTTATGTATTTTTTGGTCAATCGGTTTTGTTTTTGGTTTTTGTCCGATTTCTATTTGGTTCTGGTTTTTGGAGTCGACCAGTTAGGTGACCGGTCTGGTTATGATTACATTGGACTAATGCTCCATAAAGTCACTTTAATATGCTTTAAATGCCTTCTTACACAAAACATCCCTCTTAAGAGGGGTATATTCATGATCAAGCAACCAAAAGTTTTTGTTTTTACCCCCGGAGTGAGATGTTCCATGTCAAATGACTGTTATTTGACCATCCAAATGCCTTCAATACCACATGTCATCATTCTAAGCAAGACATTCCTTCTTTAGCTTCTTTCTTCACCACCTGTCACACCCCAAGCTTCCTCCATGGTAGGGTGTTTTGCTCCTTCAGTCTTTGTCTTTCTACACCCCATGCTCTTAAACTCTTATAATGTAGGGTGTTTCTTTTCTAGGTCTCTCTTCTTGTTCATTCTCCATCCATTTGGTTTCAGACCTTGGGTTCAACCTAGGAACAAGGCTCCTGCCTCAATTGTGTGTCAAGTTTGCCCAAGTGGAACCTCATGGTGAACTATGTCTTTGAGAAAGCCTTCATCAAGCTAGACATACTCTACACACCTTTGTTCTTACCTCCAAAGTATGAATGGTGCTCAAGCAAGATAGAACAAAGTGCATAGCTTCCAAGTTTCTCCACACAACCTGCATCTGTGACTGAACTCCAAGGATCTTTTGCTATGCTTGGTGAGAGAGGAAAGCCCATGAAAATGTGATATTCACCGAAATTTCTGCATTCCAAGAGTTTTAATGCAAAACATAAATTTCACCTCTTAACTAGAGGTTTCCCGGATTTTACTTTCTGTATTTTCAGCTTCAGGGATTCTATGAAATATAATAAAACACAATAGGGGAAGTGGATGGTATTTCAATCCTTAAGGATCCCATCCTTTTAGGCAATCCAAAAGAAAAGATACTGAAGTGTTTTGAATCTTGATAAGTTTCATCCCTCCAGGGCAATCAGAGCATGCATAAACCGGATCTGAAAACTCTTATTTACAATAGTAAAACCAACCTTATCATCCTCAATTACAATGTTAAATCACTTAACTTAATTTCCTTTAACTTAGGTCAAATCAACAAGACACATATAGCTGGAAATTACAGACCATAAATAACATAGATGTTTGAAAGTAAAATCTGAAATTTATGCAATTATTGGATAGTTGAAAACTTCACTAATATGCATAAGATGAAGTTGTTGGACATACCATAGCCTTATAATAAGGTTAGTAGAATCTACTATCTCTCCAAAACCTTATCAAGGAAAAACAATGAAAATCCCTAGCTCAACCAAGTAGCTCCAACAAGCATGCATCACTCAAGTCAGTCCTCCAATGCTAGGCGTTTCCTCCTCTTCTTCTTCACCAAATACAACCCAAGGTTTCATTTCAAAACCCTAATCTCCAAATCTTTTAAGGGATGAAACTCTAACCTTATACTTCAAGA
>ML780300.1:1055260-1078697 GCA_009831015.1 Picea engelmannii | reverse complement strand
TATTAACAGAGACAAGTTGACTTACCAGAGTATTAAAGGCATTTAGATGTTCTGTCACAGAATCTCCATCTTCCATCCTAAGATGATACAACTTCTTTTGAAGAAACAACTTGTTTACCAGGGACTTTGATTGATACAAATTCTCCAACTTATCCCATAGTTCCTTGGCTGTAGATTCTCCCGAGACATTCAACAAAACCGAATCTGTCAGGCAGAGTCGAATAGTACTCCTTCCTCTTCTATCCAACTTCTCCCAATCTTCCTTCGACATACCAGTAGCTTTTGTACTGGTAGTTTGTGTACTAGTAGGTTGTGTACTAGTAGGTTGTGTACCAGTAGCCTGTGTGCTAGTAGACGATGTACTAGTAGGCTGTGTAACGAGATCCACAGCGATCCATTGTTCTTTGTCTACAAGAAGGTCCTCCATCTTGAGCTTCCATAGCTCAAAGTTTTTATCGTTGAACTTCTCTATCTCGATTCTAGATGAGCTCGCCATTCCTCTTTCTATACTCGAATCTCCACTGCAATAGCTCCCACTAAACCCAGGTTTATCACAGACCCAAGATAAACTTGATCTAGCAAGACCGAGCCAAACCCTCAACAACAAAGGCGTCCCTCTGAAGCCAAAAACGAGCTCTGATACCACATGTAAGTTTTAAACCTGTGAAGTAAAGCAATGCATATAGATTCTTAAGAAAAATAGAATTTAATCAAATGGCTCATACACAGAGTACACAGAGATTTTATACCGGAAACCCTCAACCGGGAAAACCTTTCTTATATTCATTATATCGAATTTCACCATTCACTATACAATATATACAATGTATTTAGGTATTTTGTAGATACCAAAACCCTAATCCCTAAAACCGGGGTTATTTTTAGTAAACCGCTAAAAATAGCAAAATCCGCCCATAAAAAAATATCAAGGCGATGCCCCGAACCCCATCGGCCCCGAGCTACGCCCAGTGCCGAACGCTGCGCGTAACCAAGGGGGGGCATACCTGCCCCCCCCTGGGATCCCCCTAGGAAAGCGCCCGGTGCACACGACACTAACATGACACTAGTACGAGGGATCGTCGGACGCAGTTGTCATATCTGACGCGCCCACACACACACATGCAAAGAATATAACACATACCCAACAGCTAGGGCTTGGTGGTGAGGTGCCACTCATTTGCACTTGGACGTTTTGAGGAGAAGAGGGTCTTCACCATGATGAGATCACCTAGATGCTTGACACATGGCCTTGCGAGGCCCTTCCATGCTTCTCCAACACCAACGACCTCCTCAAAGTGGCAAAAGGTCCTCTAAAGGGGTGACATCATCCTAGAATAGGGTTTAATTTGTGAAAAAGTTGAAATTTTAAGTGAATTGTTTAATATTATTGTGTTAAGGAGGCAAGATTAGGGTTGTTGACCCCTAATCTTGTGTTTTACTCCTTATTTTTTGGACAAGCCATGTTGGCTAATTTTTGTATAAATAGAGATCATAAGGTCTCATTCAAAATCATAACTCTCCTCTTGTGAGAGGCTTTGGTCTAAAATTTTCGGCCTCCTTAGCTCTTTTAGCTCTTGTGCATTGTGTATGGCTATGGTTGTGAATGGTTAATGGAAGAAGTGATGCGCTAGCCTTGGAAGGTTATTTTCTAGCTCTTGTGGTGGATTGTCTAAGCATCTCTCTTGATCTTGGTATGGTTTTTACTCTCTTAATATCATTTTATTCAAGTCAAGTATTGTTTATTCTAGGAGCTAGGTGGGAAGTATAAGGGCATACACCCCCACCATAGTCTTCACCATTTTATTGCTTCATCTCATTGATTAAGGGTTTGCTAAGAGAAGTATAAGGGCATACGCCCTTGTAGCTTAAACCCTAGCTTAGAGAAACTTGCCTTGGGGACTAAAAGGGCTTACACCCCCAAGGAGGTAGCTTCTCTAAGCTCCTTGTGACTCCATTAACCCAATAGTAAAGGCACTAGTCATTAATTTGTTGCATTGGAGAAATAAAATATTGCATCGGGAAACATGAATTTCGGTCATTTTTACGTCTTGTAAAGTGGATTGTTTTCCTTGTGCCTTGGGCACCTCACAGCCACTAGGGCATCCTCATTTAAGGGCTACTTATTGTTGCTGTTACAAATTTGCATCTTCAGCCATTAGGGCTGCAGAAACCGTAACATACTTGCTCTAATAACTCTCTCATGAACCATTGATTTTTGCTCAAAGTTTGCACATTTACTCTCTTTGTCCTAGCACGCTTTTTGGGAAAGTTTGAGGGGATTCTAGTGGCTGATTTTATTGCTGTAATATATTGAATGTTACAGCCATAAGGCTGATATAATTTGCTGCAGACAAGTGTTTACAACAGCCTTATCTTTTGTGCTAAGAGTATTGGTTTTTCATCTTGAGTTTAGCTAGTCAATTGCTAGTCTTTCTTTTGCATTTTCTACTTGATCTTGAAAACATATTGAGCAACTTATAATATCTTTTTCTTGCTGATTTATACTGTCATATATTGCTGCAAATTAGGGACAGCAAGCTTAACTTGCTGATCCAACTAACATATATTGTTGTAAGGTGTGTTTTCTTGTGTCTTGGGCAGGTACAATCATCTGAAAAAGCACTATACTTGTGGGGTAACCTTTACTTGAGTTATGAGGTATCTCTCCCTACCCTTCATTCCATTTAGACTCGACCTATAGGGGCTTCACTTCCATCCATCTCCATCTCCATCTAAATCCCCCCAGGGTCACTGGGATTGCCTCCGTAGAGTGACCTAGTCACCCTTGAAGTGTGGGACCTACATCAAGGTGACATTGGGTGTAGGATTTCCAAAGTTGTAGCACTCTTTCCGTGGTTGGGTCGGGCTTTGCCCAACCTACAACTTGTGCCATAACAATCTTGACTATATGAAGGCAAGAATATCAACCGGAATATGACATTGAGGACACAACTCAAGAATGTGAAGATGTAGGATTCATAAACCATTCAATCCTACTTTACGAGGGTGTCTCAAATCAAAGAACAACTTGAGGCCATTGGAGACATAGTTGAAGAAGCTGAGCTAGTAATGACTACATTGAATGGTCTCCCAAAGTCTTGGGAATCATTTATTCAGGGAATCTGTTCGAGAAGAAAACTAACAAAGTTTAGCAGGCTATGGGAAGATTGCACTCAAGAAGAAGCTAGATTGGCAGCAAGAGAAGAAAAGTTGGGTGATGATGAAAATCAAGCACTAGTAGCACATACAAGAAAAGGAAAGAGCAAAAAAGAGGTTCGTCCCCACAGGAAGTTTTAAAGGTCACAAAAGACACAAAAGACACAAAAGACTCAAAAAGATTATTCAAGTTACAAATTCTATAGTTTCCAGAAGATGGGACACATTGCAAGGGACTGTCCTCACCCAAAAGATCAGATCAGAAAAGGAAAGTATAAAAGACATCATGCTCATGTCGTAGAAGATGATGAACCTGCTCAGAAAAGAACCAAAGAATATGATTCAAGTGAAGAATATGTTTTGATATCAGCGCTTACAGGGTCAATCACTCATGGATGTGACACATGGCTTGTTGATAGTGGTGCTTCTAAGCACATGACCGATTACAAGAAGGATTCACCTCATAAGGTGAAGCTCGGTGATGACTATTGGTATCCCATTAAAGGGGTAGGAGAAGCCTCCTACAGATTGGATTCCAGAAAGCCTATGAAGATGAAAGATGTTTTGTATGTACCTGCTTTGAAGAAGAATCTCCTTTCTATCTCAGCATTGGATGAGAAAGGATTCAGAGTTGCTTTCGTTGATGGTGAAGTTTTTATGTGGCCAAGAGGAAAGTCTATTGATGATGCTATTGTGATTGGTGTTCAAGAAGGAGGTCTATACAAATTAAAGGGACACTCAGATTCAACATTAGTTCACAACACAGTAAATATGAGTGAGTTATGGCATAGAAGACTTGCTCACATACATTACAAAGCATTACTGATCGTGAGCACGATGGTGACAGGTTTGCTAGAGATTTAGGCGAATCATGATGGTAATTGCAAGGGATGTGCACAAGGCAAGAACGTGAAGAGTCCGTTTCCAAGCAGTGACAACAAAGCGAAAGGAGTTTTGGACATCGTACACTAAGACGTGTGTGGATTGATGACAATGACTTCACTTAGCAAGTATGTATATTATGTTTCATTTATTGATGATTTCTCACGTAAAACTTGGATTTATTTCTTAAAAGAAAAAAACGAAGTATTCAACAAGTTCAAGGAATTCAAAGCCCTTGTAGAAAATCTTTTTGAAAAGAAGTTAAAGATTTTAAGGTCAGATAATGAGGAGAGTTCACATCAGATGACTTCAAAGCATTTTGCGGAGAAGTTGGGATTAAGAGGGAGCTCACTACTCCCTACAATCCTCAGCAGAATGGTGTGGCAGAAAGAAAGAACCGAACGATAATGGAAGCAAGAAAGGCTATGATTCATGATCAAGATTTACCGATGCATCTATGGGCAGAAGCAACCAGGACTGCTATATATGTGCAGAACATAAGTCCTCACCGTATACTTGGGAAGAAGACACCAGAAGAAATGTTTACAGGAGAAAAGCCAGAGGTCAGTCACCCGAGAATATTTGGTTGTCAAGTATATATGCATGTTCCCAAGGATAAGACATCGAAGTTGGATCCTTCAGGAAAGAAGGGTATATTTGTTGGATATAGTGAGACATCGAAGGCATATAGAGTCTACATCCCTGGTCACAGGAAGATTGAGACTAGCAGAGATGTTACCTTTGATGAGGATGTAGCCTTTAGTAGATTGAGGCAAAATCATATAGATGAGGTCCATGATGAGGAACTTGAAGCCCCTAGGATTGCAGATACAGATACAGGTAATGGCGTTGTACCAGAAGAGTATGTTCCAGAAGATCATGATATGGTAGAACCACAGAGACCTGCAGATCCACCTTGAGAGATGATTACAAATAAGAGAAGACCAACTTGGGCTCGAGAGATTATTCAGGATGCAGAGAAGTATGGTGCTCCAGACAGATCTTTCAGAGAAAGTAAGAAACTGAGACCATATTCTAGTTACATGGCATTGTTAAGTGATATCATTGATGCAGAGCCTACCTGTTATGAAGAGGCTGCAAAGAAGAAAGTATGGAAGGATGCCATGATTGAGGAGTACCAATCCATTATGAAGAATGATGTTTGGGATGTTGTTCCAAGACCAAAAGAGAAGTCAGTGGTGAGTTCCAAATGGATCAACAAGACAAAGCATTCAACAGATGGCAGTGTCGAGAAGTATAAGGCAAGATTCGTGGCTCGTGGTTTCTCCCATAAAGAAGGAATAGATTATGAGGAGACATTTTCTCCTATGGCGAGATACACTTTGATTAGAGCTATACTTGCGATAGCTATAGTAATGAAATGGAAGGTACATCAGAAGGACGTAAAGATAACTTTTCTGAATGGTGTAGTAGAAGAGGAAGTGTACGTGGAGCAACCACAAGGTTTTGAGACACATGACAGACAAACACATGTGCAAGTTGAAGAAATCCTTGTATGGATTGAAGCAAGCACCCAGGGCATGGTACGGTAGAATTGACAGTTTTCTGATGAGCTTGAGATTTACCAATAGTAAAGCAGATTCCAATCTTTACTACAAAGTTGTGGATGGTGGACCAGTGATATTGCTGTTATATGTGGATGACTTGTTTCTAACAGGGAACGAGAAGCTCATCGCTGAGTGTAAGAGGAAAGTTGTTGCAGAATTCGAGATGAAAGACCTGGGTATGATGCATTATTTCTTAGGTCTAGAGGTATGGCAGAAACTGGATGAGATTTTCCTTAACTAAGGAAAATATGTTGTAGGAATCCCGAAGAGATTCAGAATGATGGATTGTAAAGTCACATCTACACCAATGGTGATGAACTTAAAGTTATTGAGTGATACATCTTTAGAGACGGTGGATGCCACCATGTATAGACAAATGATTGGTTCGTTGATGTACTTGACGAACACAAGGCCAAATATATGATTTGCGGTGAACACATTGAGTTAGTATATGGTTGAACCTAGAAGTGTTCACTTGATTGTGGCAAAACACGTATTGAGGTACCTGAAAGGTATAGTTGACTATGGACTAAGATATGTTTCGGATCGTGAGATAAGACTGCAAGGCTATACTGATTTAGATTGGGCCGATAGTGTTGCAGATCAGAAGAGTACATTAGGATGTTGCTTTAGTTTGGGATCAGCTATGATCTCGTGGCTTAGCAAGAAACAAACTAGTGTGGCACTCAGTACGACCGAGGCAGAATATATCGCAGCATCTTCAGCTAGTAGCGAAGCTATGTGGCTTCGGAAATTGCTTGCAGGGTTGTTTGATCTCTAGTTGGAGGTGACTTGTATCTTTTGCGACAACCAGAGCTGCATAAAGTTATCCAAGAACCCCGTGTTTGATGACAAGTCAAAGCATATCGAGATTAAGTACCATTATATCTGAGACATGGTACAAAAGGGAGTTGTGAAGCTCCAATATATTTCCACAGACGAGCAGACAACCGATTTGTTGACCGAGCTTCTATCAAAGATAAAATTTGAGTATTTCAGGGACGAATTTGGTGTGGTCCAAAAGGGCTCCCCTCGTAAGAGGGAGTAATGAGTTACATATGCGATTCCAGGGGTAGTAGCATGCAAAGTGTGGAAACAACGGGTAGCCATTCACATGCACGTTACCGACTGTGGCACTAGTCGACCTGATCTCGCACAGGGTCAGGATGCCCAGCCTTCGGGGCTGGAAGATGCCCAACTTTCAAGCTGGAGGGCCAACCTGTGTGGTTGGAGGAGTCCTAGCCTTGGGCTAGATGGCTAGTGTGTGCGCACTAGATCGCCTAACTTTTGTGGTTAGATGCCCAATCACTGTGGGCTGGATGCCTAGTGTGCCAACTAGAAGGACTAGCTTTAGGGCTAGTTGCCCAGTTTTGTGTGAGCTGCATAATTGTCTAGTTCTGTGTGAGCTAGATGAAGTCCCGTAATGACATAAGGTCCAAAAGGACGCCGAGACCCACGAGGTCCGAAAGGACGATGAGGCTGTGCTCACTAGAGACTACATATAATGGTCACTAGAAAGTCATCAAGTAAATGGTCAAGAGTGAAGATCGTGCCAAAATAATACCTTCCTTGCTAAGAGGGAGTGTTGAAGTTTTGAGTAGCTTTGGAAGATATTCTTATTGTATTTGATCAAGTCAAAACCCTAAAAGAATAATGCTAAATCATATTTGTAAAGTCGGCCCCGTTGATCCATTACAAAAGGAAAATACAAATTAGAAAGTGACAACTGTACAAGTTGTCCCTGACCAAGTTAAAAGAGGATGGTTCATTCGCTATATAAAGGAGGCTAGGCGTCTCATTTAGCACACATAGCACAAGTTCTCTCAAGGACAAGTTCGCTAGCCTTAGAAAAAGACACAACAATAGAAGAAGGGTGTATTTAGGGAGACATTTGATTGTCTCTTGAAGTATCTATCTGAGGGAAGTGGTGCACTACCCTACTGCAACTAAGGTTTCTGGTTTATCTTGTGTATATCTTATATTCTGGCATATCTCTCTTGAAGAGAGCATCGTATTGACATTGTACTTGGTTGATGAATCTATATTGAAGAAGTTCTGCTGGGTTTTCTTCCCCAAGAGGGTTTCTCAGGATAAATCTTTGTGTACACTGTGAATGTCTTTCTTCCAGTGATTCTCATGCAGTTAATATGCTAATAAATTAAAGATTAAGGAATTCTGAATACTCTTAACAACTTAAGCAAAATCTCAACAATCCTGCCTTGGGTGCCTGCTTAAGCCCGTACAAAGCCTTCAATCTGTAGACATGAGACTCCTTCTCATGTATCTTGTGGCTGTTGAGTTTTGGTGTACCTCGGGAAGTGGTTCCCTTGTGGTTTGGAGCCTCTAACCACAAGAGGGAGATGTTGGTACTCTTGTACTTTGTACTTTATGTCTAATTTCACTTTGACTTAGGAGATTTAAGTCAAAAGTGAAATTTGGTCATTTTAGCCTAAAGTGACTATTAATTCACTTTGTGGGTGAATTGAGGGACATAAAGTAAACTAAGGGAACTTAACGCAAAGTGGGTTTTGAGTTGTGATTATTGTGGGATGATCTCAACCATTGATTATGAATGGCTTGGGATGATCCTAGCCATTCACTTTTAGGTTTCCTTATGATTTGCTCAAAGAGGGCGCAAGAGGCCTAAGGAGGCTCATTCACTCTTATGTTCACTTGGAGAGATTGAGAAGGAGCATGAGCATGAGGTTGGAGGCATTGGAAGTGGACAGCTTGGGTGCTTCTATTCATGGAGAAGCTATGACAGCTAGGGACCCTATTATTTAGTGGTGATCACACTTGCTTGGAGGAGGGCGCACCATAGGAGGAGGGCGCACACCTAGCAGGGAGGAGCTACAGTTGGAGGAAGTCAGATCTGTTTGTTTCAGTGGAGAAGTAGCACACAAGAGCACATTTTTGTGCAAGGGATTCTTCTTCAGGACATCCAGGGTCAAGGGCGCTTCACTTCAGTGGATTTGGCAACAAGAGGAAGAGGCGCACTAGTCTTGGGCGCATTTCATCCTGGTTCCTTTGGCAAGTCTCGATAGGAGCTTGCTTTGTATACATGTTCCATTATATTGTATTTCTTGTTGTATTTCATGCTTTAGACACCACTTATATATACCTCCATTCCAAACTGGTTTTCCCTGGGGGGGTTTTATCTCGGGTCATGTTGACCAAAAATACCTGTGTTCATTTCATGCATGCTTAGAGTGTAGATCAACTTACTTGTGTTGTTAAGATCTAGAGGAAGTGTTACTTGTTTTGAGTTATATTGCATGTGCTATCTTTGTGTTACGAAAACATTTGCAAGGGCACCTCAAAGAACACTTAACCTACAAAAACTATGGGCAGAAAGTTACTAAACTGTTTGCTGTCCTAAAACAACAAAGGACAGTTTTGAAGATTGAAACTTAGAGCCAATCTGAAGGTCAAAGACAGACCTTAGTTGGCAGCCTCATAGGACCTCGTTTTTCTTCATGGTATCAGAGCCTTGTTAGCGAAGGTTTGCTGATTTCTATAGCATCTTGTGGGCAGTTTTGTGACAACTTGTTGGCAGAGTTAGTGGACCACTTGTGAGCAGATTTGTTGGATAGTTGGAGGACTGTTTTGTGGACACGTTTGGACAACCTTACTTCTGCTTGTGTGTCAAGTGGTGAGGCTGAGTTCTTATGCAGTTTTTGCGTCAGTGTGAGCTTCAGTGTGAGTTTTAGTGGACAACCATGTCGATGTCCCAGATGCAGGCAAAGGATAGGCTAGACAAAGCTAGCAACTGGTCCCCTTGGAAGACCAGGATCGCTTTCGTCTTGGAGGACCTTGAACTATGGGATATAGTTCAAGCTCTCGTGGTGATTCCTCCTGCACTTGCTCCATCACCATTGTTGGATGTAGATTTCAGGAAGAATAACATCAAGGCGAAGAAGACTATTTGTGATGTGGTGAGGGACCACATCATTTCCCATTTGACTGGTAAAGACTATGCATTTGAGATGTGGGCATCCTTGTGCAAGCTTTACCAGAGTCCCAACCAAAACCGAAAGATGGTTCTGCAGGAGAAGCTCAGGAGCATTCAGATGCTCGATTTCGAGACAATCACATCATACTTAGGCAGATTCCCTTAGATCAGAGATGAGTTAGCAGCGGTCGGAGAGATTGTGGATCCATACTTTTTGGTGAGGACAACTTTGAACAACTTTTCCAAACCTTGGGGTTCATTTGTACGAGGCATCGTTGCTCGGGAGGTCATGCCTACTTGGGAGAGACTTTAGGACGATTTCGTACAGGAGTTGAGGTGCAACTCTGGGTCTTCAGGACAACAACATACGCCTGAGGGGATGAGGATCTTGCTCTTTGCATAAAGGGAAAAAAGAAGATCAGAGAGGGTGCGAGACAGGGTCCCAAGGGAGGGACCCAACCACTAGAGAGTGGCAGTGGGCAGAAGAAGGAAATAAGCAAAGTGAGATGCTTTGCTTGTGGTGAGATGGGGCACTATGCTAGACAATGTCCCAAGACGAAGAAGAAGAGATGGGAGGGTGGTATGGCAGTTGTTGCCGTCATTATACACACCTACAAACGTGGAGAAGTCTCCAACCCACTTGGTGTGTCCTTGGAGGCACAAGCCTAAGTGCAGACCCATTGTCACCTCGATCTAGACTTCTTCCGTCTAGGCTCACTCCTAGGGAAGCCAAGGGGGTAGACCCTGTTGCCGTCCTAATACACACTTGCAAACGTGAACAAAGTCCAGCTCACTTAGTGTGTCCTTGGAGGCACAATGCCTAGGTTCTCAGTTCACACTGTCACCTTGACTGGAAACCTCTTCCTTCTAGGCTTACTCCTAGGGAAGCCAAGGGGGGTAGTCCCTAGTTACTAGATTGATTTTAGTGTTTAAGGTTCTAGGAGTTAGTTTTAATTTGTTAAAGGCTAAAGGGGGAAAACTAGCCTATGATGCAAAGGCAGCAAATGCAAAGTGCAAGTCTAATCTAAATGTCAATCAGCCCTTTCCCTAAGTCAACTAAGACTAGTGCCTAAGGTTGGGCAATGGGGTCAACTAAGTTTGAGGGTGGTTTATTACAAAGGTATTACAATATGAACAAGTTAAACTACCCCAAACCAAAGGTTATAATTACTTACAAAAGAATTACAATGTTTACACAATACACAAAGAATACAAAGATACAACAAGATGTAAGTGAGATCAACACATTAGCCAAGCATGCCCCAATAACACTTACTCTATTGGATTGCTTTCACTGGCAACCATAAAAGCACTCAAGAATCAAAGAAGGCGATGCCTCCCCAAGCGGGATACTCAACCCCTTCTTGATTCACACCACAAAAGCAAAAGGAAATAAGATATTCAATGTTTAACTTAATTGCTCAAATAGACATGAAACATCAAAGACATTCACCATGAAGTTGCAATAAAGATATAAGCATGTAATTACATTCAATGTGTGTTCCTAAGTATACATCTAAGTCCCCCAAGGGCCCCAACACAACATGGATGATCTATGCAACTAAATGGTTAAGGAGTTGTTTAAAAGTTAGATAAATTTTTAGTTCCCTCCCCCTAAACTATGTTTGTGCTTTGAACTTCCTCCTCCCTTGGCCAAATGACTGCCGGGTGCTCAAGATAGTAAGGCAACGAGGCCCACCCTAGCTTCCCAGGTCAGCCCTGACAGTAAGAGTTTTCTCAGAAATGATCCCCTTGAGGATCACGGGACGGTCCCTCGCCACTTCCCCCTGGGTGTCCCTCAAACCCGTTTTATATGTTGGAGATGGATGAATAAAGCCCTAAAAGTTGCCTAAGTGTTATTATGACCCTCGGGTGGGTCTTTAGGTGTGTTTGGTTGCTTTTAGGAGTATTTTAGACACTTAAAAATTCACTTTTTAGCGCATGGCCGAAATGAAAAAGTTGATAAAAATGTGTTTGCAAGATGTGAATTAAAAGACCATTAACACATTAAGACATAAAGAAAATGTTGCAAGAGATATACCAATTATTCATCAACCATTCCACATATGTACTTGAAAGGAAATGTGAGATTAAGGCAAGAACAACTTGCCACTTATAACAGAAAAACTTGCTTGAAAAAGTAAAGTTATGAATGTGAGAGCTTAACCCATAAAGCAAGATAACATGAATGTAGAGATTGCTTGAAAAGTAAAGCTGAAAGTGAAATGTCTTAGACCATGATATTATGCAACATAAATGAAAAGAACATTAAGCAAAGATGAGCATCACATCACCATTTAGACATTCAACTTGCAAAAAATAAAGGGCAAGAACAACTTGCCTAATGAAAGTGTAAATGAGAGTTAAAGATTGACCATTCATCAAGATATGTTATGTGTTAAAACCATGTAAAATATATATGCTTGAAAGATAAAGATTTAACAAGTTAATGAATGATATCTTGAACCAACACTTAGAAGATATATGAGATGAATGACTTAGACCAAAGATTAACTTTACCACTTAAGCATGACTTAGATCATTCAATCATGAGACATTATAAACATGTAAAGGGAATAACTTAAAGGATTAGAACAAGATTATTGTGATGACTACTCTAAATTATATTTTAAACCATAAGAGCATGTAATCATCAAAATAAATTAGTTTCCCTTAGGCCTAGCGATTTTGGGGATTACTCTCCCAAGGTGCAGGCACATTAACTTATTAGATATGAAAAACTTAGAAAGAATGAAACCACTTACAATGGCCAAGGTGGAGGCAAGCCTACCATTGTTGGCCAAAGAGGGTTATTGACAAATTAACAAATTATTAAGATGAAACAAATAAACAAATGAAATACTTGAAATGAAAGCAAACTAGCCTAGCCTAATGATATTGGGGACGTCTCCCCAAGGTGTAGGCAACTATCTATGTTAGTTTGTGATTATAGACAAAAAAAATCAATGAAATAATAAAGATAAAGATTTAACAAGTTAATGAGTGATATCTTGAACCAACACTTAGAAGATAGATGAGATGAATGACTTAGATCAAAGATTAACTTTACCACTTAAGCATGACTTAGATCATTCAATCATGAGACATTATAAACATGTAAAGRGAAATAACTTAAAAGATTAGAACAAGATTATTGTGATGACTACTCTAAATTATATTTTAAACCATAAGAGCATGTAATCATCAAAATAAATTAGTTTCCCTTAGGCCTAGCGATTTTGGGGATTACTCTCCCAAGGTGCAGGCACATTAACTTATTAGATATGAAAAACTTAGAAAGAATGAAACCACTTACAATGGCCAAGGTCGAGGCAAGCCTACCATTGTTGGCCAAAGAGGGTTATTGACAAATTAACAAATTATTAAGATGAAACAAATTAATAAATGAAATACTTGCAAGGAAAACAAACTAGCCTAGCCTAACGATATTGGGGACGTCTCCCCAAGGTGTAGGCAACTATCTATGTTAGTTTGTGATTATAGACAAAAAAATCAATGAAATAATGAAAGAAAACTTGGATTTACAATGAGAAGGGTTAGGAGATAGTTACCCAACCGAAAGGGGTTCTTGGGGAAGTCTTCTAGATTGATTTGAGCAGCGTTTCCCCCTCTTTCTGGTAAGAACCTGCAAAAAACAGCAAACAAAAGCTTGCTGGAAATGCTGCAAAACACACACAAAATGTCAAAAAATTTCTGTTTTTACACATAAACTTTTTACATAAAAATCTGCAAATAAAAGTTGATATTTTAATGACCTATCTAAGACAAAGTTAGCTACAGAAAATGATATGAAATGACAACAATATATCAGATCCAAATGAAAAAGGAAAAAGTTTGTGCAAACTTTGGCTGGAAACTGCTCTAAAGTCTCTACCAACCAACCCTTGTGAGACAAATCTGCACACTAAAACAAGATGTGAGTTCAAAACAGCATAGTATGATGATATAAAATAGCAAAATGAACTAATTCACACTTCTAGCTAACCAACATACATAGATCATCAACACTAATGTCTATTTGATCTACCCAAACAAACGAATTTATTCAAGATACTAGCTAGAAACCCACAAGATGTAAAGGAACAAAGTCACCTCATATGCAATGGACAAACATGACTAATCTATATTGGTCCAAAATCCTCCAAAGCTTTTTCTTATTGATTCCAAGATGTGAGAATCTTGAAGCAACTAATTGCTCCAATGATCTCAAGAGAAATGAGTGAATGGAGATGGCAAGAGCAAGAAAGATGGCAAAAATTCAGTAGCATAACTCTAGCTCAAAGAATGGTGAGGAAAAAGGGTGAGGAGGGGTTCTTCTTATACCTCAAGAGGCAAAGTGAAGGCACTTGGATGAAGTCCAAGTGTCAAATCAAGAGCAAGAGCACCAATCTCAAGAGGAGGGGCGCCCAAGCTAGGGTTTTGGTAGTGGATTGATGAGGTGGGAGGCTAAGGACCACACAAGAGTGAGGTGTTAGGTTAGGGAGGGCGCACTAGGTCAAATAGGAGGGCCCACGTTCTATTTTGGGTGTTTAGCTTTAGGTTTGGGTGAATGGGTGAGTGTTTCCACCAAAGGGAGCGCAAGCTAAGGAGAGGGTGTGAGGTTAGGGAGTGAGTTGAGGTGTGAGGGAGCTAGGTTAGGGGGTTGTTAGGGTTTAGGAAGGGCACACCTCACTTAAGAGGGGCCCACACATCAACTCAAGGGTTAATTCTTAGGTTTGGAGTGAGGGGGGACGTTTTTCCCCCTAGGGCGTGAGCTAGAGAGGTGAGGGGGTATGGTAAAGGGGTGTTTTAAGTTGGAAAGTGGTTAGGATGGGTTTGGGTAGGATAGGAGGGTCTAACTTGCTCATTGCCACCTTAACACTTACTCACTAACTCAAAAATACAATAGTTTTGACATTTTAATAATGTCACCTTAGCAATTAAAATTGATGTTTTGACTGACATTGACTCTGAGTGGACAAAGACTTAGTAAACTTCGTCCGACTGAGCTGAAACTTGTTCTATGGGTGTAGGGGGTGCTATTCCATTTCTTTTGAGCACAAATACCCCTATCAAAAACCCAAAGACCCAGTTTTTACAATATTTGCTCAAAAAATAATTAATTAATTAAATTATTAAAAATTTAATTAATTAAAAAAAACCTATCTAGACTCGAGGAAATTCCGCGAAACTTTCTACACTGTCTGGCATGGTCATTTACATCATTCCTAAACAATAACTACCAAAGGATGAGATCATTAGAACGCTGTTCACCACTTTGGAGGAATTATTGCATGTGTGAGGGAAAAACTCATGGGAAATCAACCAGGCTAAAAAACCCAATTGACAACTTGAGGATAAAAAACCCTCGGTGAAAAGAACTCTCCCAATGAAAACATCCCAAGGTACCTGACCTAACTATGATCCATGCAGACTTATTACATTATTAACCCACGCAGGGGTGCGGAAATTTCGATTACAAAATTTTGTGCTGGAGCATAAAATGCCCAAGTAGAACCAATACTGTCTTCAACATACTTGCATTTGACGATGCATATCTTCATGGCACATGAGTTGACCCCCTAGCTGAATAGGCGGTCAACAGACCCTATTAAACTATGTGAAGTTTGATTAATGATCTAGGAGTTCAATGAATTAATTTGTTAAGAAACCCAACCCAATGAAAGGAAGCGAATGCAAGGATGCAGTTTCTTCAATGACAAACAAACCCTTTATTAAAAACAACCATTACACCAGTGCCTAACGATTACCGCAATGGAGTCAATGAGATATATAACAAAAGTACGATTATACAAGAATGAATGATATTATGATATATCCACAATGAGAAATAACTTTAGACAAATTATGTTCAGATAAATAAAGAATGCTAGAAATAAGAATGCTTTTAAACAAGTATTCACAAGAGAATTGTTTCAAAGTAAAGTGCTTGAAAAAGTAAATTGCCTTGTAAGTAGAATCACATGGAGAGTAAATTACACACAACTTAAATAGTAAAATTGCTTGAAAGATAAACTTGGGATACCAATGTTGTGAAAGTTGTGTTGGTTGATTTTATCAAATTTTAGGTCTCTCTTGAATTAAGGGGAATTAAGTGTGATAGATGCAAGCCTAAACTATGTGACTACCCTGAATCCCTATCCCTTCAACCAAAAGGAAGTGCTGGGTGCTCAAGAAGAAGGACAAGCAAGGTCCTTCCCTAGCTCCACAGGTCAAATCCAGAATGCTTGGGCGCTCAAGCAAGGAGGACACGTAGTGCTGTGAAGCCGTCCCCGACTTCAACCCCTTGTAGCCTCCCAAGTCACCCTTTTTGGTGGTAGAAACAATATGAATTTGGGTGCCTAATTAGTCTAGCCTCTCAATCTTTTGCCCTTTCTTAGTTACCCGAGATCCACAAAGTGGCAAGGGGAGGGAATACGGAGCAAAGGCGAGGCACGAGTTTGATAACTTTGTACAAAATAAAATTTAGGCTAGCCTTCACGATATTGCATGGATGGCTAGGCCAATCTCTTTGCAAGGCGTGGGCGAAATAAATTTTAAACGACTTGAAAAATAAAGTACAACCTCACAACAATGGCACAAGATGGAGGATAAGCCTACCGGTTTTGGCCAAGGTGGGTAAAATTAAAGAAATGCAGAAAATTAAATCTAAGCCTAGCCTTCACGATATTGCATGGATGGCATAACCAATCTCTTTGCAAGGTGTGGCAAAAAATACAAAGATTATTTACACTTTACAGAATAGAAAATAAAGTGGAGAGAATGCAAGCCCAAGAGACTCTATTGGGCTGCTTACAATTGTTTATAAAGTGAAGTAGAGAAGAGGGTTTGGTACCAAGACCCTTGGATGTCTCCTTGAGTGTCTTGGGGCCAAAAAGATGCAAAAATCCTCTTCTAACCTGCAAAAAACAACAATATATTCTTGCTGAAAATTGCTAAAATGACTTGGAAAATATTATTTCAGATTATAAAAATGAACAAAAATAATGACACAAATTTCTGAACATAAAAATGAAAGATTAAATTGCAGATTTTTAAGGAAATAAAACTAAAACTGATATATAAATGGCTGAAAATAAAAACAAAAAATAGAATAGCTTTGGATGGCTGAAAAAGATGGATTTCCAGATCTGAAATCCACTCCTCCAAGCCTTTGGTAACCTGCAGATTTTTGTAAACCCTTGCTACAAAATACAAAAGAAGGTGAGATTGATCTAACAACTTGCGAAATACTTTCCAAATTAATTAGAGACAACCCACAAAGATTAATAATAAGACTACTACTAATCTATCCCAAGCAAAATACTTTGTTTGGGTCTTCAAGTAAAATGCAAGCAAGGAAATGCAAAAGAAATAGATTGCAACAATATTACCTCATACACAGCAAACAATGGCTCCAAGAATACTCCAAGAGACACAATAAATTCTCCAAAGCTTCTATTTTATTACATAAGAGAAGATTTGCCCAATGGCACCAAGAATCATGAGAGAAAATGAGAGAGAATGAGGGAGAGATGGGAGAGATTTTGGCATAATAGAGTTGCTGTGAGAATAGATGGAGAAATGAGGAGGGAAGCCTTTCTTTTATATGAGGGAGAGAGGAGAAACCCCTCTTCGATGAATTACAAGTGTCACACATCCAAGAGAGAGAGAGAGAAAGTCAAGGAAGAGACACTTTTAGGGTTTTGGTAGTGAGTTAGGGTTTGAAGGGTGAGATGTGAAGGTTAGGCTATAGGAAGGGCAAAATTAGGGTTGTAGGCATTTTCTAACTTTAATTTTTTACTTTTCCCTAAGTTCATGAGGAAGGGGGGTGCACTTTTCACTAGGGAGACTCACTTTTGGTTGTTGGCTTGGCATGGGGGGGTATTTTAAGTGGAAAATCACTTTTCCAACTTAAGAAATACATTAGAAATCATTTCCCCACTTTCTCTCATGACTTTAGACATTTTTACAATTTTTGGCTATTTTAATTTAGCCAATTATTCGCTGACTTTTGACTGACTTGGACTCGTCATGGACAGTGACCCAACAAAACTTGTCCAATTGAGCTGAAATTTGGTCAAAGGGTGTAGGGGGTCATCTACCATTTGATTTGAGTATTCACACCCCTATACAAAATCCACAAGGACCAAATTTTTACATTTTACATAAAAAATAATTAAAATTTCCAATTAATGGAAAGTTTTAACAATTAAAAAAAACCTATCAAAACTTAACGAAATTCCGCAAGACTCTAGGAGATGTCTAGCATGGTCATTTACAACATTCCTAAACCTTAGTCATTTTTGGGTTCGATCATTAGAACACATTTCACCACTTTGGAGGATTTTGTGAGTGAAAAACTCAAGGATAATTAAAATTGCCTGGTAGGAAAGATTAATTACCTGAGAAAAAAACACTCGATGAAAAGACTCCCCTAATGATAAAGTCCCAGGAACTAACTAAAAATTGACTCATGCTGACCTATTACATTATTATCCCACGTAGGGGAGTGGACATTCCAAGTACATAGAAAGACGTGCTGGGGGCAAAATTTTCCCTTCTGAGCCATAAGTCTTCAAAATATGTTGTACCATATGGTACATAGCTTCACGGTACATGACATTGACCCCTAGTCGAAATAGGTGGTCAACAACAACGACAGTCGAGGAGGAGGAGTTCAATGCACAGTTTGCGAGGGAGTGTGCATTCGTCAGTTATTTGTCTGCTGATACACCATCCTGTGGTAGGTGGGGAGACAGAGTTGAGGAGGACCTATTGACTCAGAGTGTTGATTCAAAGGGAGCTCAGACTTAGTTTTCCAGGACACCATCTTCAGGGGTGACGGGTCCACCCGGGACAACTTCAGTTTCAGAGTTGCCAAGACAGAGGATCGGTGCAGGGGATTCAGAGCATCAAATATTGATGAGGAGGAGCAACAGGGCACCACAGAGGCTTGAGCCTCACTTGGCCATGGAGATGGGAAGATCAACTTCAGGATCCACTTCTGGTGGAAGTCACTTGGTGAGAGGCCAAGTTGTGGATCTTGGTGCGATGCCAAGATCTAGATACTCTTGGTGAGATGCCAAGAGGGAGAGACTCTTGGTGAGATGCCAAGAGAGAGACTCTTGGTGAGATGCCAAGAGTAGTGACTGTTGGCGATATGCCAGAAGGTAGAAATTCTTGGTGATAGACCAAGGTTGAGGATCTTGGTGAGATGCCAAGACCTAGAGACTCTTGGTGAAATACCGAGAGATGTGACTCATATTGCATGCCATGAGTTTAGGACCTTGGTGAGAGACCAAGGAGAGGATCTTGGTGAGATGCTAAGACTTAGAGACCTTTGGTGAGATGCTGAGGGAGAGATCTTTGGTGAGACGCTAAGATCTAGGTGATCTCAGTTAGGTGGAGATGGACTTCCATCTAGAGATCAGGGCAGGTCGACAGATCAGTGTCAGGGCAGGTTGAGCAGATCAGTGTCAGGACATGTCGAGTAGATCAGAGACAAAGGGTACATCTATACTCACCTAGGCCTTGCCAGGAGGCAAGGAAGTCCATAGTTGGGACGAGATTGATTGGCGAGAAACACTTTCCTTGGGAAGAGGGAGTGCTGAGTTTTGGTGTACCTCGGGAAGTGGTTCCCTTGTGGTTTGGAGCCTCTAACCACAAGATGGAGATGTTGGTACTCTTGTACTCTTGTACTTTATGTTTAATTTCACTTTGACTTAGGAGATTTAAGTCAAAAGTCAAAAGTGAAATTTGGTCATTTTAGCCTAAAGTGACTATTAATTCACTTTGTGGGTGAATTGAGGGACATAAAGTAAACTAAGGGAACTTAACCCAAAGTGGGTTTTGAGTTGAGATTATTGTTGGATGATCTCAATCATTGATTAGGAATGGCTTGGGATGATCCCAACCATTCACTCTTAGGTTTCCTTATGATTTCCTCAAAGAGGGCGCAAGAGGCCTAAGAAGGCTCATTTACTCTTATGTTCACTTGGAGAGCTTGAGGAGGAGCATGAGCATGAGGTAGGAGGCATTGGAAGAGGGTAGCTTGGACGCTTTTATTCATGGAGGAGCTATGACAGCTAGGGACCCTATTATTTAGTGGTGATCACACTTGCTTGGGGGAGGGCACACCATAGGAAGAGGGCGCACACCTAGCAGGGAGGAGCTACAGTTGGAGGAAGTTAGATCTGTTTGTTTCAATGGAGAAGTAACACACAAGAGCACATTTGTGTGCAAGGGATTATTCTTTAGAGCATCCAGGGTCAAGGGCGCTTCACTTCAGTGGATTTGGAAACAAGAGGAAGAGGCGCACTAGTCTTGGACGCATTTCTTCCTTGTTCCTTTGACAAGTCTCAAGAGGAGCTTTCTTTGTATATAGGTTCCATTATATTGTATTTCTTGTTGTATCTCATGCTTTAGACGCCACTTATATATACTTCCATTCCAAACTGGTTTTCCCCGGGGGGGTTTTATCCAGGGTCATGTTGACCAAAAATACTTGTGTTCATTTCATGCATGCTTAGAGTGTAGATCAACTTACTTGTGTTGTTAAGATCCAGAGGAAGCGTTACTTGTTTTGAGTTATATTGCATGTGCTAACTTTGAGTTACGAAAACACTTGCAAGGACACCTCAAAGAACACTTAACCTACAAAAACTATGGGCAAAAAGTTACTAAACTGTTTACTGTTCTAAAACAACAAAGGACAGTTTTGAAGATTGAAACTTAGAGCCAATCTCAAGGTCAAAGACAAACCTTAGTTGGTAGCCTCATAGGACCTCGTTTTTCTTCAGTGGCTGCTCTATGTACACTTCTTCTGGATATTGGAGCAAGTGTCTCGTCATAATCTTCTCCCTCTTGCTGGGAGAATCCTCTGGCCACAAATCAGGCTTTGTACATCTCTATGCTGCCATCTGCAACATGCTTGATCTTGTAGATCAACTTGGAAGTCACCCTTGACTTCCCTTCTGGTCTCGGAACCAAGGAAAAAATCCATATCCCATTCTTTCTGATTGGCTTCCTCCTCTGTCACTGAAACAAGAGAATCCTCCGAGGAGGTCTCATATCTCCTCGAAGCCTCTGAAGCTTCTATCTAGCCTCCTCAACTCATGGCACCTATTAGTCAGTCCTGGAAGATGTCTCTCTCTGAATCTGAGGAGGAATACTTTCTGAATGAAAGTCTCTAAGCCACTGACTCTCTCTGAGATCAGGCTCACTCTGAGTCTGCATGCTCTCTTTGAAGCTTGACTCCCTCTGAGTCTATATAATCTCCGGAGCCATCTGCTCCCTCTGCATGTGCTGACCTCCTCTGAAGTCTGATCTCCTATGTATTGTCCTGGGAAAGCTGCTCCTCCCTACTGGATCCCGAGGGCTGACTCCCTCTGAACTCTATCTCCTTCCGAGATGGTTCTTGGTGGGGCCGCCTGCCTCACCACTGGTGGATCCATCTGCTCTTCCTCATGGTATGGCTCATCAATGCCATATATCTACATCCCCTTTGCATCCTGCAAAGTATCACAAGACCTCGCTGGTCCCTTCTTGGTCATTGCAACGTTTCTAGGTAGGTCCTTATGGCTCTACTGCTTCTTCCTAATGATATGAAGAGTGATGAACTGAACCAGAGGGATCTGTACGGTCATCTTTGGAGCCTTCTGCTCCTTACAATCAATCTCCATATGAGATACTCTGTATCCCGTAAAAGTACCCTTCTTGCTAGAAGGTTTTAACTTCGTCCTCTTTTTCTTTGGTACATGGATGTATACGGTCATGTATACAACTTCTTATCTGGATAGTCTGCTACATGTCTCAAACTAGAGACCATATAATATGTTGCCTCCTGCAACCATCACTATGGCTCCCTCTCAGAGTTATCACCTGTGACCTGCCCGAAACAAGAGCAACAACAAGGGAAAACAATAGACAAGAGTAATACTCTTGTAATAAGAACAATAATAAAAACAAGAACGGGTACAATCGTCACAGTAGCTCCTTCTCAGAGCTATCACTTGTGACCTGCCTGGAACAAGAGCCAAAACAAAAATACAATAATAAGAAATAAGAACAACACTCTTCCACTGTTGTGACCAATCATTCCTCCATGGTAACCTGTCCAGAACAAGAAACAAGAACAACAACATCTCCATGGTAACCTCCATGGAATTTACAAGATAATCTACCTGGGACAAAGTCAACAACCAAGAACATCTCCTAGAGGAGATCAATTTATCTTGTAAACAAGTGCATCATTAATACTGAACAATGAGCATTTACTTAATGATCATCATGCCAACAATATTCAAGTGTTACAAAACACTTGATAGCAATAGCAGTAATAGAACTCTAAAGACTACTATTCTAGCTACAACACTTACTTAGGCTGCAGTAGTATAAAAATATCAAACATGATATGAAAAAATGGAGTCTAGCTGCTGCTGTCCCATTTGAGTTGTTCTGTATTGTAGGAGACATCGTCACTATTGCCTCCAACTCTTGGGCTTCCTCTGAGTGCACTAGATCTAAGATCCCTTTGGATCTACTTGTCACTGCTTGGATAAATGTCCCTTTGCCAAGTGTATGTCCCCTGCAAACACCCTCATCTTAGATACAAGTACACCATCCAACTTGTCTTCTAATCTGAGACATTACATTGACAAGAAGAAGTTAGAAATCTGAATCAGAAGGTTCAATGTCCAGGAAGATGTCAACAAGCCTAAAACCCTAAAATTTCAATTTTGACGAAAAGTCAATGTGAGAAGTGCAATAGGTGGGCTAGAGTAGGACGAGTTGATCAGTGGTGGAGTTTGTCCCAATCGACTTTATAACAAGTGTTGGACGAGCTTGACAAATAAAACTGTGCAACAACAAATCTCAACAATGTGTGGCAAATCTCACGATCTTCCTTCCAGCGGTCAGACTGTTCTGAAGGAAACCTACTCTGAAACCATGTTAGATTTTCATTAGTTTCATTAACATTAGATTTACCATAGCATTTTTATCTTCTTTTAACATTCAATAATCATATACTGAAATATATAAGCAACAGATAAACAAGCACAAGAAGACACAGATTTATCTTGGGATAACCCCAAACTCGGGGAAAAACCCAACCAACTTTTCTTCGAGAGAATATTCTAATACAACCATGAACAAGCTCTAATCGCAAGAGCAAACCAACAATGAAGAACCCCGATAACAAATAATTATCTCTTCTTCTTGTCAAACCCTAGTGAGGGTAGACAATTGATCAACACCACATAACTGGCACCAAGATAGCACACCACAGAGTTGGCACCATGTTAAATTTGTAACAGCTGGAAGAGCCATTCTCCGGGAGGATGGAAAAGACCCTAGCCGAGATCTAGGGCCCCCAGTGCACTCTTGGGGTTCTTGGTATGGGACCAAACAGTCAGTGCCATGGCAAAAGACCCTTGAGAGGCCCCCCAGTAGATGACTGGGGTTCTTGGTTTGGGACCAAGCAGTAAAGACCCCTGAGAGGGCCCCCAGTATATGATTGGGGTTCTTGGTCTGGGACCAAGCAGTTAAAGCCCCTAGATATGTCTAGGGCCCCTGGACATGGTCCAGGGTACCCATGCCTGAGGCATGGGTTGATCCTTGGTCTTGTACCTTGGTGGATAAGACCCCAGAAATGTTCTGGGGCAACTTGATCTTTGATCAGGTGTTTTTGGTATATGTCCCTCCTTGAAGTGGACATGACCACATGAGAGATATATCCCATATGCAATGATGATAAAATTAAAAAGGTCACTTTGAGAATGAATGGACAAGTATTGCCACCAAGTCACCCCTTCCTAAACCCCCCCTTTACCCTTGCTTATGTTTTTGGGGTTTTGTTTTTGCCTTAGGGGTTAAT
>ML780300.1:1042144-1055160 GCA_009831015.1 Picea engelmannii | reverse complement strand
TATAAATTAAATATTTTAATTATAACATGTTTAATTAATATTTATATTAATTAAACATGTTATTTTAATTGTTATTTTATTTAATAATTTTTATTACCCTACCCTAGCCTAAAAGTATAAATAGAGGACTACCCCCCTTTCCTTTCACACTTTTCATTTATGCTCTTGAGCTATCCTTCTAAGGTGAGCGGATCTCTCCTCTCTTTGCTGTGGCCCCCTTTTGCAATTGCTGTTGGAGTATTTTCTGTGGTAGCTCAAACCCCTTTGAGGCTATTTGCTGTTGGAGTATTTTTCTGTGGTAGCTTGGCCCCCTTTGAGGCTATTTTGCTGTGATGTGGTAGTGCGGCCCCCCTTTTGCAACAGTGACTGAGTTTCAGTGACGGTTTGGGCTGCTTTATGTGGCTGTTCTTGTGTGTTGAGGATTGGAGCTGCTACAGTCCTCAGACCTTCCTCAAAGGCTGCCGTCTCCTTCTCTTGTGCTGTTCAGTTTGAGCCGTGACCCTCCAGCATAGATCCAGTTCCTTTATCCTTGAGCCACGACCCCCTTTCAAGTTGCCTGTGAACTCTGTCATGCGTGAGGGTTTGATCTCAGAAATTCCGTGGGGTATTTAAGTGTTGATCTCTTCATTGGTGGCAAGAAACTCTATTCATCTCTTGGCAAGAGATCTAGCCTACATGGTAGATCTATGATCCTAATTTTTCTGAGCATAACTACAAGAGGTATTACATCCCTTATGTGTGGCTGTGACTCCTTCAGAGGTAAAACTGCAAGGCAAGGTAAGTAACCTGTTCAGCTCATTAGTTCTCTGTTTTAAAGGTTTGCTTATGTGATAGATCCATATCAGAGCTGAACTTTAAATGTGTTTTTGAGTCCTTGATCTATATAAATCTATATCGTTTCTCCTAGTTAGTTTTGTCAGTTCTTGTATGATCTATAACAGATCCAATGATTGAAATCTGTCTTCAATTTAACTAGATTTGCCTATTGTTTAGATCTGACTATTTCACCTTCTAGATTTGTTTTTATGGTTTATAACTGTTTGCCATTTATCTAGATCTGCCTGCCTACTATTCAGATCTGTAATCTATTTGGAAAGGGCTTATCTATGAACTGTCTATGTTCAGAATGAAATTCTACACACTTATAGGGCAGGAGAACAGATCTTTTGTCTAAACAACAATCGTAGATCCAGAGGGATCTCAGATCTAACACATTTAGAGGAATAATGCAATCCAGGTTTGATTACTTTGAAATGCCTCTACTTGTTATGGCATTATTGTAATCTTATGAATATCCACGTTGCATTTTGATCTGTTGAAGTTATCATGCTAACCATTGTTCAAAATTAAAGTCAAAGTATTAGATTGATTAACGTTGAGATTATAGAGTTTATTCCCTAACTCAGATTTCTGTCAAGATAATATATTGTCTTCGTACAGAGGACAAGTTGAAGAAAGTACTTGTCATCTTGAGTGAAGGAGACTCAGAAGAAAAGAAACACATTCATTCTTGAGGACAAGACTCCAGGTTCCAGGTTTGATTGATTAAATTGATAAGATTCAAATTTACACATATCAAGCTTGATAACTACTAAACACTATAGTTGTGATAGCAATCTTTGAAAAGTTTTATTATTGAATACTTGGTAGCATGTGAGAACTATTGAGATAAATGCTTACTGTAATCATTTACTAGATATAACTAACATCTTCTCCAGGAGAAACTTCTTATTTTTTTTCCAGGTTACAATGGAGGAATGATTGATCACAACACTAGAAGAGTGTTTCTCTCATTCCTTATTATTGTATTTCTTACTTTTTACCCTTGTTTCAAGAAGAACACAAGTGATAGCTCTAAAGGAACTACTATGATGATTGTTCTTGCTATTGTTTTATTATTATTATAAAGAGTATTATCTTGTTTGTTGTTTCTCCCTTGTCGTTCTTGTTTCGGGAAGGTCATAGGTGATAACCCTGAGGACGCTATAGTGACGGTTGCAGGAGGCAACATATTAGATGAGAAATGGAGTAGACTATCCAAGTTGTATACATGACCATATACATCCATGTACCAAAGAAGATGAAGAAGAAGCTACTTTTGAGATATAGAGTATCTCATATGGAGATTGATTGTAAGGAGTAGAAGGCTCCAAAGATGACCGAACATTAGAATAGAACTCAGAGTAGACTTGGTCAATGGATAATGAAGCCACCTTGACAGAAAGCCTGACATAATTCGTTTGAAGTCTGACTCATCTTTTCATATTAAGGCTTGGTATTCAACACCAAGTATATCCTGCAGAGAATATGAAGTTTTTGTAGACTCAGAAGAAATCAAGACTCAGAGTAAGCCTGATGTCATAAAGGATCAGATGGGAAAAAGAGACATCTTCCAGGACTGGTAGACACATGCCATGAGTTGAGAAGACTAGATCGTAGCTTCAAAGACTTCTAGGAGATGTGAAATCTCCTGGGAAGATTCCCTTGTTTCAGTGACAAAGGAGGAAGCTAGTCAGAAGGACTGGGATATGGATTTGGCCATGAGACCAGAAGGGAAGTCTGTGGTGACTTCCAAGATTGATCTAACATAACAAGCATGTTGCAGATAACAGTATAAAGATGTACAAAGCTTGATTTGTGTCCAGAGGATTCTCCCAGCAAGAGGGAGAAGAGCATGACGAGACACTTGCTCCAGTAATCGAAGAAATAGTTCTAGTGTTCGTGAAGACAACCAAAACAACCATGATTCCGATACAATATGAGATTCAGAGGGAGTAGTCCCTGTATTTGAGTTTGAGTTGCCTCCATGAAAGAATAAAAACTACCTTCAGTATCAACCACTCTCAGTCTTAGATGAAGCTATTGTCATGATAGAATAGAGGAGCTACTCCCAGAGTTCAACAACTACAATGAGAATAGAGCAGTGATTCTCAACTTCAGAAATAGCAACTGCAGGTGCAGAGTCCCGGTTCTAGAAGGAACAATTGCAGAAAAAGTAGAGGACATACTCTCAGGCAGTGAGACAAATAGTGCTTTGCAGAAAGCACATAGAACCAACACATGATTATGCAAATTGAGTTGCAGCTGAGCAAGTGTACTAGGTTGGTACAATGTGATGTGAAAATTTGGTTTCGAAGTACAGGACATGAAGACTCATGTCTACAAGTTGAAGCAAGCTCCAAGAGCTTGGTATGGTAGGATTGATAGTTTTCTGATGAGCTTGGGATTTACCAAGAGTAAAGATGATCCCAACCTTTACTTCAAGATTGAGAATAATGGACCAGTTATATTGCTGCTATATGTGGATGAGTTATTCTTGACAAATGAAGAAAAGCTCATCACAGATTGTAAGAAGAAGCTTGCCGATGAATTTGAAATGAAGGACCTGTTATCCCCTAGCCTAGGAATAACTAAGGAGATCACGTCTCGAGGCCCACATGTTCTAGACATGGAGTACCAAGAGCCAGACGACTTGAGCATGGCCCCAGAGGGCCCCTCTTTTCTTCAGTGCAGTCCATTCATCACCAATAACAATATCCATCCCACCAACCTGGTCCTGAAGTAGCAGTGGGTCTTTTTCCACGAGGTAATGAGTCTGGGTATCATGGTATGTATCACTCCTATTTTTGAAGTACTTGAATATGTTGTATTGAATCCTTCTTCATTTCATGACATTTGCTTGGAAATTATGCTCTTTGCCTCGTTTATTCCTAGAAGGGTAACATGGTGCCCTAGTGAGTTGGTTTCCCTTTAGGATGGGTTGCTACTGGGTGGGTCTGTGAAAAGTCATCGTTCGTTCCCTCCATACTTACCACTTTCCGTCCTTATTCTTCCATCCCCCCTATTCTTGTTTGGGCATTGAGATTGGCTATGCTAGGAAGGGTTGTACCTTACCTTGTGGGAAGAAGGGGCTAAAGGCCCATAGGGTAAAAGTAGCCGGCAAGAGTTAAAAGCCAATGTTGAAACCTTTAGATGCTTCGCCCAGGGATCCCCAAGAAAGCCGTGAAAAGCTTCTCAGTAAGAAAAGGGGACCCATAAGATACATAAAGACTCAAGGCACTAGTTGATGGATAGGAGGTCTCATCACGAGCTGACCTATTATGACCATGGGAAAGTAGCGATATGACATTACCACCTGTCTGGTCACCAAACCAGGGCTGTGGCTCTTGTTGATTTTTCAATAAGCTAGGCTTAAGCATGAAGTTCATTCCATTTTATCATTTTACTTAAACCATAAACAATTTGTTGTAGCAACCAAGATCACAAGAAGAAACACCGTGCACAAGTACACAAGAAGTATCCTGGGAAACCCTTCTCAACAAGGGAAGAAAACCCAGCCAATCCTTTTCTATATTCTTCAAGAGAAAGGCCTACACCACCATAAAGACCTAGCAGACAAGAGGGTGCTCACAAACCCTAGAAGACTAGCGCCCAAGAGAGGTGCACACTTTTCCCAAGAACAAGTGTTTGCTGAAATTTCCAAACTCACACTTGTGATATGATTCCTGAATGGGGAATTTACCTTTACTTATATTAGACTGAACCTATCAACAATGGTGTCTATTGGCACAATAGGGCCGACCTCAATAACTCACAATATAATTAATAATTACCATATTAATTATCTTATACATTAATTATCTTTCACTTTATGGTGGGGCCGACCTGTACCCTTTACATCACAAATAGGGTTACATGTAAGTTTGACTCTTGAACAATATAGCAAGGGATCTCATACACCCACTAGTGCTCAACCACTAGGGGCACATCCATCTATGCTTAGCCACAGGGATGTCTACATCTCTATCTCATTGCGTCTCACAGGAGAACCACACTCACTAGTGCTTAACCACTAGGATCACGTTCACCTATGCTCAACCACAGGCACGTCCAACTCAACAGATCTTCTTTCTCACTGCGTTACACAGGAGAATCATCTAGAGTTTCACATCATCTCATCTCTCTGCTCAGAGGAGGCTAATACATCGTTTCATCTCTGTCTCAGAACGATGCACCCAACTCATGGGATTTTCCACATGTTCACTTGTGCTCAGCCACAGACACACCTAACTCAACGGATCTTCTTTCTCACTGCGTTACACAAGAGAATCATCTGGAGTATCATCTCAACTCTCTGCACAGAGGAGAACAGTAAGCCCATCACATGGGCTCCTTCACCCCTCATAGGGGTACACAACATTCCATCTCCGTCTCAAAGAGGAACCACACACCCAACTCATGGGCTTCCTCACCCCACACAAGGGCACACAACGTTCTTTCTCCGTCTCAGAGAGGAAACACACACCTAACTCATGGGCACACCCAACTCATGGGCTTTCTCTTAGGCCGACTTACTCAGTTTGTGTCCTGGAGGATGTCTCATGCAGCTGTAATCATCAACAACTCTTGGGGGCATAGCCAAGAGAAAGGGGGTCTCATCACGAGCCAACCTTCTCATTTCCGTGAAATGTTTGTGGATAACGCTGTCACCTCTGGTCATCAAGCCAGGACAGTGGCCCTTAACTATTCCTTTGAAGCACAAAAGCAAAAGATCAAAAGAAATAAAGCTAAGAATAAAAGGCAATGAATGGGCTAGGAAACAATTGCATTTATGACAAGGTGCAACTCGCCCTCTACAAAGGCACCCACAGATAAGACTTTACATTTCCCTGTTATTACATGCACCCCATGCCCAAATACTTACCCTATGCCAGCTCATACACTTACATGACTTGGATTAGATCCCACTTGGGAAACACCCCAAACTTAAGAGAGGTTAGCCCAATAGGACACCCTAAGACCTTCTCCAAACCTAACTTGTCAAGTTGCATAATGTCTTTGAGCATTTGTCTGGGTTAAGGGGGGTTTGATGCACATGTTTGGGTAATTTAATTATTGGATTTGATTTACATGCTATGATCCCTATGACTTATGAACCTCTGGAGGGCGTACTTGTTGTTGCTGCAGGACCTTTCTCGGTGGACAGGTACACATGAGGGAATGATTAGCTGGGACCTTCATGGGGGCTTAAAGCCCACAGATGGATGCTGCAACCCCTAAAGCCCACAGATGGATGCTGCAACCCCAGCCAGGGGTAAGAAGAAATTGAAGATTTGCACCGGGAAAAAGAAGGACATTGCCTTCGAAGGCACCCTGGTAGACCTAGACCCAGGGGGACCTTGCTCTTCCACATGGACGTTGGCCCTGAACGTCACCATCATGACCCTAAACATCATCCAGAGCTAGGGTTTTCGTTTTGGAGGCATTTATGAGCCTGGTGACACACGTGGGCATCATCTGGGGCCTCTAGAGGCCAAGCGCCCTACATTTTAGGGTCAACGTTCCACCTTTAGGCCTCAACGTCACCCTAGAAGGGCATGATGTCACCCTTGGAGGTGTGTTTAGATGCTAATTAATTTTATTATGTCAAAATTGAATTTTATTGTAAATTGGCCTGGTCGGCCTTATTTTGACCTGAAAATTAATTAAAGGTCAAAATTTTGTATAAACAAACATAAAGTGCTCTCATTTTTACATCACAACTCATCTCTCACAAGAGGGAGGACTGAAAGTTTCGCCCTAAAGGGGTTATTGGCTGAAATTACCAAGGCACACTTGCTTGGAGGCTATTTTGGATCATTTCTTGGTGAAATTTTGGCAAATCTAGGGTTTTTGTGCTTGATTATTCTTGGTGAAGTAAGTGAATCTGCAATTTTCATTTCATGATAAATGTCTATGGTATATTTACTTGTTCATATGTAAGATTATGAAATTGCTTACTTGAAACCCTAGGAGTAAGAAACATAAGGTGCTTATTTCTTGTTCTTTATTTTGCTAGTTTTGCTTAAGAAGATCTTGTCTAGACAAACTTCTAGAGCCCCAAAGTGCTAGCACTTTAGAAGCTTTGTCTAGTTCTTATTGCATTAAATATTTTTCAAGAGTCTAAGGATAGGAGAAATCACTAGGGCCTAGAAGTGCCTACACCCTAGTTGAATCTTCTCTTTGAGGCTTGGTGCTTGAGAACTTAAGGTGCAACTTCTCAAGCTCCACCTTGTTATCTTTTAGACAAGTATAATCATTGTTGTCTCTCCAAGTTAATGTGCTGATATAATTGATTCCATAAACCTAAAGGCACTAGTCTTTTGTCTCTCTTTTGTTGGAAGGATGATCAAACACTCAAACACTATTCTCTTAAGCTATTACTAATTAAATCTAACACTAATTTAGCCTAGATTGCTAACTTTCTTGTTGTTGTTATAAATGTTTGCTACAACCATCTAACTGCAGCAAATTTTTTGCATAATTGACTTTGAACGCTAGCTAAACACTTCAGAAGTTGCTTATGACATTTGATTATCATTCTACTTAGTAAATGCTATCTTTTCACTGTCTTTTCAAGCAATTACGAAGAGCTTTTATTGCAGCTGTTACAATTTATTAATTGCTGTTGTAAACTTATTAACTGCTGCAATTTTATATCAGCGAACACTTATTTTCACTGTCCATTGTCTATTGAGGTGTTATTATCATATTTGTACTTGGAATTATTGTATATGCATGCTATATTTTCTTGTTCCGGTCAGGTACATCAAGCACTTCATTAACCTCATCTTTTAGACACAAACTTAGTGACTTTGGAAACCGGTGAGAGGGGGGAATATATCTTGAACATAACCCTAATTTTCCAGCCCTTTAGGTTACCGGGGACGCCTCCCCTGGGGTAGACCTTGCCTATCCCAAAAAAGTGGGGATTTCCTATTAAGGTGACAGTGATAGGATATCTTGTTTGTTACGCCAATCTCCCTTACATGCCTTGGGCTTTGGGCAAGTACAAATTGCGCGATAACAGGACCTAGGCCCGATGCACTATTTCTTAGGTCTTGAAGTTTGGCAGAGCCCAGAGAAGATCTTCCTTAACCAAGGGAAGTATGCAGTTGAAATACTGATGAAGTTTGACATGTTGGAATGTAAAGCCATGGCCACACCCAAGGAGACGAATTTGAAGCTCCTGGTTGATACTTCGTCAGAGTTAGTTGATGCTACTCTATACAGACAGATTATTGGTTCGTTGATGTATCTGACGAATACCAGGCCAAATATATGCTTTGTGTGAATACCTTGAGTTAGTATCTGGTGGAGCCCAGAGGTGTTCACCTTGTAGTTGCAAAGCATGTGATGAGATACCTTAAGGGTATGCTGGATTATGGTCTCTGTTATACTGGAGATCATGACTTCAAACTATATGGTTACACTGATTCAGATTGGGCTAGAAGTGCTTCAGACATAAAAAGCACTTCAGGATGCTGTTTCAGTTTGGGGTCAGCCATGACTTCATGGCAAAGCAGGAAGCAATCCAGTATTGCTCTCAGCACGACAGAAGCAGAGTACATTACATCATGTTCCGCCAGTTGGGAATCCATATGGCTTTGGAAATTGTTGACAAGTCTATTCGATCTGGAGATGGAAACTACCATGATTCTATGTGATAACCAGAGTTTCATAAAGATGACAGAGAACCTAGTGTTTCATGATAAGACGAAGCACATAGAGATCCGGTATCACTACATTCGTGACATGGTGCAGAAGGGAGCTGTAAAGCTCCAATATGTTGGCACATATGAGCAGGTTGTAGATGTGTTGACTAAGTCTCTGTCTCGTGTGAAGTTTGAGTACTTTCGAGACAAGTTTGGTGTAGTCTGAAAGGACCTCCCTCGAAAGGGGGAGTGATGCTGATGATACTATGGTATCCCGACCAACAACGGGTAGCTCAGTTAGGATTTTATATCCCAGGGGACCGATCATCCCTGGGTAGATCCCAAAGGTCTGGTAAGGACGGTCTGTCAGAGTACCTTTGCATGTATATGCCAGTTGTGGTCAGTAGTGGTAGCTCAGCTAGGATTTTATATCCTAGGGAATCTTATGATTCCCGGGCAGATCCCGAAGGTCCGGTAAGGACAATCTGTCAGAGTACCACGTGGTAGCTTGTTAGGATTTTATATCCTAGGGAATCTTATGATTTCTGGGCAGATCCTGAAGGTCCAGTAAGGACGGTCTGTCAGAGTACCACATATGTTGTTGTTGATGCACCTCCCTCATTTTGTTGCCACATATAGATGTTGATGTTCCAACTTTGTGCTGTTGATGTTGTTGTTCCAACTTCATGCTGTTAATGATGTTGATGTTCCAACTTCATGCTGTTGATGACGATGATGTTCTTCCAGCTTCGTGTTGTTGATGTTGATGTTCCAGCTTCATGTGGTTGATGATGATGATGTTACTCCAACTCCGCACTACAGATGATAATGATGTTCAGTTTCTATTGATGTTGATGATGAGAAAAACTTCCGATGACCTATAGATATGACCGACAGTGTTCTCGATGCTGATGACGATGTCCCCTCTTCTTGATGATGTATTAAGTCCAGTCAGTTGTTATTAATGTTGTCGGTAGAATACCCTTCTCATTAAGGGGGAGTGCTGAGTTATTGTAACTTCGAAGAATATTCTACTTATATTTGAGTCATTATTGTATAGATCAAATCCCCTTTTGTGGATTGATCAAGTCGGGTCTTGTATAAGATCAAATCCCCTTTTGTGGATTGGTCAACATGTATTTGTAAAGTCGCCCCCTAGTAATTGTAAAGTGGTTTTAGCCACTTCTAGGAGAAGTCGGCTCCACCAAGTGAAGAGTTACAACCCTAGCGCCACCTCACAACTTGTATTTATATGTGAGGATGGTGTCTCATTTGAACACATACACACACTCAGCTCTGCAGTGCACAAGTCTTGGAGGAGAAGCTTCTGCAAGTGGGGGTGACGTCAAGAAGGGTTTTTGGTCTATCTCTTGGTATTTCTTGGTTAAGTGGTGCACTACTCTTCCTAGTGAAGGAGTAGAGGAGGATCTTCTGTTCGGTCTTTGGTCTATCTATATTGAGGAAGTTTTTGCTAGGTTTTCTCCCACATGAGGGTTTCCCAGGATAATCTGTGTGTCTCTATTGTTTCTGTGATTTCCTCTCTTTCAATGATCTTATTTATGCAGCTAATATGCTAGACGGTTATAATAATAAAGAAGAACTGTAACTGCTAGCTGTATAAGTAAAAATTCAACATTCCTCAGCCCAGGTCGCCCTTCTCTCTCAGCCAGAAGATCACCCTCTTCCTCGGCCAACCTCCTCTTTCTCTTGCTCACTCGCTCAATCTCACAAATGAGAAGAATATGTGTGTCCCTTGCCCTCATCCCCTTCATTTATCTTCCTAACAGCCACCTTTCTGCTTTGAATTGTGTTCCAAGTTCAGCCTCGAAACCTCCAAGGAGGTGCGCCCCCCTTAGCTGTACCCCACACAACACTAAGGTGGTGTGCTCCACTAGCCTGGGCCCCACAATCCACTCAGAACAGAATTTACTGAACTTGCTAAGTTAGGCTTGGGCAAAAGATAAATACGCTGATCTGGGTAGTTTAATGTGTCCATCAACACGCCTAGGACAGTTACGCCCATGCTGAGACACGTACCGAGCTACAAAACTAACACTCCCCCCCGAGGTTGGCATGCACCAGCTCAAATGGAGAGGGGTCTTTCCTGTGACAATTTGGGGCATCTCTCCTTGAATTAGCACCTTCTTCATCACTGTTTTTTTCTGTTATATCAGTTCATATTGGAGGGTGAAAAAGTGTGCTAACACCTCCATAGATTTAAGAAGTAAAAAAATCCCCCACGACCTGAAGATTTCTGAAGCTTATGCCTTTGTAAATTTTAAGACCTTGTATGAGTTCAGAGAATTCTGATGGGTTGGAGAAGACTTCCTTCTAAATCACACACGAATTTTAGTTTTCATGCTTGAACCAGGTTGCCCTTGAAAGGCCAATCAAATTTCTGCATTGTTTATCCTGAAGTCATAATGGATCGAGTGTAAGCTCCTATCATGCTTTTTTTGTGGATGCATATACTTTTAGGGTTATGATATTTAAAGATAATATTACTGCAAATTTTCTCTATTCACATATATGATATATGAAAGTGAATTTTTTATACATGTTGACAAGAACACTTAACGTAATGTCAGACTTCAATGATCTTATCTTATGCTTATTGCAGTTTGGTTTTAATTGGATTTATTTGGCAGGTATTACAAACTAATAAGCGTAGGAGGTTACAAGAAGCAAGCGACCTTATATCCCATCTGCACTATGAGGAGGAGATCCAAGCTCTGCAAAGGAGGTGACTAACTATGGCACATGTACAAGCTATTTTTGATTTTCTTCATATGTATAATAGTCAATTGTCTATTTAGTCTTTATATAGAACTTCGAAGGTGATTGAAGTCATATAGTAATGTTTATAGAGACATTAAACCCATGATTTTCAAGCTCTTTCAATGTCCATGAAACTCGTAACATTTTCCTCATGACCTATTAATAACAATTGTTCTTCATCTGACCCTGTTAAATTTTGCACATCTTTTGCACAGTTTTCTATTGCCAATATCTACTGCATAATATTTAAACTGCTTCTTCAAGTCTTACCTATTTCTTGTCTATCTGACCGGGGTAACAGGTTTCCTTTGGTTTATTTGTTTTTCTTCGTTAAAAGCACAAGTATCTTTGATTCATCACTATTTGTTTTGGTGGAAACTGGCCTTGTGGAGCCATTTCCTTCTCTATGATAACAGACTACAATTGCTGGTTCTAACATCCCCAAATGTGTTAATGCTTTTGAGTCTTATCCATCTTATTGTTCTCAAATTGCTGATCATTCCTTTCTTTTGTGTCTCATGTTTGATGTTGCATTCTATCCCAAGTTTTAGTTGCAAATCTTCAACCAATTATTGATAGTTATTTGTGTACTTGTTCATCCATTTAGTCTTCCATTTCTAGGGGCACAACTATGTTTCCTTTACTTGCTTCAGTATAACATGATTAGCACTAATTAATCTTATCCAGCAGTGTAAGATAAAAAAGAAGAAATAAGTAATGTTTTCTTGTGCCTTTCCTTCAAAAGTGAAGATAGCACCGATGCATTCTCAAATATATCTGTGTCATAGTTACACATGGTAAGGGCACTACACCCAAGATAGCTCAGGTTCTGGCAGGTGTGCTTCTCTCCGATGCCACATTCAGAGCTAGTTTCTCTTAGTATTTCAGGGTCTGTCTTTTGAGGTTATAACATTTTGGGAATTTGCTCACTCTAATCTTAGGGTTCTCTTTTTGGGAGCATAATCTTCTATAAAGTTAACCAGGATGTGCTTCATTGGACTTTTGTAGACTCTACTGCTGCAAAAGAGAGTTTTATGAATCCATCTATCGTGATTTAACTCAACACCTTTGATAGCATTTACTTATTATGCTCTAAACTTGCTAATGGGCTTCCTGTCAATGATTTTAACCTGCTGTAAAATGAACCATGAGTTCCTCTTGTATTGTTTTTGAATATTGAACACTTGCATAGTCTTTTTGCTGTACCAATGTTTATATAATGCATAAGGATTGATTTCTTGAGTCATCTATGGTCTTCTGTATTTGGCTATTTTCTTCTGAAGACATGATTGGTTTCCTGTTTGGACAGGTGGTTGATGAGGATATGGCCAGAATATCGAGAAAATTTTGGGAATAACCCGAAGAGCCCAAGCAAATCTGGGTTCTTGATGGATCGGTAAGCTTCAATTTTTTTTAGATAGTGCTGTTGTTAGCTCTGCCTCCTCAAAGATTGTATTGCACAAGGACTATATCATAATATGCAGATTCAAAGTAACAAAAATATGCAGAGAGAAGAGAGAGATACAATATATTATTCAATGTAAAAAAGTCAATACATACTCATTACTTGTTAGAATTGGGGAAAAAATAGAAATAAAAATGCCTTTTTATTTTTCTGTTCACTAGATCAGCATATATGAGAAAAGAAATAAACAGATCTAAATTAAATTCTGAGTATAAACAAAATTTCTGAGTATAAAAACAAACCTTTATCTTACCTCCTGGTCAATGAAGGATGTACCTGTCACATGTGTGGATGTAGAC
>ML780300.1:947059-957074 GCA_009831015.1 Picea engelmannii | reverse complement strand
AAGTCGGCCCCACCATATGAAAGATAATTAATATTGTGTAATGATTAATTATATTATTGAGTTAATGAGGTCGGCCCTATTGTGCCAATAGACACACCTTTTGCTGTGTCAGTTCTTGTATAAATAAGAGTGGATCCCCATTATGGATCACACACTCTCACTTGTCATCTCAGAATTTCAGCAAGCACTTGTACGACTGAAGTGCGCACCTCTCTTGGGCGCTAGTTCTAGGTTGTAGAGCACCCTCTTGTGTGCATCTAGGGTTTATGGTGTGGGGGATCTTCTCTTGAGAATATAACAAAGGATTGCTAGGTTTTTCCCTTGATTGAGAAGGGTTTTCCCAGGATACTTCTTGTTTTCTTGTGCATGGTTATTCTTCTTGTGATCTTGGTTATTGCAGCACTAGTGTATGGTATTGCTGCATTGTTTATGGTTCAAGTACATGCTAAATGAAATAAACTACATGCATCAGCTTAACCATCAAAAACTTAACATGGTATCAGAGTAGAGTTCCTGAAGAGACCATTGCACAAGCCACTGAAGAAGCCAGTCGTCACCTCCTTGCTGCAACTACAAAAATGAATGCCCTTCTTTTGCTAGTTTTCACTTTACATTGGAACGTTAAGGCTAAATTTTGCATAGGCGTGTATGACCTCCTTTAGCTCACCTCCAACAACTCTCAGATTTCAAATCAAAGAACTTTTGATTTTTAGCACTAGGGTTTCTGCAATTTTCTGCAGAATTTTGGTTTTAGGGTTTCTGCAACTCATTAAAGGATTTTTGCAGCTCACTAGTGTTCTTTTGATTTTCCAAGGCTTATTGTTGGCAATCATAAGTCCAATGAAACCTAAGGTTGCTAGCCTAGCCTAGCCATTAGGGTTTGTGGAAGAATCTGCAAACCATGAGGAACATAACTTTGGTGGAAGATAGGCTTGATGGATCAAGCAACTTCAGTTCCTAGAAATCAAGACTACAGATTACCCTGGAAGAGGATGACCTATTGAGTTTGATAGAAAAGACTCTACCAGAAACAACTATCAATGAAGAGAAAGATGATTGGAAGGCAGATGACATCAAGGCAAGGAATATACTCATCTATTCACTAAGAGATCATCTACTACCTCGTATTTCTACCTTAAAGAGAACTTATGAGATGCATGATGGATTGAAGAACATGTTTGAGATTAACAACACCCTCAGAGCCCTTACATTGAAGAATCAACTTCAACATTTCAAGATGACAAAAGCTGACATTGTTGCTACCTTCTTCATGAAGATTTCAGAGATCAGATATCAGCTAGGTGCCATTGGAGAGACCATAACAAACAGAGAACTTGTCATGACTACACTCAATGCTCTTCCAAGAAATTGGGAACCATTTCTTCAAAGTATCAGTGGTAGAGCAGATCTACCTCAGTTTGATCGTCTATGGACAAACTGCACTCAGGAGGAAACTAGAATTATAGCCAGAGGAGTGCAAGACTCCGATCATGATGACAATCAAGCCCTTGCCTTTCATGCAAAGAGAGGAAGAGGAAATATAAGAAGTTTTGGCAAAGCATTCAAAGACAAGAAAACTTCAGCAACTTCAGGTCATGAATATAGAAAAGACATTTCAAGGATTCAATGTTTCAGATGTGACAAGTATGGACACTTTGCAAGAAATTGTCCTACCAGGAAGAAAGGAAGACAATATGCATCCACTGCAAATATCGATTCAGAACCATATCAGAGAGATGAAGACATAAAAGATGAGGCATTCTTCTTCATATCTTAGCTTTCTCAGGAGGACCAAAAACAAGATTGAGTATGATTGTAGTCTAAGGAAAGTTTTGTACTACATTCCTTATTTGATTTCATCATTACCCTGTAGTTGCTTGCATTTTGATAATGAAGGGTATTATCCCTTGTATGGGAGTCCTCATTACTTGGACCATTATCCCTAGTACGGGAGTCCAAATTTTCTTGGTTGGTTATTATCCTAGTACAGGAGGCCATTTTGATTGTTATCCCTATGGGAGGTCATCTTGGTTATTATCCTAGTACGGGAGGCCAACAAAGTACTGTAGAGGCAGTAGAGGACCTGAGAAGACATGGGATGTCTCTAGGATAACAACACAGTAAAATGATGATGTCACAATTTCCTCCAGGACAAATGTTTATCCTTCCAACTTCAGAGGGAGTCACTTGACTTAGAGGGAGTCAAACTATTTGAGAAGAAGGAAGAGACAGTACCTTCTCCCCCTTTAGCAGTTCAGAAGGAGATAGTTACTGATCCAGTTGATCCCGTAGCTCTAGCTGATGTTCCCAGAGATATTGCAGTAGGCCATAAGAGGCTTGCTTAGGCTCGACAGACTCTGCAAGAGGTAGAGGGACATGCAACTCTTCGTGGTACATTCCAAGAGAGCAAGAGACCACAAATATTTTTGAGCTATATTTCAGCTATGAGCCACATCATTGATACTGAGCCTTCTTGTCATGGAGAAGCAACAGGTCAACAGGTATGGCAAGATGCCATGACAGAAGAGTATCAGTCCATCATGAAGAATGATGTGTGGGATATTGTTCCGAGACCAGAAGGGACGTCTGTAGTGACTTCCAAGTGGATCTATAAGATCAAGCATGCAACTGATGGAAGTGTCGAGAAGTACAAAGAGAGATTTGTGGCTAGAGGATTCTCTTAGGTGGAGGGAATTGATATGGTTAAACATTTTCCCTTGTAGCCCGATACACTTCCATCCGTACGATCATTTCCCTAGCTGCATCCATGGGTTGGATACTACATCAGATGGATGTAAAGACAACCTTTCTCAATGGTGAGATTGAGGAAGAAGTTTACATTGAGCAGCCAGATGGATTCGGGATACATGAGCAGAAGTCTCATGTGTGCAGGTTGAAGAAAGCTCTGTATAGACTAAAGCAGGCACCTGGTGCTTGGTACGAGAAGATGGATGGATTCCTGATGAGTTTGAACTTTGGGCTTTAGCAAGAGTGTTGCTGATCCAAACCTATACTACCATATTGTTGGTGACGAGTGCCTGATTTTGGTCCTGTATGTTGATGTATCTCATTAACACCAAACCTGATATATGCTATGCAGTGAATGTACTCAGTCAGTTTATGAGTCAATTGAGACAGACTTACTGGATAGAAGAGAAGCATGTGTTGAGATATCTACGAGGCACAGTTGGATATGGCCTGAGATATGCCTCTGGTGTAGACATGAGATTGCATGGATATGCCGATGTAGATTGGGCAGCGAGTGCAGTGGACCGAAAGAGCACATCTGGTTGTTGTTTTACCTTGGGATTTGCCATGGTTTCTTGGTGTAGCAGGAAATAAAGCTCTGTGGCTTTGAGTACCGCAGAAGCAGAGTACATAGCGTTATGTGTGACAGCCCGTGAAGCAGTGTGGCTTAACAAGCTCCTTGCAGATTTATTTGGTCATGAGATGGATTCCACCGTTATCCATTGTGATAACCAGAGCTGTGTAAAGCTCTCAGATAATCCTGTGTTTCACGATAAATCGAAACACATTGAGATCAAATACCATTATATCAGAGATATGGTGTAGAGGAAAGCAGTACACGTGTAGTACGTTTCTACACACGAGCAAGTTGCAGATATCTTCACCAAAATGCTTTCCAGGATGAAGTTCGAGTACTTCCGTGAGAGACTTGGCCTGGTGGAGAATGCCTCCCTAGCTGAGAGGGAATGTTGATGATTGCAGCGTCGTGTGACATTCTCCAGGTCGTTCTCCTCTGTACTGAGTTGAGTCGATCTGTGAGAGGGCCCATGTGATGGGTGTGTCGTTCTCTTTTGGACTGAGTTGAGACGATGTGTGCCCATGTGTTGGGTGTGCCCATGTGATGGGTGTGCGTCAGAATATGGACTGAGTTGTGATGACGTGTGGTCTCTTGTCTACTCCTCTGGACTGAGTTGAGATGACTTGAGATGGTCTCTTGCCTTGTACTCCTCTGGACTGAGTTGAGTCGGCTTGAGATGGTCTCCTGCCTTGTACTCCTATGGACTTAGTTGAGTCGGCTTGAGATGGTGCTCCATATGGTACTCTTGTGGACTCAGTTGAGTGATCTATTGAGTGTGACATCCCTGTGGCTGAGCATAGGTGGACGTGTCCCTAGTGGGTGAGCACTAGAGGATGAGAGAGATCCTTGCTATATTGTTTGAGAGTAAGATTTACTTGTAACCCTAATTATGTTGTGACAGGTACAAGTTGGCCCCACCATATGAAAGATAATTAATATTGTGTAATGATTAATTATATTATTGAGTTAATGAGGTCGAACCTATTGTGCCAATAGACACACCTTTTGTTGTGTCAGTTCTTGTATAAATAAGAGTGGATCCCCATTGTGGATCACACACTCTCACTTGTCATCTCAGAATTTCAGCAAGCACTTGTACGACTGAAGTGCGCACCTCTCTTGGGAGCTAGTTCTAGGTTGTAGAGCACCCTCTTGTGTGCATCTAGGGTTTATGGTGTGGGGGATCTTCTCTTGAGAATATAGCAAAGGATTGCTGGTTTTTTCCCTTGATTGAGAAGGGTTTTCCCAGGATACTTATCGTGTTCTTGTGCATGGTTTTTCTTCTTGTGATCTTGGTTATTGCAGCACTAGTGTATGGTATTGCTGCATTGTTTATGGTTCAAGTACATGCTAAATGAAATAAACTACATGCATCAGCTTAACCATCAAAAACTTAACATCAAGATGGCTGTAGCAATGATTTATAACAACAAGAAGTAAGTTAGTTGTCTAGGCTAGGTTAGTGTTAGTTTTAGTTAGTAAAAGCTAGAATGTTCAAGGTATGAGTGTTGGTTTGATCTCTGAACAAAATGAGTGTAAGGACTAGTGCCTTTAAAGGGTTATGGGGTAAAAAATTCAACAACATTTATTTGGAGTAAGTAACAAAATGATTATGTTTATCCAAGTAAAGAATGAATCTTAGAAGAGTAGTGACTTAAGTCTTCTTAGGATTCAATCTTAGGGGAGGTGAGCTACTAGAGAGTAGGCACTTCTAGGCCCTAGTGGTTTTCCTCCTTAGATAATTGAAAGAAATATTTAGATGCAACCACAATTAATCAAGACCTCTAAAGTGCTAGCACTTTAGGGCTTTAGAGGCTTGACAATATAAACCAATTAGGCAAAGTCTAGCAAATACAAAGTGAAGAAGTAGTAACTTAAGTTCTTCACTTCTAGAGTTTATCAAGCATGCAATTTCATAATCTTTATCATGAGCAATAAAATATACCATAACCATTCAAAAGTAATGACAAAAAGCAGATTTACTTACTTCACCAAGAATAATCATGCATGAAAACACTAGATTACCAAATGACTTCACCAAAATTGATCCAAGTTGTAAGTAGAAGACTCCAAGAGAAGTGCACATCACAATTTCAGCCAATAAACCCTAAGTAGGGTGCCAATTTCAGTCCTCTTCCTCTTGTGTGAGGAGTTGTCATGTTAAAATGAGAGTACTCTATCTCTATTTAAACAAAACTTTGAATTTTAATTAATTTTAGGTCAAAATTAAGGCCGACTTGGCCAATTTACATTAAAATTCAAATTTGACATAAATAAAATTAATTATTATCTGAAGACACCTCCAAGGGTGAAGTCATGCCCTTCTAGGGTGATATTGAAGCCCTAAGGTGGAACGCTGAGCCTAAAAGGTAGGGCGCTTGGCCTCCAAAGGCCCCAAATGAAGCCCACACGTGCCACTAGGCTTATGAATGCCTCCAAAATGAAAACCCTAGCTCTGGATGACGTCCAGGGTCATAATGGTGATGTCCTGGGCATTCAAGGGTCAACGTCCATGTGGAAGAGCAAGATCCCCCTGGGTCTAGGTCTGCCAAGGTGCCTCCAAAGGAAACTTCCTTCTTTCTTCCTTGTGAAAATATTCAATGTCTTCTTGTCCCTGGCTGGGGTTACAACATCCATCTGTAGGCTTTAAGACCCCATGAAGGTCCGTGCTAATTATTTCCTCATGTGTACTTGTCCACAGAGCAAAGTCCTACAATAACAACAAGTACTTCCTCTAGGGGTTTATAAGTCACAGGGATCATAACATGTAAATCACATCCAATAATTTATTTTCCCAAACATGTGCATCAAACCCCCCTTGACCCACACAAATGCTCAAAGACGTTATGCAATTTGACAAGTTAGGTTTGGAGAAGGCCTCAAAGTGTCCTATTGAGCTAATGTTCCTTAAGTTTGGGGTGTTTCCTAGGTGGGAGCCAATCCAAGTCATGTAAGTGTATGAGGTGGCATGGGGTAAGTGTTTGGGCATGGGGTGCAGTAATAACCTTAGTCACCTGGTTCGTGTTCGTGTTCGAATTCGGCGACCTTCAAGTTTGACCATGAAAATTTTGGGAATAAAATTCGGCATTAAGTTCGACATACTACAAATTTGAAAATTTAAAAATATATATAATAAAAGTATAAAATTTGAAAATTGAGAAATTAATATGTAATAAAAATATAAAACTAATTTTTTTTAATATCTATCTATCTGTCTATCTATCTATCTATCTATCTATATATATAATAAAAATATGAAAAATATATAATAAAAGTTAAAATTCAAAAATTAAAAAATTAATGTATAATGTATAATGAAAATATAAAATTAAAAAATTGAAAATATTAATATTAAAAAATTAATATGTTCATAAAAATATATATAGTAAAGTATAAGTTACTTGTGGCCATGTCGGGTAGGCTAAGTTCGACATACTACAAATTTGAAAATTTGAAAATATATATAATAAAAGTATAAAATTTGAAAATTGAAAAATTAATATATAATGAAAGTTAGAATTTGAATATTCAAAAAATAATATATAATGAAAATACAAAATTAAAAAATTAAAAATATTAATATTTTCATAAAAATATATATAATATATATTTACCTAGCCGTGTCGGGTAGGCTATCGGGTAGGTTAGCAGAGGCCCGCGAGTTGGATTTCGTCAACCGTCGAGGGTACGAGTACTTCGGATTCACTCCACTCAGTTGTATACTGTCGAGGGTACGAGTACTCCAAATCGAGCATGGGCCACGGGAGTGTGGGCACGGGATGCACGGAACAAAGCTACAGAATCTTGGTGGTACGAATTAGAACCCTGCGGGTTTTATTCGCGTTTTGTATTTCTTTTTTAAAATTTAAACCCTACGTCGGCCCAACCTAATCAAACATGGTCAAATTCAAGTGATTTTTAAAGAATTTTTTAATGTTAGGATTCAAGTTAGCATCCGGCTTGGAGTTTGGCGAACATAATCGAATATGTTCGAAATTAGATAAAATTCGGCGAATTTCGAACTTAATGCTTGAAATTCGCCGAACCCAGTGACTAAGGTAATAACAAGGAAATGTAAGTCTTACCCTTGGGTGCCTTTGTAGAGGGCGAGTTGCACCTTGTCATAAATGCAATTGTTTCCTAGCCCATTCATTGCCTTTTAGCTTTAGTTCTTTTGATCTTTTGATTTTGTGCTTCAAGGGAAAAGTTGAGGGTCACTGTCCTGGCTTGATGAGCAGAGGCAATAGTGTTATCCACAAACACTTCACGGAAATGAGAAGGCTGGCTCGTGATGAGACCCCCTTTCTCTTGGCTATGCCACCAAGAGCCACTACCTTGGTTTGGTGACCAGACAGGTGGTAGTGTCATACCGCTACATGCCCATGGTCATAATAGGCCGTCTCGTGATGAGACCTCCTATCCAGCAATTAGTACCTTGAGTGTTTATGTATCTTATGGGTTCCCTTTTCTTATTGAGAAGTTTTTTATTGCTTTCTCGGGAATCCCTGGGCGAAGCATCTCAAAGGTTTCAAGATTGGCTTTTAGTTCTTGCAAACTACTTTTACCCTCTGGGCCTTTAGCCCCTTCTTCCCACAAGGCAAGGTACAACCCTTCCTAGCGTGGCCAATCCCAATGCTCAAACAAGGATAGGGGAAATGAGAGGAATAAAGATGGAAAGTGGTAAGTATGGAGGGAACAGACGATGACCTTTCACAAACCCATCCAATGGCAACCCATCCTAAAGGGAGATCAACTTACTAGGGCACCATATCACCCTTCCATGTATGAATGAGGCAAAGAGCATGATTTCCAAGCAAACGTCATGAAATGAAGAAGAATTCAATGCAACATATTCAAGTGTTTCAAAAATCAGAGTGACACATATCGTGGTACCTGGACTCATTACCTCATGGAGCAAGACTTGCTACTTCTTCAGGACCAGGCCAGTGGGGATGGATACTGCTGTTGATGATGAATGGATTGCACTGAGGAAAAGAGGGGCCCTCCAGGGCCATGCTCAAGTAATCTGCCTCTCGGTACTCCATGTCTAGGACCTTTGGGCCCCGAGACGTGATCTCCTTAGTTATCCCTAGGGTAGGGGATAACATTTGGCTCCAACTCAGGGACATGTGCTCACCGTAGAGCGCATGAGAACCTCATCATCTCTAGTATGACCCGTGCTTGCTAAATCTCAACAAAAAGGTATTAGTAATCCTTAGGGTGGTGATATCACCCTTTGTTCATATATGATATAATAAAGTAAAGAGCATCTCTAATCTAGCATGTGATCATGAGCATATATATATACATAATGAAACAATAGAAATATGAAAATGCAACGACAACTATGCTATCATGATATGCGGATGGTATATACAATGGATGCAAATTCCTACCTAGTCTAACTTACCTATACTTACCTGTGAAGTCAAGTCTCTGCCTCGTGATGGGGTTTGAGGAGGCGTCCACTAACTGGTGATAGACGTTTTCTCCCTTCCAGTGTAGATAAATAATAGGCATCGTTGACTGACTTCCTTTTGATTCTGAAAGGTCCTAGCAAAAATTGTGCATTCCCTTTAACATTATTAGGCTCACCTTTCTTAGTGTCCTGCATCCATACCGTATCTCCCTTTTGATATTCTTTCGGTTCAGACTTTGTTGTTCCCTGTATAACTCTGGTGTATTGTCTTGAGGGAGGAGGGTGGGATTCAACTATAAGGACTTCTTGTTGATTTGGTTTAATCAGTATATCCCTTCTTTAGTAATTTGACAGAGCCAACTTCTTTGTCCTTATATTTATCTAAGAGTTGTTGATATTCTTGTTTCTTTGGCCATTGTATCTCATCAAAATCTTCCTCTGAGGTGAAAGGAAAATCCTCTGGAGAAAAGACATGAAGGTTTTCCTTAACTGGTTCATGTGTTTCACTGATTTTAGTATCTTCGTTAATCTCTTGCACATGGACCTTGGCCATTGGCATATTTGGAAGGCGTTCAATTGTCCCATTTGTCATAGGCAAGTTGATATAAGTTAAATCCATCTCTAATGTACCACCCAACATTGCAACAAACTTCTTGGACAAAAGCATCCCGCATACATCAGGGACATCTACCACCACAATATCCATATGGATCACTCTCTCAGGATATTTACCAAGGTGTACTTCAACATTCTCAACTACCCCATGAGTGGGTATGGCCCTGGATTCAAAACCACACACATTCCTATAAGGCCGTGTAGCCCTCAGGCCTAGTTGCTCCATGACTTTCAAGGACATCATGTTGGCACCTACTCCCGAGTCAAGCATAGAATTGTTGAGACTTTTGTTATTTACTATCAATGACATAAAGAAGGGTGGGTGTCCATCATAGTGAACCCTAAAATGGTTTGCTTGTAACATAATAGGAGGTTCTATTGGTTCATCCAACACATTGAAAAACTTTTCAAACCTTTCTTTCATGGATGGAACTTTGATAACTTCCTTCAACGGGATGGTTACATGCATCTTAGCCAATGCATTTTCCAAGTCAAAATTTAAGTCAATCTTGTCAGACTTAGGAGAATTTTTAGGGAGGAGTATGTTCATAGGTGGAGGTTTTGGTTGTGAAGCTGTAGGTCTGCTAGAGAGAGGTTGGTTCATCCGTTTCTGTCTGGTATATGTTGTCGTCCTAATACACACTTGCAAACGTGAG
>ML780300.1:890900-904135 GCA_009831015.1 Picea engelmannii | reverse complement strand
GCATTCCCCTTAAGCTATCATTCAAAACAAGACTTTCATGACTCTTCAAAAATGGAGTCAACCATGCATCCATGGTATTCACTTAATCTTGGCAAGTGAATTTGTTTCCTTACATATCACTCATCAAGGCAGCCATACTATGCCTTTAGTATACACATATCCTTACATCATACATGTGCATCACTTTCACGTTTAATATTATTCATACCTAACTGGTCTTACTATCAGGCTTCATATCAAGAAGCTTCACAATGCATTAAATCTATGCATTCAAGCATAAACACACACAAAACTAACCAAACATTCATCATGCAAGCTCATTCCTTGCACCCTTTCCATGTCATGTATGCACATGGGCATCTCAAACTTCCAGATCCTCCTCCAAGGATATTGTTTCCATCCTTATGACAAGCCTCATAGGGATACTCAACACTGAGTTCCCCTCTTAGTTGAGAGCTTGCAATCATTCACATGACATCCCCATGGAAGTTGAATCAGACATAGTCATAACTAGGTTCCCTTTTCATACGATAACAACTAGCAGTAAAACACTCTTGCCTCAACCTCCCTGGAACATTACCCAACTTATAAATACAATCTGGGCAATTATAACCATGCCCAAGGTAACAAAATCAGCCAAACTAGCTTCCAACTATATCTATATGGCTACCATCCATGACTGGATGTCAATCTGACCCATTGGGCTTCTAGAAGTGCCCCAACACTTCCTTTACCACATACATGATCAACATTTAGTCCACCATTTTATCTTAATTTTAACAATTTAATGTCTATTATCATTTGGACTATTCCCTTAAAGTCCAAATGCAATTTTGAATTATGTTACTTACTAAGTATCCTAGTTCAGAAATCCAGAGTACCTTTAGGTCAAGATCGGTCTTGACCATTACATCTAGAATTCCTCTTTCTATTCAACATAGCCAAGGACGGAGGCCACTCTCCTCCTCCCATAAGAAATCTGGTAGATTAGTTTCCTATCCACCAAGCAAGGGAGGCTGTGGTGATTTCTCACTCAATCACTCCATATTTCTACAACTCTATTTATCAGCTTGATTAGAAAAACCATGTCCAACAATTCTTGTACCCAGAAAAAAAAATTCGTTTCTCTGTCCACTTTGAAATCCGGGAGCTGCACATTCTCTCCCTTTTCAGGGAATGGTCACTAGACTCATTCCTCTGTTCGTGAGGAGTTATACACATATACTAGGTTTAACCCTTCATTAAAGCAGTAATCATTACTGCTACAGATCCTCTCCATCCGTTCACATTGTTATTTTAGTTTAAATATGAGTGTTCTTCAACATAATCCCATTCCTGTAGGATCGACTACCATTTCCCAAGAAATGCTAGTCTTCCTTTGTCATAGACTAGCATGATTCAATATCATTGGGTAAAATCCCAACTGTATTTTAAATTTTCATCCTTCTACTCAAGGAACTTATGCAGATGATTTGTGTTTGGCAGTAACATTCTCCACAGGCCCATCTTTAGCCTTGGTAACTAAATCTTATGACTGTACAACAACATGTACAATTGCATAGTGAAGTCAACTTCTTTATTTGGGAACATTAGCAACATACAATGCCAATTTCCAAAACATCTATCAACAATAAAGAATCTCATTCCTCTCTTCAGTAGAGGTTTTCTACGCCTCTTAGGAATGTGGTAAGATAGTGTGTTACCCCTTAAATTCCTCTAGAAATATTTTCATACAACTTGTGCATGAGCCCAAGCAGGCCAAGTGTTGTAACCATGCTCTGATACTAATTTGTAACACACCCATGGTGGGGACTCAAATTTTAGCTCTTCTTAGGAGAATCAATACCCTCATTCGGGGTCTCTATTCCATTCTACTCTTCCAGAGCTTTTCAGCCATGATCTCCATGCCCTGAAACAAGCTTAGAGCTAGCATATATCCTCTCCCAAGTTCTTCAGGTTATTTCATCCCCCTATACTTGCATATGACCGTGGGCTATGACCAGACGCCAAGACGACCACCACGTAAATCCTCCAGAGTGGAAAACCTATGAAGTTCATGATCTGATGCCATGTGTCCTCAGGGATTTCGATGAATCTGATTTACTTCGAGACTTCGGAGTTTGGAAGTTTCAAACATTCCTACACCTTTTTCCTCTGAAATACTCTGTACCTGGAGTTACAGATTGAGCACCACGGGTCCCTCATGATCGATGGTTATGATCTTCTTCAGGACTTCGACGTTCAGGAGTTCCGAGCACTCCAACTCTTTTTCCTCCGAAGTACTCCATACCCGGAGTTACATATCGAGCGCCACGCGTCCCTCATGATCGACAATTATGATCTTCTTCAGGACTTTGACATTCGGGAGTTCTGAGCACTCCAACTCTTTTTCCTTTGAAGTCCTCCATACCCGAAGTTCCAGATCAGGCGCAACACGTCCATCTAAATCAACGACTTGGATCCACTTTGGGACATCGATGTTCGGGAGTCCCAAATGATCACACCACCTTTTATATCGGAGTGTCTTCTTTTGAAGTTAAGGATCGTGCGCCATGCGTCCCTCTCATTCGACGATGGGGATCCACTTCGGGCATCCATATACTTCGCATTGCTTTCTCCTCGCTTTCGAAGTACGCAATCTACTGACGCATGTCTCCCGCATATTGAGGACTATAAATTACTTCAGGTCTTCTAGCTTTGGGAGTTTCAACCTCTCCCCACTCGCTTTTTCCTGGAGTGATTTCACCCGAAGTCGACAATTTGTCGATGCATGTCTCTCTCAAATCAACGATCACAATTTACTTCGAGAGTTCTCAACTCGCGTGACCCCACTTCTCTCCGAAGTGGCTATCTCCCGAAATGGAAGATCTGCTGACACCTATCCTCAGCTGACGGACGACTTAGATGAAATCCGACTCTCCGACCTTCAGGAGTTCTTGTTCAACACATCCCCTTTTCTTCTGGAGTGATTTCACCCGAAGTGCAGGATCCGATGACACTTGTCCCTTTGGCTTGGACGACTTAGATCTGCTTCAGCTCTTCGGCTCGTAACTTTCATTTAAGGGTCCTTTAGATCCCAGTGTGTGCCACTTCGAGAGGGACACCTGACAACCCCGTCACTCGACACATGGGCTCCCACAGGATATCGATGTTGATACTCGTTTCCCAACTATCGAACAGTCATGAGGGATCTCGAAGGATCCTTAGATCCACGGTCCACATCAACTTCGAGACTTCGGGGGTTTTGGTGCTACCAAACCTTTGTCCTCCCGAAGTGGTCAACACCAGACTGACTATATCGTAGATCCGTCGGTCGGGATAGTTCCCGAGCATCCTCAGATATACGACTTAGATTAACTTCGGGACTTCAGGGGTTTCACCTCCTGTGCAATGAATATGCTTGATTCGCCGGACCCGTGAAGTCCAAAGGGTTCTAAGGGTTAACACCCACATTCTTTGTCCAGATCCGACGATCATGAAGAACTTTGGCTTCTCTCGAACTAATCTCATCCATTTGTCTTCCAAACGAAAGGATCTCTCCTTTCGAGACTTAAATCTTGCTATCCTACCTGAGCTTTTCCAGCTTCTTAAGTACCTAGGAAATTTGCACTAATTATCCTGAACTTAACGCTTACAAAAATCCTCCACGCACCTCTTGCGCTCATCTATCGACTCTAGAACTAAAGGGGTTCTCGATCCATGCATGCCTCACAGAGGTTCTGTGCACACATGCACTACCTCTCCTGAGCTTTGACTGGTCCCTTCCTTCAGAACGACTGGGAGTGTCGGCATGCACACATGAGGTTATACCCAAAGTCAATGAATTCACAATTCATTTATTTAACTTGATCCACCACAGGGCTCAAGCATTTATGTGTACAGGCCATAGAATTTCTTGTTTTCTTAAATACACAATTAGGCAGAATTGAAGGGATACAGTATAATCATTAAGCAAACATATCCATCCTTGCAAAATTCATAGGATATCCAACTTTAATTCACAGTTACCACTTAAATACACAAGATATGTGATTACTTATCTATTACATGTGGTAGCCAACTAACTAACTGTGGGTGTTCATCCTTCCACCCAATCATAGGATCAGAGGAATTCATTCTTAGTGCTCTGGCCACCCCCATGCCAAGCCATGATATCACCAGGGAATTTATGCCAATTCTCATTGATCCTTTCTCTTTTGCATCTTCTGCAAGGTTTATCACATGCTTCTTCAACATCAAGCTCGCGGATTTTTTCTCAGGTCCCATTCTCTACATACTCTCATAGTCTCTCTCTATGTCAGGGACTCGATGAGGTTTATCATATTCTTTCTTTGCATGAATCTCGTGGCCTTAGACTCGTTCTCTGTTGGAATGTTCCTTGCATTCTCCACTCTCCTCTTTACATTCCCTCGCGTTCCTTGCACACACATCCCTCCTATCATGCTCATTTTGTTAGAAGGAAACTCGAGTCAGCCAGGTCTGCTAGACCCAATGGTACTTCAGGCTGACATTCTGCAGCTAGACCATGCTTCCATTCATGGGGGGTGGTTTATAATTCAACCACTGGTCCTTTCTTCATTAATTGATTTCTCTCCTTGGGATCCGAAGGAGGTTTATTATCCTCATCAAAGGGAAGTTTAGGGTTATTTGATATAATGAACCCTCTCTTATAGTTCTCACATTCTTTCCTCTAGTGATATCATGGCCAGTACTTTCAAGGCTTCACCCCCACAGTCAGTTATTGGAAACTCAAACAATAATACATTTACATTGTTCCCATGCCACAACATGGTAACCCTAATTAATGATTAATTACATGTTGGTGGAAACATGGGTGTTACAGACATTGTCAAGAATAAAAATAAAAATCAAAATGATGTTAAATGGTGAGGAAGGGATTGGGAAAAGGAAAAATGTTGTCCAATTTTAAACAAAACTCGGAGATAATTCGTAAGGAAAATCAAGAATGACATCGCCAAGTGATGTTCACAAACACTGCTCAAATGTGTGAATGGAAACACAGAGACAATCTCTAGAAAAACGTCAATGGAGGAGGAAGGGAAAGCAGAGGTTCCAGAGAAAATCTTGCCAAGAGATTCATAAGAGTTGGGCAATTAATCATTGAAAAAACACAAATAAAAAAAGCATAAAAATCGTTGAGCATAAAGAACAATTCATTGAGTAATAAGAGGATGAAATCGTTGAGTACAACACTGAGTATAATTTATCAATTCTAAGTGTGAGAATCTGAGCATTATTCTGAGCATAAAATTAGCAATTCTGAGTGTAAGATTCAGAGCATAAATCTGAGCCTAAATTTGCAAATTCTGAGTATAGAAATATTGAGTAAAAAGGGTAAAATCGTCGAGATAAGAAAAATAAAATGCAGAGATTAAATGAGAATCCGACTCTGGTAGTTTACACACTCATAAAAAACATTCGCAGAGATGCACCCAGAGGCAAATCGCTGGGTAGAAGAAACGATATGGTAGGGCTGAAGGAGATTTTGACTCTGTCAATTTGGACATCAGTAAAAACGCAGAAATGCACCCAGAGGAAAATTGTTGGGTAGATAAATGTTATGGCAAGGGTTGAAAGAGAGAATTTGACTCTGTCATGGTTACACACTAGTAAAAATCACAGAGTGCACTCAGAGGAAATCCCTGGGTAGAAGAAGGTAAGAATTTTTGAATAATGCAGATAAGTTCATTGTGTAAATAAAGTGAAAATCGTTGAGCCAAGGAAGTGAAAATTCTTTGTGTAAAGAAGGTAATAATTATTGAGTTTTATGGGAACTAAATCATTGTGTAAAAAGAAGTAAATTCATTGAGCCCTTGGGAGACCAATCGCGGTGTAAGAGTAGTAAATCATTGAGTTTATGGGAACTAAATCACTGTATAAAAATAAGTAAATTCGCTGAGCCCTTGGGAGACCAATCATTGTCTAAGAGAAGTAAATCGCTGAGTTTAAGGGAACTAAATCACTATATAAAAATAAGAAATGCAACACAGACACAAATATTATCTTACCTGCACAATTTTATGATACAACACAGACCAATTCCATTTAAATTTCAGAGAATTTTATGATACAATGCAAACCAATTCCATTGAAATTTCAGAGCATGGGTTTGCCAGGGAGAAAAACGAATTAGATTAAGAAAATGACCAATCCATATAAATTTCAGAGCATGGGTTTTCCAGGGAGAAAAACGAAATCAATTAAGAAATGGTCCCAACAGATGAACGAATAAATTCATACAGTTTAATATTTAACAAAATGAAGAATCGAATAATCAAATACCGTAACTAATAAGGATGTCAATGTCGAGGTAGGTGGCTGTTGGCGTTCTCCGACTGAACTTGCACTTATCTTCGCTTCCGCTTGCTAATCATTGAGACCTCACTGGCACCTCCCAACCAATGCTAGGGGTACTCTTCTTCCCCCTTAGCCCCCCGAGCCGCAAAGGGGCCACACACAAAGACAACCAGAACTCTCTAGCTCCCATCTCACCTCGCAAGGTGGAGCTACCACTCTCTCACTTGAGCAGGGTATCCCAACTCTCACAAGTAAAACCAATCAGAATTTCAACAACATAACCTTACTCTTACCAGTCATGATCCATTCCTCCTCTCAGCCATTTCTTTTATAGAATTTTCTTAGTGCAACTTTCCATTTGCACATTTAACTTGTTTTTTTTAATAATTTAATTAGGAATTACTCCCTCCGTACACTTGTCACACGTTCCCTTAGTTGCACCAATAAATCCACCATTTAATTTAATTAAATGTCATTTCCCCTCACCCATCCTAAAAGTGCTCCTAAAATTTCTCCTAGTTGTCCCTTTATTCCCTCCTTTTCCCTTTTAATGACTGACACCCTTCTAAAACTTAGTTGTGTTTAATTTAGGAAAGTTCTTTAGTTAGACTAGACTAGATACCTTTCTATGCTTCCATATTATTTTTACATTTATTTCCTTTCTTATCTTAATTTCCAATTTGGTATTCTCTTGCACACATTTATATAATTAAATATTTAGATACAATTTTTACTCTTTCAATTCCTAACTTGATTTTTATTCATCCCTCGTTTATTTAATTTTTAATTTAGTTTTAGTCTTCTTACCTACTTTAGACTTAGGCTCAAAATTTTTAAACTAGGCTTAGAATTTTTAAGGAGATTTTATAATTAATTAAATTACTCATTTAATAATTATTTTAAGTCCGACAATGTCAAAACAAATTATTATTTTATAGGCACCTAGGTTCATTGACTCACTTTTGTTTTTTTAAATACCGTGACGTGCCCTTCAAGATGCACTCCATGCTCAAGGGTTCCACTCACCTTTGTTTCAAATTTTAATTATGTGACGTGCCCTTCAAGACGCACTACACGCTCCAAGGGTGCCACTCACATTTGATTGGTTTTGGTAGTTGTCCAACCCTTGGAGTCAATTCTCCACTCAAACGATCTTGTGAGAGACTAAGGGCCTCTAATGAATGAGGACCCTTTCTTATTGCACGCCCCTTAGAATATTCATGAGCGACTGTCTCAGTCTTCCCTCACGACATCATGGATCTCTTGAACTAGGTAATTGTTAACCTACAATTCGAGCCATGACGAGAGTGCTAGTAGGCTATGGCGGGGATACTTCCACACCTATCCCTCTATATCTGGTTGTTGTGCATAGCCCCTTTACTCCTTATGTGAGTCTGATTAACAAGCAATCATCAGCCTGCATCCATCAACGAAACATTGCCAATTATCCATAAACAACATCATAATATACTCGATCATATGTCACATATGCATAAATAGAAATACCCAAACCATATACAGTCCATTCCCTGACTCGATCTAGAGTCCAAGGAGGTCCATTGATGCCATCGACATTTTCAACCTGTCAAGTGTCATGCACACTTAGGGGAAACTTGTCAATAACATCTGTCAATACATAGAAAGTCAATAACATAACATCATAATCCATCAACATCATCATAAGAATCCATAAGAAAACCAACATCCAGATACTGAAACCAGATCACTTGCACACAAGTGTCCTCAAAGAATAAGTCAATAACATGTGCTTGCAAGAGCAGGATGTTACATACACCCGCTCTTGTTTTAAACTTCGTCCTGAAGTTTCATAGTATATAAATGCAATAAATAAGAATCTGACAAGATTTAAATGTCTAGCTATCAAACGAAAATGGAAGCTGTTGGCGCATATCATATGCATCCTCCCAGGTATCCAAGTGTGGACTATAATTGTCCCGCTGAACCTTGACCTGATCAATTGTTCGACGTCATAGCTATTGAATGCGATGGTCCAGAATGTGGATTGGCTCTGCTGTGAGTGCACCCTCGTCTGACAGATGCTAAGAACTCATGTCAATCACATGTGTAGAATCACTAACATAATTTCTCAAAACATATACATGAAAACCATCATGCATACGCCTCAAAGAATCAGGCAAGGCTAGTCGATAGGCCATGGGCCCTTTCTTTTCCACAACTTTGAAAGGTCCCACAAACCTATGAGAGAATTTAGCACCCTTTCCAAACTTGATTGAACTCTTGTGCGGTTTCACCCACAAGAAGAATCGATCACCAACTTGATAACTACAGTCAACGCGATGCCCATCGACATAACTCTTTTGTTGATCTTGCACTTCTTTGATCCTTTTTATTATCATTTGCATTTGTTCTTCCATTTCTTGGATCGCTTCTGGTCCTACCAAGACCCTATCCTCAAGTCGATCCTAGCTCAAAGACGTCCGAAACGGTCGCCCGTAAAGAAACTCAAAAGGCGACATCTTAATGTTGCCTTGATAGCTATTTTTGTACGCAAACTCTACCAGTGGAAAGAACTCCTCCCAACACTTATATTGGTCCATCAAGTACATACGCAACATATCTTCCAAGATTTGGTTCGTTCTTTCTTTCTACTCGTCTGTCTCCGGGTGATACACGGTACTAAAGTTAAGTTGGGTTCCCAAGGCCTCTTGGAAACTAGTCCAAAATTGTCCTGTAAACACCAATCCTCAATCGGATATGATCCTCTTAGGCACGCCATGCAATCTCACAATTTCACTGATAAAAGATCTAGCTATGTCTAGCACCTGATACATCATACACAAAGGGATAAAATGTGCAGTCTTCATCAAAGTGTCAAATACCGCGAAAATAGAGTTGCCCCTCCTTGTCATCAGCGACAATCCCACAATGAAGTCCATCGAAATGACCTCCCATTTCGATTCTGGAATAACGTGTGGTTGTAATAATCCTGCCGGATGTCTATGTTCAACCTTCACTTGCTGACATTCTATACCTCTCTCCACATAGTTGACTATGTCCGCCTTCATTCATTTCCAAAAAAATAAGGGTGTAAGGTCTTCCCTCATCTTCATGACTCCTGAATGAGCCATGTACACTGCTCTATGAGCTTCGTTTAAGATCAAAATTCTCAACTTGTTGTTAAGCGATATTAAATCCGGTTATTATACCTCATTAATCCATCGTTGTCCCTAGTAAATCCCTCAAATTTTGGTACCAACATGGTGTCTTGTCCGATATTTTCCTTAACCTCTTTATACCAGTCATTGTCGCGTTGTATAGTTAGAATATTTTCACGAAGATTCGTCTGAAGAGCTATCACTGAAAATATGTGTGGTCTCCGGCTCAACGCATCTACCACTCTATTCACTTTTGATTTTATGTAGGTAATCTCAAAATCGTACCCGCTAAGCAGTTCTTACCAATGTCTCTCATTCAAGTCACTTTGCATGAAAATGTGCTACAAACCACACTGGTTTGTTTTTAGTTCAAATTTTAGTCCAATCAGGTAGTGTCTCCACACTCTCAGGGCATACACAATGGCCAACAACTCCAAATTCTGTGTCGCATAGTTCTCCTATTTCTTTATTAACTTCCTTAATATGTAAGTGATCACTTGACCATCTGGCATCAAGACTTTGCCTAAGCCTTCCTTGGATGCGTATGTGCATACCAAGAAGTCATCGTCCATGTCGGGGACCTTTAGTATTGGTGTGGTCATCAACAACTCCTTGAGCCTTCGAAACGCTTCCGTGTATTTCTCGGTCCAAACAAACTTCTTGTTTTTCTTTTGCAATTCCGTAATCGGATTTTCTATCTTCGAAAAAACTTCGACGAACCATCGATAATATCCAGTTAAACCCATGAAACTACGTACTTCTGGTACATTTTTCAATGTAGGCCATTCCATAATAGCCTCTACCTTTGCTGGATCCACATCAATACCTTCGTCGGAGATAACATGTCCTAAATAATGAATCCTCAATTGATAAAAAGAGCATTTCGACAGTTTCCCATATAATTTGTTCTCTCGTAAACACTATAATACCAAGCACAAATGTTCGTCATGCTCCTCTGTCGTCCGAGAATATATCAATATGTTGTCAATGAAAACTTGAACAAACTTGTCCAAGTATTCACGGAACACCCCATTAATCAAGCTCATGAATACCCCCGGGGCGTTTGTCACTCCAAACGGTAAAATGGTAAACTCGTAATGCCCAAACCTCATCTTGAATGCGGTCTTAGGAATGTCTTCCTCCTTGATCCGTAACCGGTGATATCCTGATCTCAAGGCGATCTTCGAAAATACTGTTGCGCTTTCCATTTGATCGAACAAATCATCTATTCTTGGCAACATATAATGGTTCTTGATTGTTGCCTTGTTCAATTGAATGTAGTCAATGCAAAGTCTCCACGACCCATCCTTCTTTCGTATGAAAATAACATGCGCACCCTAGGGAAACACACTTGGACGTATAAGTCCTAGATCCAACAAATAATTTAGTTGGATTTTCAATTCCTGTAACTCAGGCGTTGACATCCAATAAGGCGTTCTTTCTATTGGTTCAGTTCCAGTTTTTAAGCCGATGGTAAATTCCGGCTCTCTTTCGGGCGGCAAATCGGGTAACTGTTCTGGGAACACGTCTGTAAACTCTCTTACTACCAGAAGGTTTTCTAATCCTTTTTCCATTCCCTTGTCATTTAGCGCTAGGATTGAATAAAGCTTGCATCCATTGCGCATGCTCTTCCGTAGGAGTAGGGAAGAAATGAACCTTAGGTAAATTCCCTTATTTCTTCCTACAATCACCTATTTCTGTCCCTCATCATCGGTCAAACTCAACCGTTTTGTCGTACAATTGAGTATCGCATCATGCGATTCCAACCAGTCCATACCGATCACGACGTCATAAGATCGTAAGATCGTGATGTATAGGTTGGCCTTCATTACAAAGTATCCCAGGTTGAGGCTATAATCCGTAACCTTTCCTCCAACCTTCTGCTTGGGTCCCAAAGCCATTTCCACGTAGCTAAACTTGTCCTGTTTGATTTCCTTTACCTTAATTCATTTTAGAGATGCACCATAAATAAATCTCTCTGTAGCACCCAGATCTATCAAAATACTAAAGGTCTGGTCAGCGATGGTACCTGACGTCTTGAGCACAGTAGGCTAGTTCTCATCCTTGTGGTTATTCACTGCTATATGAATCTGGTGGTCCTTTCCCAAATCTCCTACTATAGTGTGTCTGGATGACCCGACTGCTCTGGCCCTCTCAACTGGACAATCACGTTGGTAATGTGGCTCTCCACATGTCCAACATCCGATCTTCGATCCATTACTCTTGGTCCCCGGAGTAGAAACTGATGGCCCACCAGCTTGAAACCCTGGTTTGTTCTGTTGAGCATGCCTAAATTGCTGCCGAGGTGGACGAGGCTGGTGCTGGTGTTTTGGTCCTCTGTAGGGAGTCCACTGCTAAGGCATCGATCGTCGTGGTGTCATGAACGTGGATCCTCTTGGAGTACCTCGAAAACTTGAAGAATGTCTAGCTGGTGTCTAATGCTGCAACACACCAGATGCAACTTGTCCCGTCGGTCTTGCAGGAGTCCTTCTTTGTCCCCCATTGATAAACTCTTTCTCAACTATGAGGGCCTTCTGGACTGCTTCGTGCAATGTCTGAGGCATTAGGATCCTCACTTTCTCACAAATGTTGATGTTAATGTCGAATACAAACTTATTGACCTTGAGCTTCTCAGTGTTCAGATGTGGAGCATACCTAAGCAGCTCCATGAATCAGGCCTCATACTCGGGCACCGTATGACTCCCCTATCACAAGGCGTTGAACTCATTGAGCTGGTGCTCAATGAATTCCTTTGACAAATACCTCTCCCGGAATCGCTCCTCAAATAGTTCCCATGACATGTCTTCGATGACCATGTTCAGTTGTGGAAGGAGCGTCTCCCACCATAGAAGAGCGCTCCCCTTCAGCTGAAAGATCACCATGCATACTTTCATGTTGGAGGTGTAGTGAGGAAGCGTGAATCACATCGCCATGTTCTCCAACCATGCCTCAGCAGCTGCATCGTCCGTGGCACCCAAGAACTCGGTAAACTTGACCTTCTCGAGTTCTCTGTGAATGCTACCAGTACTGGTTGGGACACATTGTTGCAATGTGCACGAGTAATCAAAACCGTAAACATTTATGCATCAACATTAGTCCATAAAGCCACACAATCTAACCACTTAACCATTAGCATAAACCCAACCATCTTTCACATTAAGTTTCATTTGCACAAGAAGTCTAATATCTAAACAATCATTCATTACATCATAGTCTCACTGTGCGCAAGAAGTCTAATATCTAAACAATAATTTATTACACTAAATTTTCATTCGTGCAAGTAGTCTAACCACTTAACTAGTCATACATCAAAGTTAATTTCATGACACAAGTAAATGACTTAAATAATTCATCCATCCACATTATTCTCAAGGCACAAAGAGACAAACGATTTACATAACCAATAATACATCGTATTAAATTCATGGCACAAAGCACCTTTGAAGCATCCAAAAAAGTCCGACTACATTAACATGATCAATTAATTGACACAAATACCGCCTAGGAAACATTCTAACCATATTCCAACTGAAATTGCATATATCAATAATAGACACAATCACCATCAACCTTATTCATGGCGTGCAAGGGTAATCACATTAAATATTTTTTTTGGGTGCCAAGGTATCCACACACAAGTTCATCCACACAAGCTATTATATCAAGGCACAAGATAAATATCAATTTAATTCATGGCACAATGAAATTAAGGGGATGTCTCAACAATATATTAAAAAGTGTGGCACAACAAATCAATTATAAGGGGAGATCTTACACCAC
>ML780300.1:867834-883922 GCA_009831015.1 Picea engelmannii | reverse complement strand
AGCGCCCGATTATCGACCATTGAGATTAGCGCTCCCTTCTTCAAACTTATCCTGTCCTTCCACTTTAGAATGATCTGACAACCAAAATTTACTCTGGCTCTCTGGACTAGCTCCCTCCTAAACTCATGGTCTACTGACACGTATCTCCCGATGATCAAATAACCAGATTCTCCTCCTGGTGATGAATGGTCTCAAATTACTTCGGGACTTCAGAACTTCGATAATTTGTCTCTCCTACGTGCGCAAATCGTTAAGGCTCACACACCTTGATTTTATCGGACGATTGTTGGTCCTCTGTATCGATGATCCAACGACCACTGTCGCTCTTTCTCCTAAGATTTCTCACCTTCTACTCCTTTGACTCCTTAAAGAGTCACTTCGACACTTAGTCGAATTGTGGATCTTTGCACTCCTTACATATCTTTCGAAATCTGAATCTTCGAACTCTCATTGCTGCTTTCTTGTTTGCCATAATCGTTGTTGTTATTGCCATCAATGAAAAGCACACTCTTCCTGCAAAACATGCCAACAATATCCCCCTTTGGCATTGATGGCAACCCTGAAAGGTTGCACTATTCTTCGTAGACCTCTAACTTAGCATCCAGACCACACCTTTTCTCCCCCTTTGATATCAATGTCAAAGAAAACAAGCTCCCCCTGATCTGTTGCAGTACGTTTTTGAAGATATCATATATTCAACCAACACATACTCCCCTTGATAGGATGGACTCTCTTAGGTGAGAGAAGGGATGACACACGGCTTTTGATGGAGATATTCAAATGGTGTCATGGCTAGGGGTTTAGTAAATATGTCTGCAATTTGTTCTGTGGAAGGAATATAATTCAGTTGAACAACTCTGTTTGTAACCTTCTCTTTGAGAAAATGATACTTTATTGGCATATGCTTCATTTTTTAATGGAGAAAAGGATTCTTCGAGACAATAATGGCACTGGTCTTATCACAGTGAAGTGGAATGGGATTAGTATAAGTTACCTTCAAATTTGCAAGAGTTTGTATCATCCATAAGATTTGAGTGTAGCAGGTAGCATCAACAATTTACTATGTCTCTGTAGTTGATAATGAAATAGATCCCTTCTTCTTACTAAGCCATGCTACTAACGAATCACCTAAGAAGAATACAAATCCACTAGTGCTCTTTCTCTCATCCAAACAGTTTGCCCAATCAGTATCTGATTATGTAGTTAACTGAAAATTTTGATTTCTAGGATACCAAAGACCATAATTCGTTGTACCCTTCAAATATTTGAATATCCTCTAGACAACTGCTAAATGAATTTGTTTAGGAGTAGACTTATAATGACCTACCATTCCAACAACTTGCATTATATTAGGACGAGATGTTGTGATGTACAAAAGACTGCCTATCATTGGTCGATATGTTCTCTGATCAACATCAGGTGTAATATCATATTTACTGAGCTTGCAACCAACCACCATAGGTGTACTAAGAGGAGAGGAATCTTCCACCTGAAACCTCTTTAACATATCTTTCAAATACTTTTCTTGAGAGACATATATCCTTGCAGAACTCTGATTGATTCATAAACCAAGAAAATATGACAGTTCTCCTATCATGGACATCTCAAACTCAGTCTACATTGAATTATAAAACCACTGAACTGAAGGGTCATTAGTGCATCCAAAAATAATGTCATCTACATAAACTAAAACAACTAATAAATCATCACCTTCAGACTTAATGTATAGATTACTGTCAACAACACTTTTCTTGAACCCTTTGTCCTGTAGAAATTTGTCTAGTCTATAATACCAGGCTCGTGGTGTCTGTTTCAGTTGATATAATGCATTTTTTAACTTACAAACATAGTCAGGATTAACTGTGAGTGAAAATCCTTCAGGTTGCTCCACATATATTTCTTCTTCTAGATCTCCATTAAGAAATGTTGACTTAACATCCATCTGATATACTTTAAAGTTCTTATGACATGCATAGGCAAGAAACATTCTAATGGCTTCCAATCTTACCACTGGTGCAAAGGTTTCATCAAAATCCCGTCCTTCAACTTGTGCATACCCCTTACAGACCAATCTGGATTTATTCCTAAAACTTTGTCCTTGTTCATTCATTTTTTTCTTAAACACCCATTTGGAGCCAATTACATTCTTATCTACAGGTCTAGGAACAAGCTCCCAATTATTGTTCTTGTCAATCTGATCCAGTTCCTCATTCATGGATTTTAACCAAATTACATATTACTGGCTTCATTAAAGTTCTTGGGTTCCACCATGGATATGAAGGCTATATGTGATTGCTCGGTGTATTTGATTATCCTTCTCCTGGTTTGTACAACTTTGTCTTTCTCACCAATTATCTGACTTGCAAGATGATTCTTTTGAGTAATTTTGGAGGGAGGATTTGATGTTGTATATTGATTTGAGTCTGCCTGAGTATTTGTATCTTCATCTGACTTAGAGTCTTCTTTTTCTGATTCTTGGACCTGTTCATATTCAACTTCAACTATATCCTCTATTGTTGATTCAACGTTGCTTACATCTCGTGCCGAGATTTCTTCATCAACTTTTATGTCATTACAATCAACCAATTTACACAGCCTCTTATTATAACATAGGTATCCTTTACTGTTTGTAGCATACCCTAAGAAGATACCTTCATCATCCCTGTCATCATATTTGCCAAGATTTTCATCATTATTCTTGATATAACACTTACTCCCAAAGACTTTAAAATGCTTGATTGAAGCAGGTCTTTGAAACCATAGTTCATAAGGAGTCTTGTCACTTTGTGGCATCAGATGAGATTTGTTAAGAATATGTACAACTATATTAATTGATTCTACCCAATATGTTTGAGCAATATTCTTTTCATTCATCATTTATCTTTCCATCTGTTGAACTGATTTATTTTGCCTCTCAACTACTCCATTTTGCTATGGAGTCCTTGGAACAGTATACTCTCTTTTGATCCCATGTTTATCACAAAACTCTTTGAAGTCCCTTGAAATAAACTCTCCTCCTCTATCATACCTTACAACCTTCAGTCTTTTTCCTGTTTGATTCTCAGTTAGAGCCTTAAACACTTTGAATTTTTCAAATGCTTCAGATTTTTCTTTGAGAAAGGAAACCCATGTAAGTCTAGAATAATCATCAATAATCAACATGAAATAATTTTCTTTTCCTGTACCTTCCTTCCTTGATGGTCCACATAAATCCATATGTACTAACTGAAGAGGTTTCTCTATTGATGCAAAGTTCTTAGATTTAAACTGTGTCCGAGTGAGCTTTCCTATTTGACAAGGTTTGCATACATAATCATATGGATTTGATATTTTTGGAAGATCTTTTATTGCCCCACTGTTTCTAAGTTTGATTAGATGATCAAAATTTAGGTGTCCAAGTCTCCTATGCCATAACCAGCTTTCATCATACTTGCTTAAGTGGCATTCTTCTTTTTCTTCTTTCAAAACATAGACATTATTTTCTGTTCTTATTCCTTTTGCAATCAACTGTCCTGAATTCACAGATTGCATTTTACAATCTTTAGAAGTGAAAAAAAATTACATCCTATGTCACAAAATTGACTGACACTAAGCAGATTATGTTTCAGACCATCTACAAACAACACATCTTGATCTTTCCCTTTGCCATTACTTAGACTTACCATTCCTTTACCTTTGATTTTTCTCGGTGCATCATTTCCAAAGGTTACATTTCCTGATTTGCTTTCACTTAGAGACATAAACTTACTTTTGTCTCTAGCCATATGTTTGGAACATCCACTATCAATATACCAGGGGTTCTTTTGTCTTTCAGTTGAAAGTACTAGACGACATTTTTCACTATATTTCTTTTTCCATGTGCTGGCATTTCTAACTGAGGGTTTTATCCTTGGATCTGCTTTGTAATTCTTCAGATGGAAATTTGCAGCTTTGTGGATGAAGTTATGATAGTTATAGCATTCAAGCTCATTGTTCAATAGGCCAAAGTGATTGGTGCAACTTTGTCTACTCAGTGGCTGTTTATTTCTATGTTGCAAAGATTGTTTATTTCTAGATCTCCTCAGTTGCATGTCTCTAAACTTAATTTGACAATTTGCAATCTTATGACCAAAATTAGAGCAGTAAAAACAGTAACCATGGAATACATTTTGGTACCTGAAGGATGGCCTTCTTCTTGGCATTTGTTGCTCGATCTTCTGATATATTTGTTTTTTATTAGGTATAAACTTGTCTTTATTAGCTTTTGGTGGTAGAGTACTCACGTGGTCTGATTGTCTGCTGACTTGGAACTTGATCATCTTTACTAGATCTTTTCTTTCTATATGTTTGCTACTTGAAACACTTACATAGACTAAACCAATATTCAAAAAAGGAGATCTTTGTTTTCTCAGAATGTCCCTTAGATCTATTGAGGCTTTAATGCTTGGAAGATTTTGGAGATACAATGCTTTAAACTTCTCTATCTCTTTTCTGGTTTTTACTACCTCTTATTCCAAGGATTCACATCTTTCCTTCTTCTTTGATAACTGTTGTTTCAGAATGTCCTCTATTTTCTTTGCCTCTTCTAATTCCAGTTTTAGTAGGGCGAAGTCTTCATCAGTTTTTTTACTGTCTTTCTCGAACTGCATTAGCAATTGTTTTTTCTTTTTCTTCTTAAATCTGAGTCTAGCAATTCCTTCTAGGGCACTGATCAGTTATCCTTCCAGGTCAACCACAACTTCTTGATCATTAACATTACTTACTGTGCTTTTATTTTAATAATCCTCTTTGGCCATAAGCTTAAATTCATTAACCTTATCTTCATAAGAAGAATCACTATCTGTGTCTTCTGAAGAGTCATCATTATTTACACATAAAATTTTCTTTTTACCAAATATCTTGGATTTGTACTTCTCTTCACCTTCAGAGTTCTAGTCCTTCTTCTTGTGTGGACACTTAGATGCAAAGTGACCAATATCTCCACAGTTAAAATATTTGAAGGGAAAATTGCCTTGGTACTTTCCTGATCCTTTCTTTAGTATTCTCACAAAATTTTCTTCAATTTCATCAGGCTCAGAATCCTCATTCTCATCTTCTTTAAATGATGCTTCTCTAGAGGTAAGTTTATCTTTACTAATCCTTATTTCATAAGCAATTAGATTTCCTAGAAGTTCATCAATAGACAAAATCTTAAGATCATTCAGTTCTTCTATTGCATAAACTTTTGGATTAAATCTATTAGGCATAGATCTTAAAATCTTTTGAACTAAAAATGTGTCTTCAATCTTATCACCAAGACCCTTCATGACATTCACAAGATACTCAACTCTTAAGAAATATTTACTAATTGTTTCGTCCTCATTCATCTTTAGTTGTTAAAATTCAATCTATATGTCTAAAGTTTGGCATCTTTTACTTTCTCATTTCCTTCATAACTGCTAATGAGTTTATCCCACATCTCTTTGGCAGAATCAAGATGCATTACCTTTACAAATTCAGCTTCAGCAAGCCCACTCAAGATAGCATTCATTGCCTTTTCATTGAAGCTAAATTCTAACTTATAATCTTTGGAAGCTAGAACAACAGGTTTTGTATATCCAGTCTCTACAACATCCCAAACATCAACACCTAAGGCCATAATGTATGTTCTCATTCTAACCTTCCAGAAAACAAAATTTGTTCCATCAAATAGAGGAGTATTATTGGTTGAAGTTCCTTCATGAATTGTCATGTTTAAGCTTGTTGATCTAACTTTAGATAAAAGGGACCCGCTCTGATACCAATTGTTGAAATTACTAAGACAACTAGCGGGGGGGGTGAATCAGTTATTACCGTGCTTAAACAATTTTATGCCTATTAAAATATTATTAATATTCTCCAAGTGATCATCAAGATTATGCAAGTCATGAACAACAAAAATAGTAAACATCAAGCACACATATGATATACATAGAGACAAATATTCGTGAGGAAACCCATAAAGGGATAAAACCTCTTCTTCTTCGAATGATAGGTAGTATTTTATTGTTCTGTACATCATCTATCTTTGAGCACCAACTCAATGTGAGGCTACCATCTCTATTTTACAAGCTACAACTTGCTGAGAGCACCAACTCTCTGGTTTCTCTAGCACCCACTAGAAGGAAGCATCAACTCCCTGCGTGTTCCAGCACCAACTGGATGGAAGCACCAACTTCCTGTCACACATGCACCAACCTATATAACAAAGAACAATAGTTCTCCCTTGCACCACCCTACCACCCTGGTTTTTCTGGTTGCAACCAGATGGAAGCTACAACTCCATGTGTTGAAGCACCCACTTGAAACTCTGAGGACAACAGTCCTCCCTAGCACCACCCTACCACCCTGAAATATAAATCTTTCCTTGCTGAAATTTATTACAGTGATACAATATTTATCAATGGCTTACCAGTCTCATCACTGTCCTACTACACTATTCTTCTCTGCCTACATCAGTGTCTTCCTGCTCGCATCTTCTTGCGCTTAAGTTCTCATATAGTCTGTTGTTTTCACCATTTATGCTTTGTCCAGCTTATGTTCTTCATCTCTGCATTTTCTCCCTCAGTTCATGCTGTGATATTAATTTCTTACAATTCGACTACTTTTTACAGAGAAAGAACAACCTCTCTCTGTCACGACATTTTTCTTTTATTCCTGCTCTCATCATCTGTTACACTCTGCATATCCAACGTTCAAGTCAAGAATCTAAAAAATGCTCAGGAAAAATGATTCAATTAGTGTAACTAAATCGTAACTGTTCAAGAAACCACGAAGTGAAACAAAAACATTTCGATCAGATTTTGTTTGATCAACGTTGTTGGATTATACTTGCAGAGGGATTTTTGAATTTTCAATGCATAACCTCCAATGTGGAGCCTAGCAGTGCTAGCTCCTTCCCCTATCTTCCACTGATGTGACCTTGGGTGATGTTATTGCGTGACCACACGATTGCGGGCGCGACCAAAGGAGGTTTGAGGGAAACCTGCTTTTCTCCCCGCAATTCACTATAGAGCTCCACGTATGCCTTTGGAGATACCATGGTTTGGATTGCGGCTAGCTCAAGAAAAATTAAGACCCAAGCATGTTCTGACCCCGCAATTGAGCATGATCGTTGATCTCAAATACCTTGGCGATGCCTCTCGATCAAAGGTTGTTATCTGCTTCCTTTCCTCCTTCCACGCGCAATCCCAGATCTCCACGATTTGTTGACACATAGCTCCCTTCCAATTCAACGGATACAACTTATTTCGTGATCCGGGCTTCGGGAGTTTCAACTCTCAAACCCTGATTCTCCCATATGACAATATTCTGGAGTGGAATATCTATTGACACCTATCTCCCTGAATCTATGATCATCATATCCTCCGTGAGTTTGACCTTCGGGACTTTCAATTCTCAAACTCTCGTTTCTTCCATATGTCAATCTTTCGGAGTCGTTGATTTATAGACACCTATCTGAACAGATCAGACAATTTACACTTATCCTTTCACTGCTTAATCCATCGTCTAGGACTTAATCAAGCATTGTGATGGATGGCCACCATTTACTTCGACACTTTGGCTATTCTACTTACGATATTCTTCCACTGTATTTTGATCAACAGTTGAGAATGCATCCGAAGTGATCTTCAGATCAGATGACTTATGTCCACTTCAGAACTTCGACGTTCAGGACTTTGGGACTTTAGGCATCTGCTGGTGGTGAAACTCCCAAAGTAAAATTCCCAGAGTGACGTAACTTGCTTACGTCACTTGATGACATGGCACGAGACGAGTGTCTGCCACGTGTCACTCAGATTTGTGATTTGCACGAGCCTGAAATTTCGATTTCATCTTGACACTTGTCATTATCTGACTGTGCCATGTGTCTTTGTTGACATGGGTTTGACATGTAGGTAGTGTAGTGGAGTGTGACATGTAGCGGGCAGTGGAGTGTGACGTCGGAGCACAAAGGTGGTATGTATGAGTGGTTTGGTGGTTTACTCAGAGGGGGGGTTAGGCAGTAAGTGGTAATGAGCAAGGGGGGTCCGAGTTGACAAGAAGGTGACACGTATGAGGGTCCCACATGGAAAATACCATGAAATCGGATCCCCCCCCACAGTTAAAAGAAGAAAGGTTGGGGGGGGTCCGATATGCCCTGTCGACCGTAGATCTGAGTGCCTGATTATCGACCACTGAGATTAGCACACCCTTCTTCAAACTTATCCTGTCCTTCCACTTTAGAAAGATACGACGGCTGAAATTTACTCTGACTCTCAAGAATTTGGGGATTTCAAATATCAATCTTTTCTCCCTCCTGAACTCACAGTCTACTGACACATATCTTCCGACGATCAACAAACCATATTCTCCTCCTGGTGATGAACAATCTCAAATTACTTTGGGACTTCTAAACTTTGGTAATTTTTCTCTCCTATGTGCGCAAAGCGTTAAGGCTCGCGCACCTTGATTTGATCGGATGGTTGTTGGTCCTCTGTATCGGTGATCCAACAACTACTGTCACTCGTCCTCTTGAGATTTCTTGCCTTCTTCTCCTTTGACTCCTTAAAGAGTCACTTTGACACTTAGTTGAATTGTGGATCTGTGCACTCCTTGCATATCTTCCGAAGTTTGAATCTTCGAACTCTCATCGTTGCTTTCATGTTTACCATCGTCATTGTTGTTCTTGCCATCAATGACAAACACACTCTTCCTTTAAAACATGCCAACATACATGTCCTTGGTTCGACCTTCTAATGGTAATTGAGGTCCTTGTGCATGCATCTTATCAAAGTTACTCTATAGTGTTGCTTAGTTTGTGTGCAAATTTGTGTTATCCCTTGAGCTTAGTGACAAACATATCTTGGATAATGAAGGCTAGGTCATCTTTCACATGAGCATAGTGATGACTTTAGGTAGAGTTATTACTTACCTTCATTAGAAGGTAAGGTTATACTTTACCTTAAAAAAAGGTCAGTTAAGACCTTGAAGGTCGTTACCTTCATAGAGCTCAGGTAAGGCCTTGAACGACTTTACATTCACTATGCTTAGATAAGTGACAAGCTTACATACTACTACTAGTACCAGAAATTGATGATTATATTTTGGATATATTTGCAATAAGTCCATTGATGTGGTTCCCCTTTTGTTCTTATGAATGGGTGGTGATATTCATTTTGGATTAGCATTTTCATCTTTGTGAGATTCATGAGGTTTGGAAGTATGCGTTCTTACATAATTTGTTTTTTAAGTTCCTTTATTTGGATTCCTTCTTGTTGGCTATTTTTGTGTTATAAAAGGTAATCTTGTGAAAAGATGTTCAATTATTTAACTTTGGTTAATCAACATGTGTCTCTTGTATGAGTATAATGCCTTTGGAATTTTTTTGTTGCATTCCCTATAATGTTAGAAATAACTATCAAGATATTGTGATTAAGTATGATATTGTGCTATATGGCAATGATGATGAATAATGTCCACTAAGACTGAATTGGTCTATCAGACGTTAAGAGGGTAAGTGATTACTTGCGATTCTTTAGAATTTTGTTCCTGTGCTCGAAAAACATTAAGAGAAGCTTCCCAAGATCACCTACTTTTGTTGAGTTAAGAAGTTAGGAAGGTTGGTAGTGTGACAAATATTTTGAAAATGAGATCTAATATGGGTATAGGATGGACAATCTAAGAGAAAGTGCTTTTCATCTTCAACCTTCTTAGTGTCACAAAGGTGACACACTCTTTCATCCCGTGGCATTTTAGGAATTTACCAATGCCCAATTTCACTATGGAGCTCATGAGAATTTGTTCTTATCTTAGCAATGCTTATTTTTTTCTTTACACTTGGAAAAATAGATAGATAATTTTGATCTTCTAGATTAGGGTTGATTACATCTTTATAATACCTTAATTTTCTTTTTTCCTCTAAATCTTTATCACACCACATTTTCTCCTTAAATTTTGATTTGACGTTTTTTTTAATAGTATCTTTATTCTGCAAAATGGTGTCTTCCATGATTCCCCAATAGTTTAGCCAAGACTGAGCATCTTTATGCCATCCTTGCTTGAGTCGATGGTGGTTATGAATCGATTTTGAAACAATTTTAGGAAGCCTCTTGTCTTCCATGTTGTTTAAATTATTCTTATACATTAGGTATCTATTCATAGCCATGCTCTCAATGGGGGAGAGACTTGTTTCTAAGAGGAGGATGGGATAGAGCATATTTCCTTTAATTTTGAGATTATAGGTTATAAAATTATTTTGTATTTTCTCTATCTTTCTCCAAGATTCACAAGAGATACTACAGCCCTAGACTTCACATACATAAAGAATAACATGTGTAACAAGAGTCTCAAAGAGGAGTTTCTTCTTATCCCAACTCCAAATATCAATTTATTTACAATTGTTTTCAAGCCCATAATAAGATTTCCATCCCCCGATAATCCTTTTCTCAATGCTATAATTCCAATTGAGATTGTGGTGAATATCAATTCCAAGATATTTGTATTAATTCACTTCCTCCAAGTTGTTGTTTTCATATACAAAGGTATCATAATGGATCTTATTGGATTTAATAATCATGACCTTAGTTTTATCAGTATTAACAGTCATACCCATATTGAAGAAAAAACCCTTGAGGATTCTTAGTTGGTTTTCAAGATCATGGGGACTCCTTTCCATAAGAACAATATCATCGGCATAAATAAGAAGATTGATGACTATACCAGTGAGAGTAGGGATGACACAACCTTCTTTTTCCAAGCAATCTTCTAACTTGTTTATGTATATGCCAAAAAGGGTAGGGGACAAGGGACAACCTTGTTTGACTCTGATATTGCAATTAATCTCTTTTGACCAACCATCAATGTTTTTAAACTTAGTAATACCGTTCTCATACATCCTTATTGCAACAAACCTCAAATCGAGAGGCACTTTTATCTCTTCCAACCTATTCCAAAGGTTTTTCCTAGGAACCATGTCAAAATCTTTTCTAAAGTCAACAAAGAAACAAAAAGGATTGGTTTAGTATTGCGGAACTCCTTTGCAATGATCCTAAAGGTAACAATATGGTCCACAGTTGAATGATATATCCTAAACCCGACCTGGCCTTTAGCTCTTTTACCGTGACTTTCTAGCCAAAGACTAATCTTCTTTTCCAAAATAATTCCATAAAGCTTGGCTAAAATCGGGCTAATCATAATGGTCCTATAATTAGAGGGAATGTTTCTATCCTCATTTTTAAAAATAGGAACAATGAGGCTTTGTGTCCAGGGTTTAGGGAAGCCCTACTTGACTACTAAATTAAAGAGCTTGTATATGTGAGGGATAAGGATTGGCCCTCCGATTTTAAAAATTTCATCTTGGTAGCCTTCAATGTCCTTAGCTTTCCCGTTTGCAAGTTGCTTACCCTAAACTCTATGTCATCTAAATAAAAGACTTCTTCCTTTGTAGGGACAATAGGAATGGTGTCTATGGCATTAGGGAACTTGTAAATACTTTTAAGATAATAATTCTAGTCCCTTAAGGGAATCCTATTATTTTCTTTAGTATTGCATTTTAGAATTTGGCTCTAAAACTTCTTAGGATCCAACTTATATAGTTGTGAAAGTTTCTCTTGCCTTTTATTGATGTAGTACCTTTTTTTCCTTTTAATTAGGGCTTTGTACATATTGATCTTATTGATTTTTAAGGACTCATTAGAAGCATCCCTAATGGATTTCCTAGCAATTTTACATTCTTTATCATACCAAGGGTTGGTCATTCTATTTTTTATTTTTATAGAACACATCGAAAGAGAAATTGTTAATAAAAGTGGAAATGGTAGTTGTAAAATTATGATAGAGTTCTTCAATGTTGTCCTTATAAGTTATGAGATTTAATTTACTATTTAAATCCTTTAAGAAAATGTCAACTTTACTTTTGTCAAAGTGAAAATTCCTTTGATTATCAGAATTATCTTCAATGGCGCTCCTACATGGAAAAGTTTAGAGTCAGGCTCATGGTCATTTAAAAGGTCAAAAGTTGTTATTTGGTTGGAAACAAGGATATCAGATATCACATAATGTACAACAATACTACCTAGCCCGTGAATACAAGTCATCTGGTTGAAGTTTGGCCACTTCATTAGTCTATTGCAAATTATTAGGTCTTGAGAGCTGCAGAGCTTGACCAACTCAGTACCAAACAAATTCTCAATTAGGTCTTCAAAGCTTCTTTTGTAGATATTAGATAAATCAAGGTCCTCATCTAGCCATAAAGGATTATGGTTAGAGTCATTACTTAAAAGAGTAGCTTGTTTAGTTGCAATCCTAACATTAAAGTCTCCTAGCAGGAGGATATTTCCTTCATTGTTCAAACTATAAATATCTTGTTCTAAATTATTATAGGGAGAATTGTTATGTAGATTGTTTTTATTATCTAGAATTAATAGGTGCAAAATAACAAATTGATATATACATATTCTTAGCATTGGTGTCTGAAATTTCTATCCAAATGTAATGATTAAGAGGGTCAATCTTATGAAGTTGAATGTGAGGAGAAATTTTCTTTCTAATATAACAAGCTATGCATCCTATCCATCTACAATGGGATTTTTTGTTCCATGCCGACCACAAGACAAATCCTTCCATGTTAGGGACCTTAGAATCCTCATGCTCCCAAGTTTCAACTAGACAAGTAATATCAATATCACTCGGGATCCAACTTATCATAGGACCTTTGATCCATGGAAAGCCACGACAATTCCAAAAAATGATCTTTGTGAATATAGAAACAAGTTTGTGAGCACAACAACCTAAGGGAATCTACAAGAATAATTTTAGATTCCCTAATGAATATGTTAAAACAACATTTATAAGATAATCGTTTTTGGAAGTTCTGAGGTGATTCTATATAAAAAAAATACATGTAAATTATTCATTAAAAACTAAAATAAGACAAAATAATCATTTTTCAAATGATCAATATAATTTTGCATAAATTGCTTTTTACATGCTCTTAAAAAAAATATTTTGCAAAAATAATTTTTTTTTATATGTTAAAAATGATGTTTGTAAAATTTTGATTTGATTAGAATATAAAATTCATTCATTTGATAAAATAAGAATGCATAAAATCTTTCCATCCATTAATATATGAAATAAGACAAAATACTCGTTTTTCAAATAATCAATATAATTTTGCATAAAAAAAATGGCATGCCCTTAAATTTTTTTTTCAAAATACCATAAAAATTTGTAGAATAAATTTTTTTTTAATAGGTTAAAAATGATTGTAAAATTTTGATTTGATTAGAATAGAAAATTCATTCATTTGATAAAATAAGAATGCATAAAATCTTTCCATCCATTAATATGTGAAAATTCATTGTATTTAAGTTCAAGAGATTCTTTTTCTATTAATTATTTTCATAAGGACAAGTTATGTCTATTCTTCATTAAAAAATAGTGACGTTCCCATCAACGCTTGATGATGGGATCTCTATAGGTCTTTGCATAAGGGAAACCCCCCGCCCACTCAACACTCTCCCTCTCACGAATCCTTCTTTTTCCATCTTTATTCCAGTTTTCCAGTGCTATAAACCTCCTCCCCACCCAAAAAAGACATTTAAAACATAATTTAAAAAAACAATTTAATAATCAATTAAAAACAAAATTTTCTACAAATATATAAAATAAATTATATATATATATATATATATATATATATATATATATATATATATATATATGGGGGAAGGTTTTGATGTTTAGGCCTTGGGTAAAGAGGATCACTTGGATGTATATTTTGATTTTAAATGAAATAACAAATATACAAATTTCTTTCTCACACACATATAGTGTTGTTGGAATGTTGTTCAATACTGAGAGAGGGCGGGGAGTGTGAATCAATATTACTTTTTTTTCTCAAATTAAATTAATTCTTTATTAATTTATGAACCATAACAATTTATCAACAAGAATGCACATAACTCTGAATTTTAAATGTAACAATCATAAAGAATTATATTTCATTTACAAGCTACAATTTGTAAGAGACACCGATATCTTTTGTTTTGAGCACCAACTCAAGGAGACACAAATCTCCTATTTTCAAAGCACCAACTTAAGGAAGCACCCACTCCCTGTAGATCAAGCTCCAACCTGTATAAGACTCCAATCTTCTTGTTTTCAAGCACCAAATTGAGGAAGCTGTAACTCCCTGTTCCATGCTTCAACCTGTAGAGGACTCCAATCCTCCCTTGGTCCTCCCTTCCACCCTCTCTTCATGTGAATGTTTCAAGTTCTTCCTTAGACTCTGTCTGTGTTTTAATCTTCTGAATTAGACAACAGAGACATTTTCTTTTCACCCAACCCTTTTGTTTTAAATAGTTCTCCAACATGTATGACATTGAACCATTGTCTTTTTAATAATGAAACATTGCACCTCTTTATTTAATTAACACTAATGCTGACTTTTCTGCTATTATTATTAGTTGATTTTAATTTTAAAAGACTTCAAATCCCTTGTAAGTTGTTCGACATTTATCCCTTTACGTGCAAACAGTCTTGTAGCTGCAATGGAATGGTTGGGTGCTCAATTATATTTTCTATTGGTGTAACTATTTTTTTAACAAAATCCTGATCTTGAGGGGTTAATTAGATTCAAACTCTAAATTTTTGTTTAATAAGGTTATTCTTTTTTCATTTAATTTATAAAGTCTTCATAAGGATTTTCAATGCATCCTTAGTCTTTCAAAGGATCAAATTTGAGCTTTCAATGCCTCTCTCATGCATTTCCTATATCAAAAATGGTGGATAGGTGCTTAATTTGTAGCCCCTTTTTACCATAGGACCAACTAATGTGACCAATGTTTGGATACATAAGGCGCAGGGCATGTTTTATACACTGGCCCAGAAGGCATCCTTTTTATTTCACCAGGTGACTGCGTCCTATGACAAGGAGTTATCCCATATGGCGCTTTAATTCATCGCCACTTTACATATGACCTCGACCTGTGACCAAGGGAAACCACCTACACACCTTATCTAGGAAATTAGCCAAATCAATGGTTGGGTTATACTCAATGATTAAGTGGACGATCTACATGGATTTCACATTTGAAACATGTACATGAGATAACTCTAATTCAAAACACGATATAGCTTAGTGCTACCATGTGTATTATCAATTTTTTCATAAAATACTTTTCGCGTCCGCCCTCCTCCATTATATTTCATGCTTGTCCAAACGTGAAATTGATTTGGACCGTTTGATCATGCTTATAGTCAATCCTCATTGTCTAGTTCGATCACCACTATGAATTCCACCAAATGAATAGAAAATATTTTTGTTTTGTATGCAATGTTGCTAAGTGTTACCCCTAACTCTGCTAGGGTATTTCTCGACACTGTTCTTCTACGAACATGTTTTCCATTGAGTACCAGACTCTGATATTTTCCCCTTTTTTTGTATGTATAGCAAAGTGACCTTGAATTAAATCCCTAGATTTCTTAGAAAAATCTTGGTCCGAGTAACAAATTTCAACATTTTGTTGAGACATGAACATTAATCAATACATGGACATTAATCAAACGCTCATATGAGTTTTTTGGAATTTTTTATGGTCTTATGTTAACGTTTGGATTTTCAATGAAGACACAACCTTAATGGAGTAACCATTGAAAACAGTTTTGATATATGGTCTAGAGGGAGGATGTTAAACCTGTTAGAGATTGAAGTTTACCAGTGGTTGCTATTAATAGCACTAACACAATAATTGGTGCCAATGTTGTTTTCACTGTTTCATTAGATGGTAAAGACATATACATACAAATAGACAAAGTTCCATTGTAAGGCCATTGTTTCATGGATCCATATTGGATTAGCCACTTATTCAGTTTCTTCTTTTTGTGAATGGATTCTAGTATTCATTTATGTCTTAACAAAGTTATTAGTGACAATACTATATTAACCATGTTGACCATATTGATCCCCTTTTGACATCAATGACAACACCATATATCCAACAAGTGTTTTTTTATTAAAAAATACCACTTGAATATATATATATATATATATATATATATATATATATATATATATATATATATATATATATATATATATATATATA
>ML780300.1:811152-850496 GCA_009831015.1 Picea engelmannii | reverse complement strand
CAAGTCAGGTCCCCAATTGACGGGTCCTCCTCCACAACACAACCAGAGAACCAATTCGCATGCTCTGTCACCTCCGTCTCCTTGCTGCTACCGGTGTCTCGCTCGACTATGGAGTTGAGCGTCGCTCGACCCTCAACCCGAGCGCTCTTCCTGAGAATGGAAGAGGCCAGAGTCAAGGCTCTTTCGAGCTCTTCCTCCCTGCGCCTCTGCGCCTTGTTAGCTTCCCATGCTGCACCTCGGCGAGGTGTACCTCTACGCCTTACCATAATTCCAACGCAGATGCCAGTGATGGGCAGAACAGGGTTATCAAAGAACCAAATCGAAAGCCGAGCACTAGAAGGCCAACTCTGTCGGAGACAGGGAGGCTCCCAAACCAGAAGGAACGCTCCTGTGCACAGTGAAAGAACCGAGAATGACCCAGCGCTTGACACACCAGGAGCAATTCGCTCTTGCTCGGGCTTCATAGAAGAATGATAATCAAACTGTYMGCTCCTCCTWCCTRCCATARTAGCYGTGAAATCGAGTGCGCCTGGGGTGTTGAATGCCGCGCGAGGGAGGAGTAACTCCTCCAGCATGCTACTGCTATGGCCGTCCATCGGCATTAAAGGTCGCTCGAGGGTGGCGGTCCTATGCATTTAACAGTCGCTGAGTGCGTGTCCAGATGGCCCTGCGGTGCCTCCGCGTGTCACCCCATCCGGGGTAAATAGAATTGGGTATGTTACGCAACCCAAAGAAAAAGTAATAGATGTTTGCTTATTGAAGAAGCTTATTTTTACCTCATGTGAGTTCTTTATATTTATTCAAGTTAGGGTGAAGCGTTTATTAATTAGTTGACCTTGCGCCCTAAAATAATGTGGAATTATGATTTATTGAGGAATTCTAACTTTTTACACATTTATAACAAAGTTGATTACTCTCGTGCCTTTAGAAGAATGTTGACATGTGAATGATTCAGTTAATAAAATCGATTGCACGCACTGACTTATAAAGTAATGTATGATGTTAGATAGTGGGATTCTCGCGTGTATGGGAATTAATGTCATGATGATAGTCTTAGATAATAACCTTCTTGCGAAATGGAATTTCAATGTACTGCATGATGGTTCTAGTTGTTTACTTCCTGCGCATTGAAACTTTTGTAATTAATGATTGTTGATATTATATTTCTCGCTCTCCATGGAAGTTTATGTTACTTGTGTCATCCTTCATTATGATGTCGTCAAGTTGAGTTGTTGTGATTGTATTATTGTCAGTACTTTCCTAATGCAATTTTTTTTTTTTACCTAATGTTGTCGCTTGTTGTCGTAACAACGAGGTCATTACATATGGCATCAAAGAGGGTTCGACCTGCGACATGGGATCATTACGTCTTCCACTGAATAGACACTTGTTTATAATTTATCACTAATAAATTTGATTTATATTTGTGCAGGTAATCATGGTTAGAGGACGCCGCGTAGGCAGACAATGTCGTGTTAGGGGAGGAGGCATGACACCTCCAATAACATCCACGCCTGAGGGGTCTAACCCCTAAGGAGAAGAACAAGTTATCAGAAAGGAACAAATAGTTGTGGGAGATGTGGTTGGGTAGATGAAGTCCTTTCAGAGGATGTATGAGATCCTGATCAGTCGTTTGGATAGAGATAAGGCTAGGGTGCCTGCACCTCCTGAGGGTCCAAAATGCACCCCAGCCGGTACTAGTATCATTCACCGAAAACTCGAGAAGGTCAAGTTTCATGAGTTCTTTGGTGCCACGGACGACGCAGCTGCAGAGACATGGTTGGAGAATATGGTGATGTGATTTTCACTTCGCGACTATACCTCCAACATGAAGGTCTACATGGCAGTATTCTAACTAAAGGGGAGTGCTCTTCTATGGTGGAAGACACTCTTGCCGCAACTGAACATGGCCTTCGAAGACGTGTCACAGGAACTGTTCGAGGAATGGTTCTTGGAGAGGTATTTGTCTGAAGAATTCATCGAGCGTCGGCTCAATGAGTTCAATGCCTTGTGATAGGGCAACCGTACGGTGCATGAGTACGAGGCTTGTTTCATGGATTTGCTTTGGTATGCTCCACATTTGAACACTTAGAAGCTTAAGGTCAACAAGTTTGTGTTCGACCTTAATCTCAACATTCGTGTGAAGGTGAGGATTTTAATGCCTCAGACGTTGCACGATGTTGTCCGGAAGGCCCTCATAGCTGAGGATGAGCTCCTCAATGGGGGTCAGAGCAGGACTCCGACAACACCGATGGGACAAGCAACATCTGGTGCGCAACAACATCAGACACCCTCTAGACATCCACCAGGGTATCGAGGCATTCTGAGAGGATCCACATTCACTATAGCATGATGACCGACGCCTCAACAATGAACTCCCTACAAGGGACCACAACATCAGAAACATCGTCGACCTCGGTAGCATCAGCAATTCAGGTATGTTCAACAGATCAGGGTTTTAGGTTGGTGGGCTGTCAGCTTCTACATCAGGGACCAGGAGTACTGGACTGAAGACCAGGTGCTGGATATGTGGAGAGCCACATTACTAGCATGACTTCCTAGTTGAGAGGGCCAGAGCAGACAGATCAACCAACCCCACTACAATAGGAGATTTGGGCAAGGCCCATCGGATTTATCCAACGATGAATAACTGCCAATCCGAGCATCATTCTATTATGCTGAAGATGTTAGGTACCATCACTAATCAGACCCTTAGTATTTTGATAGATCTAGGTGTTACAAAGAGATTTATTTCTGGTGCAACGCTAAAAAGAATTAAGGTAAAGGCAGTCGAACAGGACGAGTTTAACTACGTAGAAATGGCTTCGGGAGCCAAACAAAAGGTTGGAGGAAAGGTTACGGGTTGTATCCTTAACCTGGGAGATTTTTTCACGAAGGCCAACATGTATGTCATGATATTAGGATCTTATGACATCATGAATGGTATGGACTGGTTGGAATCGCATGAGGCAATACTCAACTATAAGATGAAACGATTGAGTTTGGTTGATGATGAGGGAAAGGGGCGTGTGATTATATGAAGGAACCAGGGAGTTTCTATGAGGTTAATCTCTTCACTACAACTTAGGAGGAGAATGCGCAACAGATGCAAGCTATATGTGATCCTTGCGTTAAACGAAAATGGTGTGGTGGAAGGGCTAGAAAACCTTTTAGTAGCATGAGAGTTTGTCGACGCATTCCCAGAGGAGTTACCAGGGTTGTCGCCTAAGAGGGAATTGGAATTTACCATCAACCTAAAACCGAGAACTGAACCGATAGCAAGAACGCAATATCAGATGTTGACCTCTAAGTTACAGAAGTTGAAAATGCAACTGAAGGAGTTGTTGGATCTAGGACTTATACGTCTGAGTGTGTCACCGTGGGGTGCACCTGTTATTTTCATATGGAAGAAGGATGGGTCGTGGAGACTCTGCATTGACTACTGTCAATTGAAGAAGGAAACGATCAAGAACTAGTATCTGTTTCCAAGGATAGATGATTTGTTTGATTAGATGTAGGGCGTGAGGGTGTTTTCGAAGATCGAATTGAGGTCAGGGTATCACCAGTTACAGATCAAGGAGGAAGACATTCCTAAGACCGCATTCAAGATGAGGTTTGGAAATTATGAGTCTACTGTTTTACTGTTTGGACTGACAAACGCTCCATGGGTATTCATGATATTGATGAATGGGGTGTTCCACGAATACTTGGACAAATTTGTTCAAGTATTCATTGACGATATTTTGATATATTATCAGACAATGGAAGAGCATGATGAACATTTGCGTTTGTTACTACAATGTTTACGAGAGAACAAATTATTTGGGAAACTGTCAAAATGCTCGTTTTATCAGTCGCAGATTCATTATTTAGGGCATGTCATCTCTGAAAAAGGTATTGTTGTGGATCCAACAAAGGTTGAGGCTATTATGGAATGGTCGGCGCTAAAAAATGTCTCAGAAGTGCATAGCTTCATGGGTTTATTAAAATATTATCAACGGTTCGTCGATGGTTTTTTGAAGATAGCAAATCCGATTACGGAATTGCAGAAGAAAAACAAGAAGTTTGTATGGATTGAGAAATGCGCAGAAGCATTTCAAAGGCTCAAGGAGTTTTTGATGACAACGTCGATACTAAAGGTCCCTGATATGGAAAATGACTTCTTGGTATGCACTGACGCATCCAAGGAAGGATTGGGTGAAGTCTTGATGCAATATAGTCGAGTGATCGCTTACATCTTGAGAAAGTTAAGAAAGCATGAGGAGAACTACATGATGCATGACTTGGAGTTGTTAGCCATTGTGTATGCCCTGAGAGTGTGGAGACACTACCTTATTGGAAGAAAATTTGAACTAAAAATGGACCACTGTGGTTTACAACACATTTTTACACAAAGCAACTTGAACGCGCAACAAAGGCGTTGGTCGGAACTGCTTAGCGAGTATGATTTCAAGATTACCTACAAAAAAGGAACAATGAACAGAGTGGCTGATGCGTTGAGTGAGAGACAAAGAATATTTTGGGTGATGCCTTTTCAGACGAATCTACGTGAAAATATTCTAACTTTACAACACGACGATGACTGGTATAAAGAGGTTAAGGAATTTATCAGACAAATCACCATGATGGTACCAAAATTTGAGGGATTTACTGTGGACAACGACGGATTAATGATATATAATAATTGGATTTATGTACATCCAATGATGAGTTGAGGAGTTTGATCTTAAACAATGCTCATAGAGCAATGTACATGGCTCATCCAGGAGTCACGAAGATGAGGGAAGACCTTAAACCCTTATTCTTCTAGAAAGGAAGGAAGGCAGACATAGTCAACTACTGGCGAGATGTTTAGAATGTCAACAAGTGAAGGCTGAACATAGACATTTGATAGGATTACTACAACCACATGCTATTCTGAAATCAAAATGGGAGGTCATTTCGATGGATTTCATTGTTGGATTGTTGCTGACGACAAGGAGACACGACTCGATTTTTGTGGTAGTTGACACTTTGATGAAGAGTGCTCATTTTATCCCTGTGTGTATGACATATCAGGCACTTGAAATAGCTATAGTTTTCATCAACAAGCTTTGTAACTGATGATTAGTCCTGATGATGAATCCCGATTCGGATTCGAAACGTCGATGACAAAAATGACACCAACTGTGGATTATCCGGCAATTAACCTCGAAACTACTCACCACAGAAATTTGAAAACAGTAATTTCTTCCCTATACGGATGGGAAACCTGGAACAAATTTCGTTTGATGGAAAATCTATGGATTAAAATCATCAGACGAGCTGCTGATCTCGACTTCCTCAAACAATGCAGAGACAACAAACTCAATCCAAAATTTGCCTACATCAATCACCCTTTACGCAATAGATGGAACAATAGAGCGTTTGAACAGCTCAGCTGCACACTAATCCGGGGAGAAATCAGAAGGACGCGCGCAGCACTCGACGCACTGTCAAAACCGGCCCTAAAACTACACCACCAACTCGCGCGCGAAATCCAAACGGACCTCTGGACTATCCTAGACGCTAGCGCTGCACTCAAAGCAGATGGAGAGAGACGCAAGGCCAATCAACACCATGAAATAAAACTCAGAAAACTCAAAGAATGTAAAAAGGACGCGGAAAGCAAAGATGACGCTACAACAAGCATTAAAGTTTTAAACTTGTCCAGCGAGGAACTAAACAATGAAGAATTAAACATCTTGAAGAAAGGATTAGGTTTTGCAATCGCTCCAAAGACTATCCCCGTAGAAAGCATAGTCTGTGCATAGAAGAGAGCATACAAAACCTCAATGAAGAAGACAAGGATGCTATCAGGTAGGACTGCGCTCTGGTCCTCAAGAATGCTAAACCACCAAAGAATAACATCAGCAAAAAGGAACACGAAGCCATCCAGAACCTTAGGAACAACGAAAACATTGTGATCCTAAAAGCAGACAAAGGGGGAGCTACAGTGGTCATGAACATAATGGATTACAACAACAAAATGATAGAGCATCTCAGCACTACTGGCAGTTATAAAAATTTGGACAACAACCCAATATCCAAGGTCATCAAGGAAGTCAAGAAGGCCATAAAATCCTCCAACCTAGATGAAAGAATGAAGAAACGGCTAACCCCAAACTGCCTAATCACCCCTAGAATATATGGACTCCCTAAGATCCATAAGGAAGGAGTTCCCCTGAGACCAATTGTCAACACAATCGGCTCCCCAACCTATGAACTAGCCAAGTACGTAGCAAGGATCCTTGGACCCTTAGTTGGCAAGACAGACTCATACATCAAGGATTCAAAAGACTTCGTAGAACTCATAAAAAAGGAGAAAATTGAATCAAAGGATATGCTCATCATCTTTGACGTGGTTTCACTCTTCACTAAGATCCCGTTAAATGAATCCATTCAAGTTATAAATGAGGTTGCAGACCCTCAAACAACTAAACTAGCAGAAGTTTGTCTACAATCAACCTTCTTCAGCTTCCAAGGAGAGTTTTTTGAACAAACAAGCGAAGTAGCCATGGGATCCCCCTTATCCCCAATCGTAGCCAACCTCTACATGGAGAAGTTTGAGAAAAATGCCCTTGAAACATACCCCCTCAAACCATCTAGATGGAAAAGGTATGTTGATGATACCAACGTCAAGTGGCCTCATGGAAAAGAAGAACTGAGTAGATTCTTCGAGCACCTCAATGGTATTTTGGAGAACATAAAATTCACCATGGAACTGGAAGAGAACAACATCATACCCTTCCTAGACGTACTCATGACTAGAAAACAAGATGGTACACTAGGACACAAGGTATTCAGAAAGAAAACTCACACAGACAACTACCTTCATGTTGATTCCCACCACCACCCCTCACAAAAGATGGGGGTTCTCAACACCATGGCCACAAGGGCAGTAAGAATCTCCGACAAAGATCATCTAAAGGAAGAAATAGATCACTTAACAAAGGTCTTTAAGAAGATTGGATATAGAGATAGAGACATCAAAAAGGCAATGGATAAGAAAGATAAAAGGACTCATACCCAAAATGATCAAAACCCCAACTTAAAGGCCTTTCTTCCCTACATTAGGGGTGTCACGGACAAAATTGCAAAGGTGTTAAAAAGGAAAGAAATTAAAACCTCCTTCAAACCCCTAATTACCATCAGACAAAGAATGAAGTCGGTAAAGGATCCCATAGACCAACAACAAGGAAAAGACATCTACACGGTCTCTTGCTCATGCGGGAAATGTTACATTGGGGAAACCAGACGATCATTTCAAGTAAGAGTCAAGGAACATGAAGCTGACATCAGAAATGAACGCACTCGCACTTCAGCCTTAGCAGAACACTCACTTAAGACAAAACACCATGTTTGACTTGAGGATACCAAGATACTAGCAAAAGAGGACCATTACTACAAGAGACGTGTAAGAGAAGCTCTAGAGATAATCAAACACCCCAACAACATGAACAGAGACGGTGGCCTGGAGGTAAGTAGATTTTGGCACCCATTAATCAACCAACTTAGGGAACCTCATATATCGAATTAGGTTTGACACTGCCTCTCTTCTCTAATCATAGAAACCTATTACTATACTTTTCACTAATTAAGCTTCATACACCCTAATTGACACCCTTTTTACTAATAATAACATTATCAACTTACATTACCTTAACAAATACTTTTTCTTAAAAATTTAAAAAACCTTAGCTTACACAACTTTTAAATTTACACTACTACATCCTTAGTAACCCTAATTTTTAGTACATTCACTTAAAACCTAATTCTTGAATAAAACTTAATACCTAGACCTATTTATTTATTTATATATATATAACTTTAAATCCTAATTATTAAAACAAACTAACACTTAGACCTAGCCTATTTATCAAACATTATCAAATTGATTTACAAAAAACATAACTAATACACAATCTTAACACTTATTTATCCTATAAAAAACCCTAGATTTACTTGAAAACTAATTAAACTTAACACTTAGACCTAATAATAATACAAGATCTTATAAAAACATAAATCAACTCTATTTAATAAACATAAATTAACCCTATTTAGTAAATTTCTTATTAACACTAGCATATATATAACTTTTCACTACTTTATCCTATTAAAACCCTAGTAGTCTTATTTATAATATTATCATAAACCTAGAATTATGAAGTATTATCAATAACCTAATTTACTAACCCTAAAATTGAATTAAATTTTCCTCAGTTTTAGAAATAGGACGTTACAACTAGCCGACCTAATTACAAATCTTGAAACTGTCCTACATCTACTATTAATTGATGAAGATCAGCAAGCTTTGTAACTGATGATTAGTCCTGATGATGAATCTCGATTTGGATTCGAAACGTCGATGACAAAAATGACACCAACTGTGGATTATCCGACAATTAACCTCGAAACTACTCACCACAGAAATTTGAAAACAAAAAAAAATATTGTGAGGCTGCATGGTGTTCCTAAGAGGATCATATTCGATCAAGGATCGATGTTTATAGGACTATTTTGGACTAGTTTCCAAGAGGCCTTGGGAACCCATATCAACTTTAGTATCATGTATCACCTAGAGACAGATGGGCAGACTGACCGAATGAACCAAATCTTGGAGGACATATTGCGTATGTACGTGATGGACCAACAGAAGAATTGGGAAGAGTTTTTTCCACTAGTAGAATTTGCATAAAAAAACAATTATCAAAGCACCATTAGGATGACGCCATTCGAGTTTCTTTACGGGCAACCATGTCGTACGCCTTTGAGTTGGGATATACTTGAGGATAGGGTCCTGGTAGGACCAGAAGCGATCCAAGAAATAGAATATCAAATGCAAAAAATAATGCAAAGGATCAAGGAAGTGCATGATCGACAGAAAAGTTATGTCGATGTGCATCATGTCGACCGTAGTTATGAAGTTGGTGATCAAGTCTTCTTGCGGGTGAAACCACACAAGAGTTCGATAAAGTTTGGAAAGGGTGATAAACTCTCTCCTAGGTTCATGGGACCTTTCGAGGTTGTGGAAAGGAAGGGAATCGTGGCCTATCAACTAGCCTTGCCTGATTCTTTGAGGCGTATGAACGATGTTTTTCACGTATCTGTTTTGAGACATTATGTTAGTGATCCTACACATGTGATTGACATGAGTTCCTTGCAGGTATCAGACGAGGGTGCACTCACAGCGGAGCCAATCCACATTTTGGACCGTCGCATTCGATAGCTATGACGTTTAACAATCGATCAGGTCAAGGTCCAGTGGGACAATTATAGTCCGCACTCAGCTACCTGGGAGGACACATATGATATGCGTCATCATTTTCCATTTTTGTTTGATAGCTAGACATTTAGATATTGTGAGATACTTTATTTCTGCACTTATATACTGTGAAACTTCAGGACAAAGTTTAAAACAAGAGGGGGTGTATGTAACATCCTGCTTTGGCGCACACCTGATTATACTTATTCTTTGAGGACACTTGCGTGCAAGTGATCCGGTTCATTATATGATTGACTGTTTCGCTTATGAATTATGATGATGTTGTGAATATGATGATATGTATTTTATTATATTTGTATCGACAAGTGCTATTGACTAGTTTTTCCTGAGTGTATAGGACTCTAGACTGATTGAGGATGTTGATGGCATTGATGGACCTCCTTGGAATCTAGATCGATTTAGGGAGTGGACTGTTATGGTTTGAGTATTTTTTTTATTTCATATGTGACATATGACTGGTATATTATGATGTTGATTTTGGATCGCTGACATGTTTCTTTGATTTATGCAGGCTGACGATAACTTCCTAACTAGACTCACATTTGGAGTAAAGGGGTCATGCATGATAGCCAAAGATATTGAGGGAGAGGTGTGACAATAACCATGCCACATCCTACTAGCACTCCCATTGTGGCTCAAACTATAGGTTAACGATTACCTAGTTCGAGAGATCCACGATGTTGTGAGGGAAGACTGTGACAGTCGATTATGAAGATTCTAAGGGGCGCGCAATAAGGTAGGGTCCTTATTCCTTAGAGGCCCTTAGTCTCCCACAAGGTCGTCCAACAGAGTATTTAATCCAAGGGAAGACTTCTACCAAAATCAGTCAATAGGCGAGTGGAACCCTTGGAGCACGTAGTGAGTCTTGAAGGGCACGTCACATAAATGAAACATGAATGCAAGAGAGTGGCACCCTTGGAGCACGTAGTGTGTCTTGAAGGGAACGTCGTGGTTTTAACACTGGTGAGTCAATGAATCTAGGTACCTAGAAAACAATATCTCATTTTAACCCATTCATCCTTAAGATAATTGTTTCATGAGTAAAGTTTAAAAAATTATAAATTTTCCTTTAAAAAAAACAATTTTTTGCTGAGCTTAGTTGAACTTAAAGCCTAGGTCTAAGTAGGTCACAAGAAATAAAATTTAATTAAGCAAGTAATAAAGGGGGGATGAAGAAAATGGGGGTGAAAATTAATTTTAAAAATTAATGGAGGATTAAATTATGTAAAAGATTAGTTGTTGGCTAATTGCAAAACTTGCTAATGTAGAACATAGACCAAAAAGGGGAAACTTATATAAAAAATGAATGTGGAACATAGAAGATAATCTAGTCTAGAGAACTTTCCAATTTCAAACTCAACTAAGATTTAAGAAAGAAATCTATCATTAAGGGAAAGTGAGGGAATAAAGGGACACCGAGGAGCATTTTTAGGAATGCTTTTAGGTGGGTGAGGGGAAATGACAATTTAAACTTATTAATTAAATAAATTTTTGGTGCAACTAAGGGATCGAGTGACAAGTGTACGGGGGAGAATTTACCTAATAATAAATTAAATAAAAATAATTTAATGTGCGTTTTGGCAACAAGTCACTAAGAAAAAACTATAAAAGAAATGGCAGAGGAGGGGAATGGGACACGTCTGGTATGCATAAGATTATGCCTCCAGATTTTACTCTTGACTAATTTTTCTTGTGGGAGTTGGGATACCCAGCTCAGATAGAGAGTGGTAGCTTGACCTTGCAAGGTGAGCTGGGAGCTAGCTTTCTCTGATTTGTGTGTGTGGCCCCTTTGCGGCTCGGGGGGCTGAGGGAGAAGAAGAGTACCCCTAGTGTTGGTTGGGAGGTACCGGTGAGGTCTCAGCAGTTAGAAAATATGATGTAAGCGCGAGACATCAGTTCAGGTTCTTCGCCTTCGGTTACGGTACACATGTGTAAATTCGCATTGTAAATTAGTTAAAATTTTCCTTTATATGAATATCGATTTGATGAATATTTTAATGTATTTATGGCACAGTAGTTGGTAAATTCAGTTGAGATTGTTCTGTTCCAAAAAATATTTTTTTAGTTTGTTAAGAAGGATTTATGGTTATGATTGCTTGTATAAACTCGCTGCTTCACTGGAATTCCTTCCGTTTCCAACCTGATACCCTTCCTCTATCTATTAAATTTTTTGGTGTGTGTGGATTATTGTTTTCTTTCTTTTTCATTCGAAGTTCCCCCAATACCATGAAACTACTGATTAATCCAAACACAATTCCATTACCCTTGGCATTTCTCCTGAAAACAACTCCATTCGCATAGTAAATGCATTCGGTAATATGTTACCCTAAGCGCCTTTCTTGCACTCAACGTTTTGATCATTCAGAAAATTTCACCTTCTTTAATCTCTGCGGCTTTTTTTATATACCTCGAATCTGAGTTGATTGTTTATTCACTACCTCGTCTTTATTTCAAATCTGAGCATCAATAATAATTATAGAAGAGCAGAGAACTGTCGTTGTTTTGAATTTGTGCCATAAAGGCTCAACGTTCTTCCTTGCACTGCATTGAATGATCAGAAGTTCCTTCCTTCTTTTACCCAGTGAATTTTTTTCCTTTTACCATTCAACACTTCACTCCCTACCCAACACAACAATTGGCTCTGCCTTTCTTTTCTTATTTCCTAGGCCTTCACCTGGCTACATCTACATGCCTTGATGAATGTGTTCACTACTTATTAGCGTTGCCTCTAGATGCTCAACGAAATCTCTCTTCAATGAGCAACATTTTTACCCTTTTTTTTTTCCACTCTGTGATTTTTCTCTTGCACACCGATTTTCCCCTCTACGCAGTGGAATTTACCCCACTGATTTCTATGTAGTTTGGATGTTGGTATAATTATTATCCATCTTACCTCCTTTCGATCCCTGAGCGAATCAATCCAGTTTGGAATAGTCTTAGACGTTGGGAAAAAAACGTTTCCAGATATCTGCGTTTTTTTTTCCTTGGCAAATCATCCCCGATTTCACTGCGTCTAGTAAAACGCCTCCTTGGGTTCTTTGCATTCAGTTAGTGCATGAATTTTTTGTCCTTTGTGGGCTCCCTCCACTTGCTTGGCACCCCACGTGGGCGTTGTCGATGACTAGGTTGGCTGCGTTGTCATGCACTGAGGAAGTTGTGTGCATAATCAACTCCAACTTTTTCTGTTTAGTTAACTGGGTGTGGCCCCTCAGATTCCCTTCCATCTTAGTGATATCTGAATTCTTGTTGTGGCGGATTTCCCAAATATTTTCCTTTATGCCGATTCTCATCAACGTCTTTAACGTTGACACATGGCCTTCGTGCCTCCTCTTGCCAAGTTGGTTGTGCACCCTTTGTGCGTCCTCACCCTCCTCGACTTGCTTTACTGTCGACACTCCCTTGGGACTATGATCTTCCTTCTTTGGGAACTGCATGTCCCTTCTCAGCGGCAGTGTAATTCTCTGAAGTGTCACTTCAATTGATGATTCATTGAAGGTTAATGCACTTTATTTCTAATCCTGTCGCGATTCCAGATTTAGATCGATACTGTTAGAAATAAATGAGCGTTAAATCCTTTTCTACCCTGCGAGCGAGACCTGTCAGAGGTAAATGAGCGCAGGGGATTGTTTTCTCTTAAGGTCCTTTCTCTGCGGTTGGCTGAACCCCTGATTTTTTAATTGCTTTTTATTTCAGTTCAATCGCTTTCCAGTTAAATTTTTATATTCAACCTCCTTTACATTTCAAGTTTTATTCCAGTTAAATTTATCCTAAAAGCGTGCATTTTCCAACTTTGTAATTGGGCTTAAAATAAATGAATGGAATTATGATGTCAGAAGCAACTTCTAACTCAGAATATAATTTAGTTAATTTTTTTCCAGTTTAAAATCTAATTCCATTGCTATTATAAAAAATGAATTACAAACTCAGGCGCAATTATAACTTAAAAGACAATTCAGTGGAAATGTTTTTTAGTTTAATTTATTTATGTTGCGATCCTAAAATTTCGAATTTTAACTTCAGTGGTATTTATAATTGAGAATATAATTTTGTTAAAATTATATTACAGTTTAGAATTCATTTTAATTTAACTCCTTTTTAATTATATTGGTAAAGGGATTGTATGATTCAACTTGTTATTAAGTTGTTTATTTTAAATCATATTTGTAAAGGGATTGATTTTAAAATATATTTGTAAAGGGGTTGATTATTTAAATTATATTTTTAATTATATTGGTAAAGGGATTGTATGATTCAACTTGTTATTAAGTTGTTTCTTTTAAATTATATTTGTAAAGGGATTGATTTCAAAATATATTTGTAAAGGGGTTGATTATTTAAATTATATTTGTAAAGGAGGTTGATTTTAAATTATATTTGTAAAAAGGTTGATTATTTGATTATAATTGTAAAGGGATTGATTATTAAGTTGTTAATTTATCTAGTTGAATATGAGAGTAATGATTGGAGAATGATTTGAACATGAAAATAATGATTGGATAATGTTCTTGGTGAAATTATCTAAGTTAGTGGAACAAACACACACTTTCACTTTATTTTTTAGAATTTAAATTACTTCTTACGTCCTTTCTTTTAGAGTAATTGATTGAACACTAGATCTATTAGAACTTACATATATATTATTCTATACAACATACAATATAATGAGAGATTTATTAATGATTCTCTTAGTGATCTACCTATTGAGTGATAGGTATTATTTATAAAAATGATTTAAATAAGTGTTTCATTTAATGATTTTATATTTATTGAATTATGTTAATAATTCAGGAGAGTTTATAATGTGATTTGCACATAAATAATAAATAAGGATTGGGTATGTTATGTAACTCAAGGAAAACGTAATAGATGTTTGCTTGTTGAAGAAGTTTATTTTTACTTTACCCGAGTTTTTTTATATTTCTTCAAGTTAGAGTGAAGCGTTTATTAATTAGTTAACCTTGTGTCCTAAAATAATGTGGAATTATGATTGATTAAGGAATTCTAACTTCTTGCGCCTTTATAACAAAGTTGATTACTCTCGTGCCTTTAGAAGAATGTCGACATGTGAATGATTCAGTTAATAAAATTGATTGCGTGCATTGACTTATAAAGTAATATAGGATGTTAGATAGTGGGATTCTCGTGCGTATGGGAATTAATGTCATGATAATGATCTTAGATAATAACCTTCTTGCGCAATGGAATTTCAATGTGTTGCGTGATGGTTCTAGTTATTTACTACCCGCACATTGAAACTTTTGTAACGAATGATTGCTGATATTATATTTCTCGCTCGCCATGGAAGTTTATGTTACTTGTGTCGTCCTTCATTATGATGTAATCAAGTTAAGTTGTTGTGATTGTATTATTGTCAGTACTTTCCTAATGCAAAAAATAAATAAATTTACCTAATGTTATCGTTTATTGTCGTAACGACGGAGTCGTTACATGAATTTCTACAAATATTAAAAAACCACTTGTGTGTGTAACAATTCTTTTTAATACACAAATATATATTTGTATGCATGTACATTTGCATAGTAAGTTTATGATTTGGGACTTAGTAGAAATATGAGAAATCATTAAAGCCCTTGAAAATATTGTTTAGGGGTACACCTCTTTAAAAGTCATTAAAAAAATTAATGCATGGGATTCTCTTGTCCTCCTCTCTTATAGGTTAGAGTCATGTAAAATTGTTGAGATGTTGAACTATGTACCTACGTGTCTTTTTCAAGTTTTGGAATGTCTCAAATTGTTGAGATGTTGAACTATGTACCTACATGTCTTTTTCAAGTTTTGAAATGTCTCCTCTGGTTAGAATTACTTTCTTTTGTTCCAAGCTCTTTTGTAGATATTGAACTCATTGTTTTGCATTTATATCTGGTTATTTCAACTAAAAATGGTTTACCTATTTGCCCATGCATCTGTGTATTAAGATTTTTTTTAATGGTTGCAATGCAATAAAATTACTCTTATGTACATCTTATTTGAGTTCACCAAGCCAAAATATGCATTTTCGATGATGTCGACAATTTTATGTAGATTCAAAGGTCGTTCATGATTCTAGTAATGTTGCCTCGAGCAAGTTGCGATATTGATTTCATCATTGTCAAAGAATATTTGTGATTGTTTGAATGCATGCAATAAAGTCTTGTTCAAAAGTTGCCCCCTGCTCAAATCTTATGGACATGTAATATTTTTTTATTCGAGTGGAGACTTATTTGTTTTAAATCTCGCTTTGAATTTATAATAGTAGCATAATTAAAATATTTTGAAAAAGGTTGTCTTCTATTAATAAAAGTTCATTTTATAAGTTAATATCCAACTCCATTCTTACTTGATTCTCTTTCCATGAACTTGACTTCTTTCAACTATAACCTAAACCTCCTTCAAATATGATCAGTGCATTCATCTTGCCTTCTCATTCTATGTGTTTAAAAAAACTTATTCCTAGTTCATTCTTAGTTCCTTAACTTTCACATAGATAAGTTGTATTACACTCTCGTGGAAGAATATTTTGGTTGATTGTAGTGAGTAAAATCTGAATACTTTGGGAGAATGACATCATATCAAAATGTTGAATATTGATTTATTTATGAGATTTATTTTGAAATACATGAAGAGTGTTATTGTTTTTGGAAGGTGACATATTTGTTTGTGAATGTGTTTTGATAATTTTTGTGTTATTATGGGCTATGTTTTCTTATGAATTAAGATGTTCTTAAGAATTGTTTGGTGAAGAAGAAAGATAAGGTGCCTAGGGTAAGTGTTTGATTTCAATTCTCTCTCTTTTTTTTTTCTTTTGTATGAGATTTTGGAGAGGAAGGGAATTGGGCCCACCTCATGGTTAGTTGAGGTTTTGGTTGAGCTCCAAGTAATGTTTAGCTAGGTGGGGAAAGGAAGAGGGTTATATTATTTGTGTGTTTTTATTTTATTTTTTTGTAAATAAAAATAAGGTCCTTATATTAATATAAACTATTATCTATACATTGCCAAGTGTGAGCCACGTGTTCTTCCATAGAAGGGAAGCCAGAACAGGTGGTCACCATTCGAGACTCAAAATTTGACGCATCACCGTATGAGACAAAACTGACTGAACAAAATTGTATGGCCTAGCTGCATGAACAAAACTGTATGGACAGTATGGAAATGGCCACTTTGACTATCTAGTCTGCTACCAGAGTAATAAAAAAACATATGTCTACAACGAGACTAGACAAAGAACAAAAACCTGGAGGCTTTACTCCACATGCGATCTTGGGCGGCCATGGATGTTGTAGATAGGGGTGTACTTCTGGCCACACGTTGGGCATCGAGTCTGCGTAGGAGCGTCCACTAGTGCATCAAACATAATGTCCACTCTTTGACTCAGGATGCGTTGTGAGTGCAACTGATCATATTGTTTTTGCTGAATTTCAAAGATAATTTGGAGGTTCTCCTCTGTGAGATGATTTTCATAGAGTTGAGGCCGTTCCTCTTCCTTTTCCTCGCTAGATACCATCATGTTCTCCTCCACCTTCCATCTTGGGGGGATTTCCTCCTCCACCATGTAGCTGCCATCGCCATATGTCAAGTACTTTGGGGGGAGCAGAAGACTAGTGGGCAAAGGAATGTGCTTGCTCAGTGGTGGTGCTTCCTCTCTAACCGAGAAATTTCCCTAGATGGAGTGAGGGGAGGACGAAGGAGGCATCAACGACCCCTGGCTATTATGCATGGGGCTTGAGATTCGAGCTGCAATGAGAGCCAAATGGGAGGGGGAAAGTCTGCCACTCTTCGAGAGGGCATTGTAGTACTGCACACCCCTCCTAGACTTCCCCCTTTATTTTTGCATGGTGGTAAAAATGTAGAGGCAAAGGGATGAGGGTGGAGAGACGGTTGGAAAGCACTCAGGAGAGCTCGAAAGAGTCGAGGCGCAGGTGAAATAGTCAAGGAAAATGCAGTGAAATTTTCTGTGAGGGCCGAGGGATAGAGGCAAGGTAATGAAAGGGTAAAGTGAAATTTTTCCAGAGAGATCAATGGAGAAAACACAATTGCGGAGGGAAAAGGTGAAAAAATGCTCAGAGGAGCCAAGGAGCAGGATCAAATGCAGAGGGGGAAAGGATGAGTTCACTAGGGAAATTGCCCGCTTAGTACTCCTCAAATTGATGGATGGGATAGCCATTAGAGCTGAATTGACAACCTCCCTAGGCCTGGTATGCCTGGTCTGGCTTGCGTGAGGGTCCATTAACCCTGCAAGGATATCCAGGCGCACTACCATTACTATCCGCGGGGTGTGAGCCATTCATTAGTTATGAATGGTAGGCTAGTGGTCGGGGTTAATAACTCCCATGGCCACTCCATTCCAGGTGTCCTCTATCGCTAACCAGGTGGCATGCCATCTGGGGGAGGACAGTCTTGTTGGGCCAGCTCCATGCATTGGAGCCAGAGTGGCGAACTTGGGGACTGCCTTGTGTCGATGAAATTGACCTGTTGAATAGAGTCAACACTTGCATTGGTTAATATCTCCACTACTTTGTTTGCATTTTTCCTTATATGAGAGGTGGTGAGAGTTAGAGAGGGCCTGAGAAGTGCCTTGAGACTATTTAGGGGACCCAGGAGACGCCGACTGGGAGTGATTTTTTCTAGTTCTTTTCCATTTATGATTTTTGTGTCCAACTCAATGATGACTTTGGAGTCTCCTTTGATGATTACGCAAGTGAGATTATGGTCAAGATCCATTTGGATTCCTTTTATGAGACCCTATATTTCCATTGAATTATTGGTGTCATACCCCAGATTTTCTGAGATGAGTAATTAAATTTGGCCCGTGTTATTCCTTATGACTGCTCTATAACCTGAATTGCATGGATTTCCTTTAGAGGCGCCATCGAAATTGACTTTGTGAAAGATGGACAGGGGGGGAGCCATGCAGAGGGGCTGGAGGCCTTTTATTTTGGGGGGGAATGCATGGGGAGGGAGGAGAGTGACAGAGAGAAGCCCCAGGATTTTAGTACAGAGAGTTCGGTTGGATCGGTGGGAAAATATTATGGGGTCCAAGTGTGGAGCTGGAGAGTTTCCTGAAGATGCAAAAGGATGGTAGTTCAGAGGTGAGGGGGTGGGCAGGCCTAAGAATGGAAGATGCACCTGTTCCTCTCTTTTGACAATTGCTAGACAATGAATCTTGGTAGGAGTTTCCATGTTCTCTTCAGGATAGGACTTTTGTAGGAACTAGGCCCCAAATTTCTGATTGTGTTGATGATGTTGTTGTTTTCTCTTCTGGTTCTTCTCATGAGTTGGGTGGCTTGATTCCAGATTTCCTCACTGAGTGGATAAGTTATTTAGGAGGTGCTCCATGGTTTCTTCCTATTGGTGACAAAGGTGGCACATTGAGGGGCCTATGAATCCCTGTTTTCTGATATTTTCCTAGGTTAGGATCTTGTTTTGGACTAGAAGCCAGAGAAAAGTGGATATTTTTGGCCAACATTTAGATCTCCATATTATTTCCCATATGTGATCTTTTTGAATGTTTTGGAATTTTCCTGCAAAGTGTAGCCTTCTTTGAGTGTGAATTTTCCATGTGGGGTATGACCCCATCTAAGAATATCCAGGTCTGTGCTTATATGGATTCACCTTTGATTTGTCATTTGCTTTCAGTGTTGCAAATCAAAATCAATTTCCACGTGGAGATCATGGGGAGTTGTTTTCTAGCTACACCAAGGATAATTGTTGGATGTGTTTGACCATAGTTCTGCCACTTTGAGGGAGGATAGATCCCAGATGTGATTTTCATAAGAACGTAGGTTTTCTTCGGTTTGTAGGGGTGGTAGTTTCTAGAAGGAGTCCATCCAAAATAGTGTACGCTGGCCATTACTAATTTCCCAAAAAACATGTTCCTGTATTAACGAGCAATTTTTCCAGGCCACGTTCCAAATGTTGGAGCCCTGAGTTTTGTCTTGCAACCGAATAAGTTGAGCCTGAGGTGTATGCGGGGTATATTTATGATTCCATAGTTTTTCCCAAAGCTCAGTAAAATTTTTGAGCCAACACAACCATATATTTGCTCCCATGGTGTTGTTTAATTTTCCTGGGTCCCTGAGACCCAGAGCTCCTAGAGATTTGGGCTTACAGAATTTGTCCCAAATGACAAGAGCCCACTTTTTGTCAAGGTTATGGTCGTGCCATAGAAAATTCCTTTGCAAATTTCTTATTTTTTTAATGATTTATTGTGGGGTGGCTAGATCCTAAAAGAGGTAGGCAGGAACAGCTTGAAGAACAAACTTTAAGAGAATGAGCCTGGCTGGGAGATTGAGGGAGAAGAATGTCCAATTGCTGAGGTGATTGGAGATTGAAAGGATAAGAGAGTCCCACGAAATTTTTCTGGCTGTCGAGTTAGATAGAGGGAGTCCCATGTATTGAGAGGGTGGGGAGTAGATGGGTATGATCATCAGTTGTGAGATGTGATGTTGGATGGCCTCTGGCGTATTGAAGAAAAAGAGTTGAGATTTAGCCAAATTAAAAGTGGTTCTGGAGGCTTCACTGATATCATTGAGAATGGATCTCAGTTTTTTGGCTTCTTGTGCTGTAGGGGTGTTCATAAGCATCGTATCATCAACAAATTGGTTGTGAGAGGATTCTGGTTGTAACCCATGCAAATGGAGGCCTTGAAGCGAGCCATTTTGAATTGAGGATTTAATGTAGTGGCCCAAGCCCTCAAACATTATGACAAAAAGGAAGGGGGAGAGAGGGTCACATTTTCTTATACCTCTAGCGGGGGAGAAGGGTTGAGAGGGAAATCCATTGACAACAATTGAGAAGAAGGTTGAGGAGATGGGTTTCATTTTCCAGGATATCACCTCATTGCTGAAGCTAAAAGCTATTAAGAGGGATTTCATATACTGTCAACTTAATTTGTCAAAAGCTGGAAAGGTCTAATTTTAGTAGCTACCTGGAGTACGGGTTCTTTTAAGCGAGTTAATGATTCCATGGACTAAGATGACATTGTCCATGATTTGCCTTCCTTCAACATACCTTGATTTCTCCTTGGAGATGATGAAGGGGAGTATGGGCTTGAGTCGCAAAGCTATTAATTTGGAGATGATTTTATAAATCACGTTGCATAATGTTATTGACTAGAATTTCTTCCGATTCATGACCCTCTCTTCCTTGGGGATTAAGGTGAGAAAAGTGGCATTTAGCACTGGGAGAAATTTTCCCGAGTTGCATGATTCCTCAACCAACTGCCACACCTCTTCCATGAGAATTGGCCAACAAAAGTGGAAGAAGTATGTAGTAAAACCATCTGGGCTTGGAGATTTTCCTTTGGGTAGATCCTGAATGGATTGATTCACCTTTGCTTGCGTTATGGGTCTCATGAGAGCCTTGTTCTGTTTCGAGGATATAAGGGATGGGATGTTTTGAGTGACCCGCTCTATTGTTGGAGTGCGGTCCACAAAGGGTTCTGAGAGAATATCTGTGTAGAAGTTTGTCATCTCGTGTGTTATTTCTTAGTGAGTTAGCAAGGTATTTCCTTGATCATATTCCATCTTCATAATGCGATTTATGAAATGTATGTGGATCATGGACTAGTGGAATAATTTGGATTTTTTCTCCCCCTCTTTGAGCCATTGAACCCTACATTTCCATTTCCAAAGGATTTCCTCCTACTTGTATCTTTCATCAAGTTTCCTCTTGTTGTTGAGTGACCGTGTATCCTGTTTGTATGATTTGATCCTGAAGGTTTTCTAGTTTTTGTTTCAACATTTTTCTTTCTTGAAAGATGTTCCCAAAGAAATATTTGTTCCAATTTCATACCTAATGTTTGAAGTTTTTTATCCTTTGCTGGAAGTAGAACATTTTGGTCCCCTACTGGATCTCAACATTGGTCCACCAATCTCGGTCTAGCTCCTGGAAATCTGGGTGGGTAAGCCATAATTTCTCAAATCTGAAGGGTTTGAGCTTGGGAGTGGCTATTGTGTCTATCCAAAACTAGACAGTCTACCATTGGTCCTTCAAACATGAGGGCTTTTGAGATTAAGAAGCAGTCTAGCCTGCAGGCTATTTTTTGATGTCCTGATCATCTGTTGGTCCATGTGTAGGTGTCATTGCCTTTTACTATGTCAACATGATCGAGTTGTTCTATTAGCTCCTGAAATTTTATGTTGTCTTGTTCCAAGCATTTTTTCCCTCCTCTTTTTTCCTCTAGCATGAGAATTATGTTGAAATATCCTCCAACTATCCATCACTTGTGCTTTGCAAGAGAGCTCAGGTAAGACAAGATTTTGAGGAAAAAGTCCTTGTCCTGGCTATTTTGCGGGCCATAAGAATTGGTAATCAACCCATATTTGTCTAAGCCAATAGATCGGTAATGAGTTGTAAGTGTTCTTGGTGTGGAGAGGCCTTGATCTAAGATTAATGTGGCAGGGTTCCAGAGTATGTCTAATCCCCCTACTGTGCCTTTTGAATTCGAGTGAAAGAAGTTGAAATGTCTCCAGCATTTTTTGAGTATGTCCTCGACAATTTGCCCTGCGTACTTTGTTTCTTGTAGTAAGAGAATATCAGGGCCTTCAATTTTACACAGTTTTAGAGAATCCTCTATTTGCATCTCCCATTTATACCTCTGATGTTCTAGTTTATGATCTTCATTATTAACAATTGGGTGGGTGGGAAAATGAGCTCTCTAAGAGCCGTTGAATCTGCCCTGAATTGATCATGTAGTTCCCTGCCTCTTTTATTAGTTGGTGCATTGATTTTCGCCCGCTCCTTTTTTTTCCTTAGGGTTCTTCTGGGGATCTGGGTTTGGATCCACGCTGATGTCGAGTCTGGAGATAACCCCTGCTATTGAGTTAATGAAAACCTTATGGAATTTTATGAGTTGATCTTCTGGTATTGTTTGGAGGTCCTTCCTATTAAGTGCCTCTTCTAGCTTGTCTAGGTCAATATCAACCAAGTCTTGTTTGTCCATTTCCATGACAGTATCTTCTTCCCTCTCTAGGCCTTTCCCTAGATTTGAAGGTGCCTAGGAGTCCGTGTTGTTTCCTTGTACTGGGTGTGTTGGTTTCTGTTTCTTTTATTGTTGTTGTTGTTTCCTCTTTCCGTTGCTTGATGCGGGTTTTCAACCTCTTCTGCCTTTGGAAGCTGGTTGAGGGCTTCAAATGCGTTGGTATTGGAGTTCCTTCATCCATTGTTGTTGTTGGGTTTTTTTTGTGTTTGTCTTCTGCATTTCTGAACCTATGTGAACCCATCCTTTGGTTTCTCCTCATCTTCCGGCTTGGTAGGAGCATTTAGGGGGAAGTCTCTAAAGAGGTGCCCATGTTCATGACATTTTCGACAATGAAAGGGAATGTGTTCATAATCTATGGTTTGGGCCCATTCCTCATCCTAGTATTCCAAGGTTACTGAACCTGGTAAATATTTGGAGATATTCATATTGTTGGATTAACATGAAATACTCTTCTCTACTACCTGGGTTGTTGACCCAAAGTTCATATCTTTCAGGGTACCAAGAAAGCCTAAAACCACCAGCCCTTCTGGTAAACTAGAAGGCAACACAACACACAGAATGCACTGCGTAGTCTCACCCGAGATAGATTTAATGGGTGGTTGTAAGACTCACATGTTTACAGCCTAGGATTGAGTATGAGATATAAGATCTTTATTCTGAGCCATTTATTCTAACTTGTGTTACAACCTATTGTTATTCCCTTTTATATTTTGATCTCTGTGGTATCTTTTCGTTATATCCCAACAATAATTAACCAAGAAATATAATAACTCATTCATTCAATACACACAATGCTTAACTAATAAAAGTATGACAAAGATATGCATGCATTCATAACATTACACAAGTATTACCGTGGTTTAGCCCCCTGTGGGCTACATCCACAAGATTTGGCTCTTGGCTCTCTTATTATGGTAGTTCTGCAATCTCGTGTTGTGCGCTTACAATTCTCCTCGTATGGGTAAGATCTCTATGAGGTGAACTAGAATGCACCAAGCTCCTCAGCCTGCGACCTAATCCTCAAGATCTACCTTCTCTCCTCCTCTCTAGCTTAATTGATTTATAAAGTTAGTTCTCTAATAAAAAACATTACATAAAAACAATCGGACCTTCATAGGTAGCGAACCGAACCTAACCGAACTCTTTTATGATACCTCTGTATCTATATTTATATCTATCGGGCTCTTAATCCATTTACACAAAACCTTACAAAAACCCTAACCTGACTGTCGTTAGGTCTTCCTTCTCTATATATGTGCTTTGCTTCCTTCAAGTTGTCACCTCCTCCTTGCATGCGCGCGTGCTGTGCTTCTTACCAGTTGTCGCTTTCCTCTTGTAATCTTTCTTTCCCATGATTTCTCTTCTAGCTATCATTCTTCTTTGTGCATGCTTTCTTTCCTACTTCGGACTGCTGCAAACAGGCCCTCAACACTGTCATGTGAATCGTCCCGAGTCACCTAATCCTTCTGAGATGCCTCGATCTTCTCGATGATTGTCTGGAACTTTTCCCTCAGCTTTGATTCTTTTGTCAGTTCCTGCACAGTCCTCTCCTTAATGATATCCACTACCTGAACTGCCACTTTGTCGCTTAGTAATCCTGTGCATTCTGCCTGTGTCTGTGCCATCTGTGTTCTAGTTGCTTCTGCCTGTGCGAGTACTTTTTCTACCCGTTCCTGTAATGGTTCTATTTGATCCTGACGCTCCTATTTCTGTGTTTGCGCAGTGATAAGTTCTACCTGCATCTTCTTCATCTCTTGCGTCCCCTTGACGCATTTTGGGATTGGTATGGTATTTTGCCTCTATTTGAGTTCTTGGATCACTACATTGATCCTTTCCTCTTCGTTGTCCCAGCGTTGAACCTGTGGATCCTCCTCCAGTCTTGTCCAAAGTTGTGCTTCTTTCTCGAGCAAGTCAGTTGTTGTGCTAACATGTTTCTCCATCTCCTGTAGCTGTGTTGTTTTTGCCTACCTCCTTTGCTCCTTTACTGCTGTTGGAGTTGTTGGTGTCAGCTGTTCTCGGAGCTCCTCGATCTCCTTCTGGTATCGAGCAATTGCCTGCGCAATCTTGTCGATCTTTTCTGCTGCTGAGAGTTCGTTTCCTTGCGAAGTTCTTGGAAGTTTCCCAAAATTTTCTCCCACTCCGCGTTCCAATTCGTTTCAGCGTTTTGTTTCTTTCTGAATTTTAGATTTGGCCTGCTCATACTCTTTTTCCAGCGCTTCCCGTTGCTTTGTTGTTTTTTGTAGCTCGACTAAGTTTTTATGTGCTCGAGACTGTATCTCATGGTCGACGCTAACCTATAATTTGTACAGTGCCCTTGATGGCATCCGTTTCAAGACCAATTGGATGTGGTCCAAATCTTTCAGTGGTGTCTGCCCCACTATTTCATCCATTCCCAGCATGCTCGGTTTTATGTAGACCGTTGCGTGTGCATGTGGCATTGGGAGGGTTGGGTCTCATTCTTCTACCTCCACTCTTTCGTTGGTTTGTGTTGTTGACGTATCTATGCCTCTGCTGCTACTTGCTATTTGGGCCTCCCCGAGTGTCTTGAGGAGCTGTCCCATTTCTACCATCTCTTTCTGTAGTTTATCCCTGTGATGTGTTGCGTGATTGAAGTCTTCTGCTAGACAATCTTGGACCATTCTTGCGATCATTTCTCCATCGTCCTTCGTGATCATGTAGTTCGATGATGCTCATTGCACCTTTGATTTCTTGAGCGCGCATGTTTCCTGTACCACTGGTCTTTTAGTTCCCCTTGGTTCTTGTGTGTTGGTATTTGGGGCGGTCTCCTCCACTCCCTTAGCTTGCTTTGGCTGTTCGTTGGTATCTTTTTTCCCCTTCTGGGTCCTTATTGGGTTTGCCCCTTCTTTTGCCTGAGTCAACTTGTTTTGGCCCATCCTTGGTTTCTTGGGCATTGGGTTTTGTGGAGGCTATGTTTCTTCCTACTCTGCTTCTTCTTATGCGGGTCCTTACGGTTCCCGCCATCCCATGAAGGCTACAAGGCTGAGTAGCCATGAGTAATGAAATTTTGTACCGAGGTCTTGCGCATCCTTGCAGTCCACTTGGAACGAGTTTAATAGATAGGGAACCCAACTCATAAAGGTGCCTTCGGTGCACTGAGCTGCAACTGCGATGACTCCTGCTGGTACTTCATCTTTACAACATTTTATTAATAGTTTATAGGCTAATATCTTTGCACCCAATTGTGTCGCTGCATTGCTGATCCATTTTCTTGTCCCCCTGGTGGTACCATATTTCTTCTTCATTTCCTATACTAACGCTTTCTCCTTGGATTTATTGTCCAGAATCAGCGTGAGATCCATTCCTTGGCTGGGTAGTCCTGTTATCTGCATGATAAGTTCAATGGTTATGGGGACGGGTCTATCCAACCATATATCCCCTCCATGCGTGACTGCTAACAACTGCTTAAGGCATGTTGTCGCGTACTAGCCTCTGCCAAAATGCAGAAGTTTTAGCAACCCTAAAATGCCTTTTCTCTCCAGTCCAACTGCCCACTGATGTGGTTGGTTGATTGTTTCTCCAAGTTGGTTTACCACTATGTTCTACATAAAAACCATTGGTGCAAGTTACGGGTACTTGGTTTCATCTGATACGTCATGGTCAGAATACTTGAGCTTCCCGACGTGACCTAGTAGTTGCGGCTACACCTGTACTCCCTCTGGTATGCGTGGTAGCATGATTTATGCTGTCGATTTCTTGCGAGGTGAGGTCGGTATTAGAACTTTTTCTTCCTGTTGTGGTGGTTGGTACGAGGTTCCAACAACTCCTGGTTGTTGCCCTGTAAGCCATTCTGGACAAGCCGAGGTATTTCCCGTGGTCTCTTCTGTTGGTTGGCCTAGGTTGGGTACTTGCAAATCGTCTGGTTTCCCTTCTAATCCTTGATTATGTGCCATTATGTTACCTTCCGCAACTAGTTCAGTGCTTTCTGGTTGCACTTCCTGTTGGGTTTTCGCTTCCTCGTTCTGAGGTTCCTACACCGCTGTTGGCATGTCCTCTTTCAGGTCCTCTACTTGTGGCTGCTGAACCTCTTCCAATATCAGTGTAGATTTCACTGGTGGTATCTCTGGGGATGGGATCTCATCGATGTCAACGATCTCCGGTTGCTGCTGCTCATTTTTTTCCAGCGGGCCTCGTGACCTAGTTTGAACCCTGGTCGGTCTGGTTGTTTGGCCTGGTTCAACAGACTTCGGTTGTGCCATAGTGGTGAGTGTCGAACGTTTGCTGAGTTTGAAGGACTGCAGTGAGCTCTATGGTCTCACTCTGTTCGTTCGAGATATTGTTTCTCTTTGTCTGTTCTCCTTTCGCGAATAGACAAGTTTATTTCGTGCTCGCGTGTTGTATGGGCTTGTTCTAAAGCTTATCGAGGACGCTTCCTCCATGATGCAATTAATGCACCGTAATTGTGGGTTCAATGCATCTGCGATAGTTTTGTACTTTCCATTACGCTTACTTTGTCGTATCCAGTTGGCATGTTTAATGTGATGTTCCATTATTCCTTGTCGTGCCTTAATTCCTCTTAGTGTTGTCTTGTCATCCTTCTTTTTTCGAATTTCCATTTCCCACTCTTTTTTATTTGGTATGTAACCATTGTTCTTGCCTTTACTACATTCGTGTTTCGAGCGTCCTGTGGATTTTTCGTTTATGGCATGCTTGGTGCTTTTTTTTTTTTTTTTTTACTGCGCGGTGGGTGGTCGACTGTCCTTATACAACTTTAGCCGGTTCCCGTTCATCACTCCTCTTAGGTCTGCACCTGCTAAATCTCTTAACTATACAGCTCTGTCGTCTTTTACAGATTTGACCTCATATGGTCCTAACCAATGCATTCTCATCTTTCCTCGGTGTTGAAACGATTTGTTGTCATAGAGAAATACTAGATCTCCTTCCTTGAAAGTCTTCTTCTTAATGTGTCGATCGTGCCATGCTTTGTCTCTGGCCTTTTGCACTTATTGATGGAATCCTGCCAGGATTCAGTCTTCCTCCATTGCTAATAGTTGGTTTAGTCTTTCTTGTATTGCATTGCGTTCTTTCATTTGTGTGATAGTTGCTACGCGTAAGCTGGGTACTAAAAATTCTAATGGAACTACCGCTTCTTGGTCATAGATGAGTTTGAATGGTGTGTGCCCTATCAATTTCTTGCATGTCATCCTATACGCCCATAATACTGCTGGTACTTTGAGGTCCCAGTGGTCTCTGTTGATGTTACAGATCTTTGTTAGTGTGTTCTCTAGAATTTTGTTAAAGGATTCTACTGCGCCATTCGCCTGTGGATGGTACGGTGTGATTTTCTGGTGGTGAAATTCAAACTCCTCAAGCATCGCACAGATGGTGCTATTTATGAAATGTGTGCCTTGTTCGCTCATCAAGACTCTTGGGCACCCAAACCTAGTAATTACTTGTTCAAATAAGAAGTGTGCAGCTGTCTCTGTGCTACAGTCTTTTACTAGTGTGGCTTCAGCCCACGATGTTAGGTATTCTGTCACGGTGATGATGTATCTTTCCCCTGTTCTTTTGGCTGGTGGGTTAAATGGTCCCACAAAGTCTATTTCCCATTTATCAAATTCCTATAATGTCACTTGCGGTCATAACGACATCTTGTCCCGTCTATTAGGTTTTCCTACCCTTTGACAAACATCGCATCCCTAACAGTACTTTTTCAAGTCTCTGTGAATCATTGGCCACCATAATCCTATGCGGTAGCTTTTCCTGCATAGTTTCCTCCTGCCAATCCCTCGTGGGATTCTGCTAAAATTCTTGGTTGTTCATGCTCTAACACGTACCTTCATAAAATACTATCTGTGCCCATTTTATATAGATGTCCTACGATCAGTTGATAGTCGGCTGCGCGAACTACTAGGTTCTTCTTATGCACGGTGGTATATTCTTATGGTGCAATACCTGTGCTCAAGTATTGGATGATATCTATGAAGTAGTCAATAACAATATGTACTGAGAATAACTAGGCATCTAGAAAGTTGTCTTCTAAGTTCGTGGGTTCTTCTCCATTTGTGACCCGTGAGAGGTGGTCAGGTCTTGCATTCAGTTTTCCTGGTTTAACTATTACTTCGAAGTTGAATTCTTGAAATAGCTGTAACCATCAAAAAATTCTCCCCCCCAACATTGGCTTGTTGACTAGGTATTTTAAAGCTGAGTGATCTGTAAGCATATTAAAATGTTTTCCCAATAGGTAGTGTCTGAACTTCTGCAGTGTGTAAACCATATCTAGGCCTTCTCTTTCCGTCGTGTTATAATTATGTTCTGATTCTGATATTTTTCTTCTTGCGAAAGCTATTGGATGATCCAAGTCTCCTGCTCCTGGTTTTTCCAAGATAGCTCCAAGTGCTATCGCTGATGCATATACATGTACATGGAATGTCTTTCCCCAGTTTGGAAATACTAATATTAGTGTAGTGACCATCTTTTCTTTCAGAGTATCTAGATTGTGTGGACACTCATCGTTCCATTGGTACTTTATGTCCTTTCTTAGAATTTTTTCCATTGGTGTTGTGATATGTGCATATCCTTTGATGAATTTCCTGTAGTATCCTTTGTGTCCTAATGTCTCTCGTAGCTGACGGACTGTTTTTGGTGCTGGTAAATTAACGATGACTGCGATCTTTGCTGGATCGACCAATAGCCCTTATTTGCATACTATATGGCCCAATAGTATCCCAAATGGTGTCCCAAATATACATTTCTTTATGTTTAGTGATATCTGACATTGTCTGCATTTTTCTAGCATCAAGCGTAAAACTTCCACATGGTTTTTCAACAAACTATAGACTGTTGAGTCATCCAGGTATACTTCGAGAAATTGATGGATGAATTCTTTAAATGCTCCGATAATCACTCTGGAGAATATTGCTGGTGCATTCTTCAGTCTATATGGCATGACTGTATATTGGTAAGATCCCCATTCCGTCACGAACGTGGTCTTGTATCTGTCCTCCTGTGCTATCTTGATCTGATGGTAGCCTGAGAATCCATCAGTGAATGAGTAAGCTTTGTGTCCCCCCACATTCTCTAACACTTCATCCATGAACGGTGTAGGGAATGGGTCATGTAGGCATGCATCATTCAATTTCCTCAAGTCAACGCATATCATGATCCCTCTTCCTTGTTTCTTGTCCTATACGACCATCAGGCTTATCCATTATGATTCCTTGATTGGTTCGATTATGCCGGCTTCAAGCATTCGGTCAATCTCCTCTTTAAATTTCTTTTTATATATGTGGTTCATTCTATATGGTCATTGTCTAATCGGTCTTGCTTCAGGTCTGAGAGGTATCTTCATCTCTCCCAGTTCTCCTGCTATTCCCTTCATCTTTGTAAATGTTGTAGGAAACAAGTCGCTATACTCACGTAACAACTCTGTGATGCTTTCTACTGTTGGCTCATCCCAGTAGTCTCCAATGTTGGCCATTTTGGGATGTTTAGCTATTCCGATGTTAACTTTATTTACCTTGATTGGTGTGGAAATAACTTCAGATTCTATGGGTGGTCCCTTCACATCTCTTTCTCCTTCTACTTCTTCAATCTGTATGTCGCGCAGGTCATCTTTGTCTAGTGCTTCCTCCTGTACATGGTAACATGACAGTAGTTCTTTGACTGTCTACTTATTTTGATGCTACTCTTCGGTAATAAGTTCTATTTCCGGTTCTTCAATGAATATGACTCATCTGATCCGTTCCAGGGCTGCATCTATGTTGGGGTTCTCATGCTCGAATGAGAAAGTGACGGTAAAGTTATGTTGCAATGTCGTCCATGTTGTAGTTCCTTTGTGCAGTTCCTGATCTGTATACCAATTCGCTGGTATGCCCTCTAATGTGTGGATGAAGTGGTGAGGCCAGTCCTCTAGTGGTGTCATTTTCCACAGATTTTTTCACTCCTCCAAGTGTTTCGCTGGTGTCCCTAGTACTTCATATCTCCATTGTTTGTTGTTTGTCTATTCTGCGCTGAACCTTATGCACAGTAACCGCTTACATTGGTACCAGTTTGTGATACTCTCCTTGTGTGCGCCCCACCATCTTGCGGGTGTGGCCTTGAGTGCTAAGTACAGTGCCAGTAGCCTCTGGTTCTCTAATACTTCATCTTCATATTGTGTCAAGAATGTTTCCAAATCATTTAGTCCGTGGAAACTGGTTGGTTCTTTGATTTCTATACCTATCCATCATATTGCACGGTCTATTCTTGCACATATTCTCGTGGATACTTTGTGTAGTCTCTGTTGCCATTTTTCTAGCCCGGTGTCTGAATCTGTTGCACATGAAGTAATGCTGCACCAACTGAGTACCCCATCTGCAGTTGGGTTTACATAATCCTCCTCACGCGAAGTTGTTCTGTACAATTGGCTGATCTCCTCTAAGTCCAGGAAAGTGGGTTCTACGAACCTCTCCCCTTCTGATGAGTCTAGTGGTTCTATGACCCTGCAATCTCTAGATTCAAATGTCATTTTTCTTGTCTTCAAGTTGATTATGGTATGGTTGTCAAAGGCACAATCCAGACCAAGTAGTGTCAGGTACGGTGTTGTGCCATCTACTATTTCAATGACTTCAAAGTCTGCTTTAGTGTGCACTCCATCAAGATCTACTGTTACTCCTTTCAGTCTCCCTATTGGTAGGACCCTAGGTTGGTTTGCTAGTTTTAGTTGGACATTTGAGTATCCCAATGTTGGCTCTCCCATGCATTGACAAGTTTTCTTGGGTAGCACATTCACTTCAGATCCTAGGTTGAGTATGATGTCTCCCATATTAAAATCCCCAATGTTAGCATTCAATCTAAATTCCCTACTTGTTTGTCTTCTTGTGTGTACATGATTAACAATTTTCAGTTCTAGCTTTTGTTTCGTCTCGCTGCTACATTTTTCTAGGATGTTTTGCAATATTTTCACAGATGAAGGATCACTTAACATTTTCATGCATGATTGCAAAAAGTCTTTGATATTACTTACTTGTCCCTTTGGTGGCATTCCATTGGTATGCTCCAATGAGGGTGGCATTTCATATTCTAGGGCTTCATGTACTAGTTGCACAGTGGAAGTCGACGTTGTGTTCACCTTCTGAAATTCTTGTCTGGCTTCCTTAAAATTCTCCTTTTCTTTGGGCGTGTCAAACTGCTTTCTTGGTTTGGTGTTCTTCTTTACCCATTGGTTTTGTGTGAGTTCCTGTCGGACTGCGTCATTTCCTGTCTTCGTTCCTCCATGAGTGACTATATTGATGTTATGTCCATCCTCCCTTTCTTTGGCTGAAATCCATTGAACATTTTGATTTTTTTGGTTCCTCTTTACCTGGATCTTTACTAATAGTGTCAGACATTCCTCTGTCTCGTGATTCGATGCGCGAAAATACATACAAGTCGATGGCGGCAGTGGGAATTCCTGTGCATAATGTCTCGGTCCTCTGACTGGTCCTCTGCCACATCCGAAACATCCTTTGTCTCGTCCTCCTCCTCAATAGCTTGTTCGGTCCCCTCTTGGTGCGTTGTACTGTGGTGCCTGATTATACCGTGTGGTATTATACTGGGGTTGCATCAAGTTGTACTGCGGATGTGCGTTATTGTATGGTTGTTGCGCAATATTGTACTGCTGCTGCGCAGTTTTGTATGGAGTTGGGGCTTGATTGAACTGTGGCGGAGCTTTCTCAGTCATCATTTCAGCCTATACCCTATATGCGTCTGATGTTCTTTCCTGCATCAGCTCCATAGTTATGCAATCTTTGTTGTCATGGCCCACTAACTTACAAAAGGTGCAATAAGAATTCTTTGGAACTGTCTAGTACTTTTGCATCATCGTGCAATGGTAAGGGTCGTGACCCGGTTTCTTGTGTATTTCGCATCATAATCCTCCCTGTGGTAGTGGGTTTGGCATGCCTGTTTCCATATATTGCATGGATGTTGGAAATTCGTTCTTGTGGTGTCCTTTCGTCCTGCATGTGGTGCACCAGACCACTTCTCATTTGTCCTTGTTCTTATTCTAGTTCAACTGAAATGTTAGGTTCTTCAAATCCTCCTTCAATTCTTCAATAGTTGGGTCCATCTGCTGGTATTGGTTCTCTTCTAAATGCAAGGATTCCTATAGATCCTAGGCCTGCATCTGAAACTTTTGTTGTCATAAGGGATATTTTAGGTGTGGGAGTAGTGAGTTGACAAACAGGTGCCGATGTTGCATCTCGTTCATAAGGTATTTTAGCTTCCCCTTCAGTCACTTGAATCTGTGGTCAATCTCCCATATAGACTCTCCTGGTTTCTATCTTATCTCGATCATCTCGTTCATGTACTGATCCTATGAGATCGGCTTTTGGAACTCGTTAATCAGTAGCTTCTTAATGTTTGCCAGTGTCCTCGTCGTCCCAGGGGCATTGTTCGTGTCTAGACTCATGTACCAATCTAGTGCGCGGTCTCTTAGCGTGATTGCTAGCTGCGCAAGTTTGGTATCTTCATCAGTGATCTATTTTTCCTCCCAGATCATTGCACAAATGAACAAATGCTTCTTAGGGTCTTCGGCTTCTTCTCCTCGAAATTCTGGTAATCTAATAGTGGGATCATGTCCTACCATTCTAAATATTGAACTGCTACCTCCGCCACGCGGTGTAGATACTTGACTAGTACTGCCTGGACTGGCTCCTCCAGTTGTTGCTCCCACAGTAGATGTACTTCTTGCTTTCAGAATTCCTTCAAACTTCGGTTTTCTAAACGGTGGTGTTCTCTTTGGTGTATTGGTCGCACATGGGTTTATGGGTTCCACACTGACATTAATATGGAAAGGATGGCTATCTTCTCCTCCGGTTCTTTGGCCTCTTGTTTTCCGGTCATAGGTTGCACGCGGGATTTCCTCAATCTTCTCCATAGCCCCGAGATCCTCTACCTCTTCCTCATCGCTTTCCAAGCCCTCCCTCGCGGCTACGACTCTCTTCTTGGTATTCACCTTATATTGGTAGGGTACTCTGTTACGCGTCGTTCCTGATGACTTCAAGATCCACTTAAGCTGGTCGTCATCCATCAAGATTGGGTCCAAGAATTCTTCCTCCTTCTTTCCTTTATCCTCACCTTCATCCATCTATCCTCTCTCTGTCAGTGTTTCCCCCCTTCCCCCATGCACGCAGGGAAGTCTAGCTGTCTGATTCCATTGTCATTACCCATTTTTTATATAGCAGTATTTTAATAGAAGTATACAGTGATCGAATGTACCTTCCGCGGGGTCTACATAGAAATTCCTACTCTATTGCGCTGTATGACTTCGCTGTGTCGACTGCAAAATATGTGATGAAGCCTGCCACAATACTGTCAAACCAAAAGTCGACTGCTTGGGTGAATTTGTTGTTCACCTGTTGTAACTACTCAACCTGTACTGGGGTCCAATCTAACTATCAGATTCGATTCGTCACGTGGTTATCTTTCAACCGTAGTATCCACTCTTGCAATAGATGGGGAAAATCACAGAAAAAGACTTCGTGTAAATCCGTAAACATGTATTTATCCAGATATTTATGAGGTGTGATGTTAGGGTTTCTATTGTCTTTCTAGGAAAACTCTAGCTCTTTAGTTCTCAACCAACCTTCGATTTCTGCTTTTGTGAGGTTCCACGGTCTCAACATTCCCTTCTAGTGGCTTAGCGGTCTTCTGGTTTCACTCATGCTTTTCTTATACATTCTATCTCATCTACTCAGTCCTCTATTGTTCCTCTTAACATGACAACAAAACCATTTGTTGGCTTAACATGAACTACTCTTCCCTAGTGCCTGCGTTGTTGACCCAGGGTTCATATATTTCAGGGTACCAACAAATCCTAAAACTATCGGCCCTTCTGGTATACCAAAAGGCAACGCAGCACACATAATGCACTGTGCAGTCTCACCCAAGATAGCTTTAATGGGTGGCTGTAAGACTCAGGTGTTTACAGCCTAGGATTGAGTATGAGATATCATATATGTATTCTGATCCATTTATTCTAATTTGTGTTACAACCTACTGTTATTCCCTTTTATATTTTGATCTTCGTGGTATCTTTTCATTATATCCCAACAATAATTAACCAAGCAATATAATAACTCATTCATTCATTACACACAACGCTTAACTAATAAAAGTATGACAAAGATATGCATGCATTCATCACATTACACAAGTATTACCATGGTTCACCCCCCCTAAGCTACGTCCACAAAGATTTGGCTCTTGGCTCTCTTATTATGGCAGTTCTGCAATCTCGCGCTGTGCGCTTACAATTATCCTTGTATGGGTAAGATCTCTATGAGGCGAACTAGACTGCACCAGGCTCCTCGGCCTACGACCTAATCCTCAAGATCTACCTTCTCTCCTCCTCTTTAGCTCAATCGCTTTACAAAAGTAGTTCTCTAATAAAAAAAATTACATAAAAACAATTAGACCTTCATAGGTAGTGAACCGAACCTAACCAAACTCTTTTATGATACCTCCATATCTATATTTATATGTAACACCCTGTTTCCCCCAGCTTGTAAATATAACTGGATTGGCCAAGAACTATGGCAAACTCATAAATGAGAATATGTGATGTAAATGGACCTTGAGAAGAGGTCAATGAATGCTAATAACATTCATAATTTATTGCAGGACTGTTGATGAGGGGATGTGCAGAAAAAGAGACCACGATGGCGGTGGAGGGCACCTGAAAAGGTAGTGTTAACTTCCACCGAGAATTAAATACCGTATTTGGACTCCACTGGCCCGGAGAACCAAAAGCGGCTCGCTGGCCCTGAAATTTAATGCCTCACAGGCTGGTAGGCGGATGGCTTGATGAGGGATGGGATGGTGAACTGCCCATCCGTAGAGCTGTCAGGCTTGATCGGCGCGAGGGTAATCGTGCCACACGCAACCTCGCGAGAGGATAAGGCGTATGGCAGAGACAATTGAAAGGGCAGACGCGAGGTGAACTCTGGCATTACGTAGAGTGAGTGATAGCAGAGAGGAAGGATTGCAACCTTTGCTCCTGGTCACTGGTAAACGGAGAGACGCAGTCTCAGAGCATCGTGGTCTTAGCTCGGGGGGTGGCTAGTGGTAAATCCATTGGGAGTCGCTACGCCTATGGTTGGGTGGAAACGAGCACCCCTCTCAGTAGTTGCACCCACTTCTGAAGTTATTTCTGATAAGTGTTTTGCCTCTGGCATCTGGAAAATATGTATTCTGATAATTATGCTCATAAGCTGTGAAACTGTGAATGTTTTCATTATAAGAAGGTCTGTGTGGTATTTTAATCAATACTAGTAGTTGTATATTCTTGTAACAGAAAAATCATGCATGGATTATGATTGATAAATGAATCTAGTTATGCATAAGTTGAACCAAGTCAGATCTCCAGCCCGTTCTCGGGAATTTGTCTTCCCTTATCTGTATGTAGGAATGCCCCGGAATAGACCTCTTCACGGAGATTCCCTCCTTAGAGAGGTTTACCAAGAACCTCGAAAAAGGGCGTGAATGTGCAAGTCTTAACAACCCTGTGCGAAGAGGAATGACCCTCTTGAAATCCCGAAGTAGCAGCGTAAGGATAAGTATTGATCAATGGATGAGATCCTGTTGAGGAATCTATGGTCATTCACGACCGTTAAATCGAAGGAATGAATGAGGGCGTAATTTGCCTTAAACCCTTTTTCCTCTATCTTCGTGAATAGCGAGGAAATCCGAGACGTAGAACCCCAGACTCCATGAAAACATCTGGACCATTGGTTTTTCCACATCCAAAGAGCAGTGGGAAAGGGCGCGACATCGGGACCGATCTGAACTGTCAGATCTTAGCTAGGAAACCCGACAGTCGTTAGATCTATAGGGAGATAAATGAGGGTTAAGCCCTCGTGAATAGGGACAAAGAGGATTTGAGCCGTCCATCCGAGGAGGACAGGTGGCAGAGATCCAGGGTTCTCGCTACCTCGGAGGTTCGCGAGGTAAGAGCCCAAAGTTTGGATGCTCCAAGTCGCGAGTGGCGAAGCCACGAGAGGATCTGAGCCGTCCATCTGAGGAGGACAGGTGGCAGAGATCCAGGGATCTCGCTACCTCAGAGGTTCGCGAGGTAAGAGCCCAAAGTTTGGATGCTCCAAGTCGTGAGTGGCGAAGCCACGAGAGGATTAGGACCATCCAACCGAGGAGGACAGGTGGCAGAGATCCAGGGATCTCACTATCTCGGAGGTTCGCAAGGTAAGAGCCCAAAGTTTGGATGCTCCAAGTTGCGAGTGGCGAAGCCGCTAGAGGATCAGGACCGTCCAACCGAGGAGGACAGGTAGCAGAGATCCAGGGATCTCGCTATCTCGGAGGTTCACGAGGTAAGAGCCCAAAGGTTGGGTGCTCCAAGTTGCGAGTAGCGAAGTGCCGAGAGCCGAGCATGAGAGAACACATGGCGAAACTTCAAGGTGGGGCCTGCGTGATTGACGGGTGGACACACATCGCCTAGAGAAGGGAGTCAATGCTCCATTGACTCCTCGTGTCTCGGGGATTCGCGGGAGAAGGGCATGAAAGCTCAACACTTGGACTTACGAAGTCACGAGTAGCAAGAACGCAAGAGGGAAAATTAAATATCGCCTCTCGAGGGTTCGTGAAGGGAAGGTGCCAAGATTCGACGCTACAACTCGCGAAGGGGCGAGTTGCGAGCAGTGCGAAGGGAAGGTCAACCTTCGTTGACTTTCAAGTCTCGGAGGATCGCATAAGGGAGGAGCGAGAGTTCAACCATTGACCTCATTAAGCGGCGAATAGCGAGAGGAGCTAGAGTTTAGCCTAGTCGGCAGTCATGCATAGAGGACGCTGACAGAAGGAAACTATACCCATTTCGTGATCTCGAGTATCAGTGATTTGTGAGGAAAATTCGAGGGTCTTTGACTCACGACTCGCGAGGTCGCGAGTTGTTAAAGGCGCCTGGTTTGTTTGACCTGTGTTCCTAACCCACGATCACAGGGAGGTGAACATGGAAGAACTAGCCTACACTAGACCCCTGTAGGACTTCGGGGGTTCTGTTCCTTGAGGAAGAACAAAAATTTTATTATTTAGGTAGTGGGTGTGTTACATTATATCTATCGAGCTCTTCATCCATTTACACAAAACCTTACAAAAACCCTAACCCTATTGTCGTTAGGTCCTCCTTCTTTGCATGTGTGCTTTGCTTCCTTCCATCTGTCGCCTCCTCCTTGCATGAACGTGTGTTGTGCTTCTTACCAGTTGTCACTTTCCTCTTGCACGCTTTCTTTCCCACAATTGCTCTTCCAGTTGTCATTATTCTTTGTGCATGCTTTCTTTCCTACTTCGGCCTGCTGCCAACACATATAAACACATATTCTTGCGTAGGAAGTGTATTTTCTTTGTTTTGTGGCTTCTGAGGACTTGACATGTTTTCCAAGAGTATTGCCAATAGACATTAAAATTTCTTCCAACCAGAACTCTTGAGTCAGGGAATAGAGATGGATCCATACCGGGGCATAGGAAAAATATTCCTTTTTGGGGAAGAAGCGGTCCATCCAGAAGCGCACATATAGGCCCATTGAGTTGTAGAAGTATGGTCCTCCTTCGAAGATGCGGTCCTTGTCTTCCAGGTTATAGAAAATGATTGTGAAGAACCTTTTGGAGCTTATATGAAGCTCGTAATCTCCTTTCGGAGTCCACCAGGTCTTGATCCATCTTGCAAGATCCTTTTCTGAGGGACAAAGACCCAAAACTTTGTCTATTAGAGCGTGGTCTCTCATGAACTGTGTGTGCTCTCCTATTCTGGTTGATTTTATGACATATCTGGGCGCTACAAGAGCTTGAGGCATGCATTTTCCAGGTATCCAGACTCGAGCAACTTTTACATGCGATGAATCCGCATCCATTCTTGTTCCTTTGCTTCCATCTATCTCGTCTTGCTGGTATTGATCCCTTAGGTGCGACAGAGGTTCAAAAGTCGACCGAAGAGCACGAGAGTTTTCCGGATTGTTAGTTGTTGCGTTATGGTAAGAGGGGGTTTTCACCCCTTCGTCTATCCTCATACTGTTGTGTCAGTGGGTGTGGCAGAGTTGGGTGTGTCAGGCGCGTACAGAGAGGGCCCATAGGTTACAGGGAAAGTGTTTGTTGATTGCATGAAACCCTAGTCGTTTTAGAGAGACAAGTTCCTCGATTTACATGTTCTGTTCTTTTATTTTGATGCTAAGTACTTTTCCCAATTATTCTATGCATGTCGTTTGTATCTTTGCAATTGCCTTGATTTCTATTATCCTTAGGTAAAATTTAATCCTAAACCTCATCCTTATCCTAATATTACCTATTTCTCTAAAGTTGTACAAACTATTCTTGTTTAGAGTGAGAAGTTAGGTTGATAGTTTAACCCTCCTCCTATTGTGCATCAAGATGGTTGGGGTCATGAGTTACCTCCTCTCCTCTATAACATGGTTGGCATGATAGGCCAAATGTTAGTCCCAATAGTTATTGCGTCGATTCTGATACTGCTCCTCTTCCTCTAAAAAATTCCTACACTATTCTTCCTCCACCACTCGGTAACCCTCTATTTGTTGTAAATATTACTCATGTTGCGGTTAATTTTGTTCATAATGTAGATCCTTCTCTTGAGAATCAACTTGTTAAGCAAATTCTTGCCACCCTACCACCTAAAATTCCAATTTTTGAAGTTGTTATAATTTATATAATAATTGATGACATCATTTCCTTCTCAAAGGATAAATAAGTGGTTATCCCTCTTGATTTCTTACATCTTGAGCTTTCGTCCTATCCTCTTACTTACCCAATTATCAAAATTGTTTCTTAAATGCTAAATATTTTAATCATACTCTCATTCCTCATTCTACTTTCCTTAGCCTAATTTTGAAAAACTTAGCTAACAAATATATGAAAGTTAGAATTCAAATGAGTGAGTATCCAATTATATATTCAATGGTTTATGAAGGAAAAATGTGATGATTATATATTCAATGGTTTATGAAGGAAGGAAAATTGTGATGATTGTGAATAACTAATTCATTTTTTATATTTACTATAAAACACTTCGTTTTTGTCAATGGACTTGCTATATGTCTTGTAATTGCCAACATTAATTTATGT
>ML780300.1:782550-807066 GCA_009831015.1 Picea engelmannii | reverse complement strand
CATTAAAACCTAAGCTGCCAATACATGTTCTGAATTTATTTAGAACAATCATAAGGTTCATTGCAGATTTCTCTCTTGGACATGGAAGTTGGATGTTCACCACTCATGTAGATGCTTGGATACACCTCACTAATTCACTGACATGATAGCTTCTTTGTATTTTTCTGTCATTTACATATCATTGAAACTAGAATGTATGGCTCAACTTTGATTATCCACATGTTCATGTCTCATTAACTTTTTTTGCAAGATTCTTTAAATTTATAAAAGAAAAACAATAAATATTTTTATGTGCTTTCTTTATTTGCTTCCTAGAAGCAATCATTTTTCCATTGATTTTTCGTAAGTTTCAATTAAAACTTGCATCTTGTAAATCATGTAAATAAACGAGACTTGTATATATTCTGCTTAAATACAACTACTACAGTTACATTAGAACACACACACACACACACACACACACACACACACACATATATAGTGTTTAGTAATTAGTTAGTTATTTCTCTCTTTTATTTGTTTCTTTTAGGATTCTTGGATTGGCTAATGGAGCCATTAAACCCGTCAGAACGAGTTATACCAAACGGCTTGGGTTATTTAGACAACCCCAGACTGGACTCGTTCTTCCAATTGATGGACGATCATTTTCGCCCGTCAATGGGCTACAATAAATAGTTATGGCCAAATGTCAAAAGATTCCTTTAGTGTCACATGTTTATTTTTTTTAAATTATTTCGAATACAGGAAAAATTCGTACAAAAGTGTCATAACAACAAAGTTGTTGACCTCTTTAAGATCTTTTTGCCAAGCCAAATAGCACTAAAAAAAATGAAGGTTGGGATAAATTTTTATGGAAAATTAATAAAAAAATATACTAATAATATATCGTGTAGCCTAAATATTGGCTTTTAAATTTTTTTCTTATGTTTTTTTGATAAATTTTGTTCAAAATTTAGTCAGAAATTTAGAAGAATTGCTATATCAATTGCTGAGATTATACAATATGGATGAATTGAGGGTTTTTCATGGCATTGGATCCATCTAAAAATTCAAAACGACAATTTGATTAATGAAAAATTGCAATTTCACCAACAATTGCGTCACCTGATTTTGGTAAAACTGCCCAAAAAATTCCAAAAAATTGCATGTTTAGACTTGTCCATAATATATACTTTATTACAAATAAATTATTAGATTATTATATGTAAAACTCCAATTTCATTAAATTTGAAATTATAAGGAAAAATCTAAACTAAGAAAATGTGAATTTCAATTATGTAAGTGTCAATATTAGTCTTTCTAAAATGCAAAATTGGATTATGAAAGCGTGAATATTGGTTTTCTAAACTATAATATTGAATTACAAGAAGTGTGAATTTTGAATAATTCCGAATCCAAAAAGTGCAAATTTTGATTCCAAGTGTGATTTTCAATTTCAAAAGTGCAAATTTCAGTTTTAAAAGTGCAATTTTCAATTCTAATAATGTAAATTTTGAATTGCAAAAGTGTCAATTTCGATTCCAAAAGTGTCAATATATGATTGCTACAATGTGTATTTAGATTTCAATAATTTGATTTTTTTCCTAACATGTATATAATATCTAACTTGAAGATTAAAGTACAATTGTCAACATTTTATTTTTGTATGTGCATGCATATTATCACTATGACACCCATTGCTATATATAAAATTGAAGAAATGCAATAAAATAAAAAACAAGCGGTAACAATGATTGCATTCCTTTTTCACAAATAATTAAGGTAGCATACAACAAGGTTCCAAATAAACAAAACCTTTAATATATTTACTTGAAGTAATAGATATTAATTAAAACCCACTAGGTCTAATTTATAAGTTCATTAAAAAATGACAAGTATGGAAGTTCTTTTGTGAAGTAAAGTTTCATTAATCAACATCACTCCCACTCTCAACATTATTCTCCATTTGTTCTTCTTGTGCCTTAATTATTGCAAGGCCCTTCTCATTTATGTTTATTTTCACTCTTGTCCATTTTTCCCTTGGTGACTATGTCCATATGACGCTATTAACATCAATGAGCACATTTTCTTCTGAACTGACAACCCATTTTATTTAGACAATTTCCGCACAAGTATTTGTTTATCTTTGATGTTCCAATTGGCTTCCACCATTGAACCTCTACCTTGTAAGATTTAATAGTAGCATGTGGATATCAATAAACATTTCCCTTTGTCCTACCCAACCATACCACACAATCTAGATTTGGTGATTTTCCTATGAGCATTTTCCCCTATACAACATCATCATTTGGAGATAATGGATATCTAGATTTGTTACACAGAAGCCCGACGTAGAAATCCTCAATTGTGGGGACATTTTCCCTCAAACATGCTTCCATAAATTCATGTGAGGCCTTTGTAGGAGAATTGTTTCATATTACTTGAACCATGGATAGGAAGAAATTAGTTGTTGAGTTCTCAATGCTAAAAAATAGTGTAACATCCCCACTATAATCCCTAGTTTAATTAATGCATAATGTAGAAATGAATGTAGCAATGACCAAGCGATGTAATATGCATAATGTATTTTCTTATTTTAATTAAAATAATGTGATGCCAGCTGTTGGGAATATGGATAGAGATGGGGGATGATTAAACCACAAGAGAGAGGGAATGCTTAGGGAGTTTCTAAGAGGTTCCCAAAGGGGAATGGTCTATGGGTAATAATCGAAACCCATATTTCTGAATTTTATTATCATTTGAGGAAACCAAGTATTTTCTGTTTGAGTGTATGAGAGCCCAATCATTGAATATCCGTCAGAGGGTGGGTGTAGAAGTCACTTCCATAGTTATCGAAAGCATGGGGATGCAGTACAATCAACATTGGGAAAAGTGAGCAACAATTGTCTAAGGAAAAGAGAGGATCTTTGTATGGGAAAATAGACATTTTTTTCACATTCAACATGGGCATGAACAAAAAGTAGAGAGAAAAGAAAAAGATCACTAGAGCTAGAGAAAGGAGGTTGGGAGAATTTTGGAGCATGTTGGAGCGTTTTTAGAGCATTTTGGAGCTGGAAAATGAAGAACCAGGTTGTCAGGCCTGAAGAGTGAGCTCATGTGTGAGTTTCACTGTAACAACAAGTGTTTGTTGTTTTTTTCCCGGTGGCGAGTTCCATTGAGTTCCCAACAGAGAGATTCCTAGTTACTCGTTCTAGATAGACCTTGATAAATGAATGAGACACCTGATGGATTTAGAGAAGTGAAGGGGTACATTCCTTGGGTTGGGAAGGTCAAGAGGAAGAGAGCTCAAGGAATTTTTGGATTGTTGTAGGAAAATACTAGTGGGTGGTGGGATATTAAGCTCTGATGGGACTGTGTGAGGCACCCTTCTTTTGTGGATTCCTAGCCCCAACTCGGGGGTGACTTGTTCTTGAGATTTGAAACAACAAGTCTATGGTTGGGTGGAACATCCTTCCCAAGCAGTTGGTTGCATAATTTTTCTTTTAAAGATAACTGCTTATCTATTATCTGAGTTTTCTTATGAGTCTTATGGTTGTGCATTTTACTCTGTGAATGAGAATGGTTTTATGTGTTGTTATAGATGATTTATTAACTACATGCATGTTACTTTAGAATGTCATAGATGCATTTAATTATGGGCATCATAATCTAGTTAAACATGTGCATAATTTGTAGTTGGTAAGGTACATGAAATGGATTAGAAAGAAAAAAATTGATTTTATGTGTATTTTGCGTAGTTATGTTCCTTAGTTAATTTGGGGGACATTTCAGAATGGTATCACAACTTTGGGTTCAAACATTGAATTTGCATGGGCTAGACTCAACGCATATAAGATATAATTTGCAAAGTTAAAAACTCAAGGGACATATGCAAATTTATTTTTTAGATTACTCTGGTGAAATTGGGGTAAAATTCAGGAGGAATTTGAGGAAATTGAGCTCAAGGGATTAAAATCCCCAATTTTAACCTTTGAATGGGCATTTTTTGGCTTATAATTGGGCAAAATTAGGGAAAATCCCCAATTTTTGAAGTGTAATTTGTTGAGGAATTGACACAGATGTGTCAAATTTTGGGTGCAATAGTATAATTGACATGCACAGGGCCGAAATTAGCCATAGAAAGCTTAATTTCAAAGTTTCTATGGCGCCCTGTGTGAAAATTGAAAATTATACAATTATGGAAAAAATTGAAAATTGGGAAATTTTCGGTATTTTTCTGTAGATGATGTTAGCAGTGATGTGGAGGTCACGTGGCAGTGACACAGACTGCCATGGTGGAAGATCCAATGTGTCAGTTTGGTGGTGAGATGGCGGGCCACGATGACGAGATGGAAGAACCACGTGGCAGGGTGATAGATCGTGGTATCGACCAAAATCGTTGGTGGTATTGCATGTCGGTTAGAGTGGCTTCAAAATAGCTCTTGGTGATGAAAAACCAATCAAAATGTGCCACGTATCATGGGTAAAACCTGCTATTGCATCATGCAGTGTCATTAACCTCCATGCAACTTCACCATGTGAAATGAACCACAGTCATTGATCTTCTGATCATTTCAGTTGTTATATTCGAGATTTGGTTAGTCCATGGTGGAAGGGTCGGTAGTGTGTTGTGGCAGGCCTAGGGCTGATGTGGGTGTCGCATAAGTGAGGAGATATTGAGTGATACCATAAGCGATATCGCATGGAAAGAAATACAGTTTTGTAGAGGGTGTTTGGTAATGTGAAGCCAACAGGTGGACACCACGTAGCACAAAAAAAAACCACCCGTGCATCGCGTAGGGATGTTAACCCTCATGCAAGTTGACGATGTGAAATCGTTGAGGGTCATTGATCGTCTCTTGTTCTCAGTTGTTATATCGTGGAGCATGCAAGTTTTCGTGCCCAAGGAAAAAGGGTGCGGGATGGAACCCGCCCATGCCTGCGACCAATAAATGGGTGCCACATGGAAGTTTGATAGAAGAGGTGGGACCCCTATCCCATCAGTGGTAATAAGGATGCCAAGTGGGCATCCGGGTATGGTGGGACCTGAAATATAATTTAATTTATGAAATAAAGGTAATTAAGGATGATGAGGAAGGGCCAGGGTGGCTAAAGGGTTGACCAGGTATCACCTCAGAGTGCCACGTGGACCCAAAATTCCACATCGTCAGCCACGAAAACAAAGATGCTACGTAGGCAAAATTGTTCCACAATGTCAAAAAAAAGTCTGGAGACAAACTTTATTTTGGCCATAACTAGCACAGATTAAGTCATATTAAGGCGAAACTTCTGGGTTTTGTCCATAGTGAGGAGATATTAAAAAGTGTTAGAGAGGGACATTGTCCATTTATGATTAGATATGTCAAAAAATAAAAATGAAAGGTTTTTAAAGATTTGGGTCCATATCACTTATGATGGTCCATATTAAGCTAGAATTATTGGAGGGATTCTGGAAATCAGACATGAAAATAAACCAGGAAGGAATTGAATAAATCCTAAGGGGTTTGGAATGGGAATGCTGAAATAGGCCAAAATCCACTATTCTGGGCCACTTTTGGGGGTTTTGGGATTTTTTAGAAGGGGAAAAGGGTCCCCAGATGGAAAAAATGGAAAACTTTATTTACTCAACATTTTGTATACTCATAAAGCCAAACAAATTTGGTCTAGTGAAATTTTTCCAAAAGTGCATAGTTTGGGAGATAGCCTATTTGACTAAAAATTCCAAGTCTAAAAAAGGGGTGAAAAAGGGCAAAGTTGTCATTTCCGTATTGTTATAGTTTTTTAGTAGAGCATATGAATGAAAATATGAGAGTATTTGTGAGTTCCTTATCATAATTATTATATATGTCTCATACAAAAGTTTCCCTAGTTAATGACATATTTACTTCCACAAGTGTCAGAAGCTGGTGTATGGGATTAATTGCACCAGAATGAAAAGTGTACAAAAAGGGGTAAATTAGCAATGTTCAGATGACTATAAATTTGTTCTCAGAGCTTAGAATTGAGAAAGAAAGCCATCATTGGAAATATCTTGGATGGGAGAATCCATCTGTCAATGCAGAGATTTGGTCTGAATAGTATAAGCTACAATCAATTCAGACAAAGATGATTGATGCATTAAAGAGAAAAGAAAAATATGCATTCTTTTCCAAAACCGTGTATATATTTTTTCTAACAGAAAATTGTTTACATGCATATTTCTTGCATAATTTTAGAGGTATAGGAAGGCAGTTGATTCCTATACGAGAACTACATCCATGGAATATGCCCAGGGGTCCTACAGTCATGGTGAGGAATTCAAAGGGTTGGTTATCAACATGGGAAATATTGAGATAGAGTCCAATGGAAGAAGAGGCAGGAAATAGCCTATGACTATGAGAAGTATGAACAGATAAGTTCAGAATTATGGGGATGACAATGAAAATATTACGAAGGCTCATAAGAGATACTTTTGATTTTGAACATGTTCTAGAGGCAAGCCAATAAATACTCTGGCTCAAAGCAAGAAAATAGTTCTAGACAAGTGACATCATCCAGATCCCATAGCAGAAGGTATGAAAATGGGAATGGAATTAAGTCAAGGACTATGAGAAGGCACCATCATTCTCCATGGAAATCCACTAGGATATCTCATGCAAGTTCAGGGCTCGAGAGCATCCCAAGTGTGTCTCCTATGGGAAGACAAAGGAGAAGGCCTGAGGGAGACATCTTGCAAGGTGAACTCACAAAAATAAAGCCACCTACTTTCAATGGTGAGAATAAGAAGGGAGAAGAGGCTAAGGCTTGACTGTTGGAAATGAAGAAATATTTCTTGTTGCATGATTATCCCTCTAGGGTAGAAACAAGAATTGCAACCTACCACTTGAAAGGAAAGGTAACCATGTGGTGGGATCAAATCAAGCAAGAAAAACACATTAATGGAATGAAGATCTCATGGATGCAGTTCAAGGGATATTTCCAAGAGAAATATTTGTTAGAGAATTGCTATGAAAGAAATATGAAAGAATTCTTTGAACTCAAATTGGGAAGCATGACAATGGATAAATGTGATAAAATATTCTTTGAATTGTTGAAGTATGTGGACTTCATAAAGGATGATAAGGTCAGGTTTCTAAGTGGTTTACCCTCTTTCTACAGTGACATGATACAATATGATAACCCCAAAAGTTTGGAGGAGACCATAAGGAGAGAAAAACATATTTATGAGCAGAGCAAAGGGAGGCCAGTCTTCCAAAAGACTTGGAATGACAAGATGAATGGTAATAAAGAGAAAAGAACGAAAGGTTTTAAGCCACCCTTTTTCAAGAATAACTCCCAATCAAATTAGCAAGGACAGTCAATCCAAAATGAGAAAAAGAAAGAATATTCATTTGGGAAAAGGACAAGACAACAACTTGTACAATGTTGGGGATGTGAGGGAAATCACTTATATAGGGATTGCCCTCACAAAGGAGAAATAATGAGGATTTTTCACAACATTCAAGAGGTTGAAACAATTGAATATACAGGAGGAATAATGCCAAGGATTTATGCATCCTTGGACAACAAGCAAGCAGAGTATCTATCCCCCATGATTAAAGTGGAAGGCAATATTGATAACCAACCCATAGCAATTTTAATTGATTATGGAGCTAGCCATAGTTACATAAACTCTAACATTGTTGAAATATTTCACTTGCAAAGGAGTAATCATAATAAATCTTTGTTAGTTTAGTTATCCACAGGGGCTAAGAGAAATATCAATGAGTTGGTTAAGGATTGTCCAATAGACATGAATGGAGTCAACACAAAGGTGGATGTGAACATCATACCATTAGGTTCATATGACTATCTAATTGGCATGGATTGGTTGGAAAAAAACCATGCTATCCTAGAATGTTATAACAAGACAATAACTTGTCTTTATGAGGATGGAAAACATGGAAGGATTCAAAGCATCCTGAGAGCTATAACTTTTAGAGAAATTTCAGCCATGCAGCTAAAAAAGAGTTTCAGAAAAGACTGACAAATGTTTGCAGCCCATATGGAAGAGACAACCAGTGATAAAGTTACAAGTATTGAAGGCCATCCATTCTTGAGGGATTTCAAAGATGTTTTTGGGGAAATAACATGATTTCCACCAAAGAGAGACATTGATTTATTTATTGACTTGGTGCCATGAGCTACCCCAGTGTCCAAGACACCTTATAGAATGGGCACACTATAATTAAAAGAGTTTAAAATGCAACTTGAAGATTTGTTAAAGAAGGGGTATATATGCCCAAGTGTGTCACCTTAGGGAGCCCCAGTTCTTTTTGTGAAGAAGAAATATGCAACCCTAAGGTTTGTATTGATTTCAGACAACTGGATAAGGTCACAATAAAGAACAAATATCCTTTGCCAAGAATTGATGATTTATTTGATCAGCTGAAGGGTGAAAGGATATTTTCCAAGATTGAATTGAGATTAGGTTATCATTAGGTGAGGATAAAGGAAGAAGACATCAACACGAAAACATTTAGGACAAGGTATGGGAATTATAAATTTATAGTAGTGTCATTTGGGCTATCAAATTCCCCAACAATTTTCATGTGTTTGATGAATGGAGTGCTCATGGAGTACCTGGACAAGTTTTTGATTGTCTTCTTAGATGATATTCTCATTTACTCAAGGAAAAAATAAGAGCATGAGAATCAGTTAATAATGGTGCTACAAGTTTTAATCTAGCATAAATTGTATGTCAAAATAAACAAGTGCATATTTTAGCAAAAGAAGATTCACTCCTTGGGGCATATTATTTTAGCAGATGGGATAACAATTGATCTCAATAAAGTAGAGGCCATTAGAGTATGGTCAACGCCAAGGAATGTGACAGAGGTTATATCATTTATGAGTCTTGTTGGTTATTACCGAAGATTCATAAAAGGGTTTTCAAAGATTGCAATCCCTATCACTTCTTTGCAAAAGGAGTGAAATTTGAATGGAATCCCAAATGTGAAGAAATTTTGTAGTAGTTGAAATATATTTTGGCAAATGCACCAATATTAAAGATTGCAGATCCATATGAAGATTTTGCAGTATGCATGGATGAATCACTAATGAATCTGGGTCCTTTTTCGACGGTCCTTTCAACATAATTTTGACGTGATGTTGTCAGGATCACAACAAACATTGACCCCTCCAAACGTCATTACTGGTACCATCTCACTTTCAACGAATATGGTTGTGTCTCACGTCCGAAGTTTCTTATGGACATGTGTCTTCCAAGGCTCAATTTTACAGTGACAGAAATTGTCGTCTCACTTCCGACGTATATTTACATGTTGTCTTACTTCTGACAGAAACTTATGGTTTAAGTGTCGTCGCGACAACGACGACAATTGTCATCACAATAGAGATGAAATAAACTATTCCGATGACACCATAAATTTTTGTAGACCTTAAACTACGATGGAATCCATCGTCAGAATTTAGACTCCAGAAAGGATTCATCGACGAATTGTCCATATCAATGAAATTTTGGATCGTCGAAAGAGTGTCAAGAGTCAGACGTCAGAAGTGTATTATTTCTTCGCAATTGAGACGAAAGGGTCGTCAGAATACAGAGGCATTGTAAGTATTTAAAAAAAAATTATGCATCCCTTTCCATTGTTGATAGGAGGTTTCACATTTGGAAGTGCGTGGAGGTTAACAACAAGTCCAATTTGCGAAAAGAGGATATTGTGCCATGCATCATCTCCAGATCTCATCACATTTCTTCAAATCGTTATTAAAACCATATTTTTGGATTTGTGAAATGAAAAAGGATCGTCCATTCACGAGGACATTAAATACAAGCATTGATATGGACCTAGAAAATTAAGTTGTATAGTGATGGAGTTTAAGTGCCAGTTGGAGCAGCGTGAGGTCACAGTTCTTGAGTTACATGGAAAAGAGGCTTAATGGAAATATTGTGATGAAGAAATAACTATCGGTCATAGTATTTGGGTTAAATTAGACAAAAAAGTAAGCGCCTAGGACTTAATTTTGTTGTTATATACAAGCGCCTTTGGGCTTAAGTGTGGGTTTCGATCCCTTAATCACATGGGTCGATAGGAGCGTATATGTATTATGACAAGGGGGTTATATTTAATCCCCTTTCCCACCGGTCTAAATAATAGGAACGAGGTTATAACCACTAATCCTTGGAACAAAAGTACTGAGGAGTTAGCGCTAAAGGAATAAGACTGAGGTCATAGCCATTGGTCACAAGAGGAATTGGAACTAAGTCCAAGGAGGAAAATCTCTTAGTAATTAAGTGCTCGGTCATAACCATTGGTCACGAGGTAATAAGGTAAGCTCCTTGGGGGGGCTTAATTTTGTTGTAATGTTAAGCACCCTTTTGATTAGGTTATGGACCTAGCCCTTAGTCCTGTAGGAGACGCAAGGAGAATGCCATCACCATAATCAATTCGAGATTGATAGAGGCCAAGTATTAAGAGACTTTCTACCATTGCAGTTACAGAGGCAATATAGGTCTAGTGCATGGATGAATGGATGAGTTGATCCATAAATGTGATAAACTCATGAGATTCGAATTTTGATCAGAATTGGAGGTAACAGAAATCCAGTCTCTTTGAACTGAGAATAATTTGCATATTTGATCCTTGGAAGCCTCATTGCAGGATTATAGAGCATATAGGTAAATATGGAGCTGCCTAATTATGGATAATAGGAGATACCAGGTAGGGTTTTTCCATCATTTTCTATCTTTGATTAAGCATCCGTTGTTGATTTACTCATGTAGGTTTGACGCTCTATTCTAGACATGAATAGGGTTATGGTTGGAGATATTGAACTGAGGTGCTTAACTTAGTCTTATTCAATAATGAGGTTTCAATTTTGACGAAACATGACAACTTCACAAAATCATTTCAAGCATTTACTTCTTTCCTTGAATCCAGAGTGTTGTTTCTCTTGTCTCTGAGGCTCAATCCCTTTATCAAATTTTGAGGCTCAATCATCTATTAAAGATTTAAAATTTGAGCTTCAAAACATACAAGAATTTGCATCAGTTGAGAGGAGAAGAGCAAGTCAACTTGAGGAAGATACATAATGGAAACTGGAAAAAATATTTGCAAGACAGTATGAGATGTTGATACAATCATAATAAAAGTTCAATAATATACCCAAGAAATTTACTTATTTACAAGGAGAACTCAATAATTCTCAAAGAAATGAGAAAGAGGCTCTCCCTATTGTTCAAAGTTTACATTTGAATCAATGGTGGCAAAGGAGGAAGTGGATGGAAACTTGATGGATTGGTTTTAATTGGATTATATATCCTATTAATCTTCTCCTTTGATTGCATGGAAAACATGCTTGGAATTTTTATGTTTGTCCTAATAAAAAAAAAATTTAAGAAGCATATATCCACATCAAAAATAGCCTACAAGCCCTAGATTGACAACTTATTTTTGCAACATAACTGGATTTTTCTTTAACCATGGTGGTCTTTGAAATAAAGACTATAACTACAAAGAAATATTTATTTTTTAAACCATTTGGTAACACACAATGAAGGTTCTAGAACAACAAACACACAAGGGAAGGATTGTAGATCAACAAAAATACGAAGACCAATGTGTTACCTCCAAGATTTACACCAAAATATTTCTTCTAACTTCTTTGTGTAACACTTTGCTTTTGTTTTCCAATCCTTTGTGATTTTATTCATATCTTCTAATTTATATTGGGGGTCAACCTATCAAGGTAAGAAATAATTCAAATGTATAAAATATTAAAACAATCAAGAAATAATAAAATTATGACATATGAGGTCCCATTCAAGGTACTTGAAACATCTTCAAATTAAATGGTCATTAAAATGATTTGGATAACATACCTCCCCTGATCGCAACTCATCCATCATTATGTTTGTCTAATACCTGCAATGACAAATCATTAAACCTCCATAAATATCTATAAAATGAATACAACTCATATTGGTAGCATTATTTACTCTAAGATGCATTTTTATGAGAATGTTAGAACCTACCTTGACAGTGATTCCAAGCACCTTATAAGCCTTCTTTTTAGACTAGCCCCTCATCATCTTAGATTCAAACATGGATTTACTCGTTGAGAACAAACTATAAACACGATATATATATATATATAACTACTGAATAAACTCTTCTTAGTTTCGAGAATAATTTATTGGAGCCATATAATTGTGGAGAAAACCTCCCTTGATCTGAAGGAGTAGCAACGAAGTCAACATTGACTATGTTATTGCTCTGTTGGATCGAGGGAGGTTTTCTCCAAGATTAAACGACTCCAATAAATTATTCTCTACTAAATAGGGCCAACCACATGAAGGTGGAAGCTCCTATGGCCCCTCCCTCCCCTCACATCACTCTCAATTCCCCAATACCCAATCTATATTCTACTAGAAAATATGCATTACAAATATTCAAAATTGATAAAAAGGGATTGTGATAATATGCATTAAAAAATAATATAATTGGATTTGTTTTATCTCTCTATCCATATTTTAATAATAAACTATATTTTATATTTTACTAACAATCTATATTTCATATTTTACTAACATAAGTACAAGAAAGTATGCAATAACTTATTCAAAGGCAATGCACCAAAAAGTATGCAAGAACTCATTCAAAGGCATATGTCATAAAAAATAGCTCTTATAAATGAGGTTTACCATCCAAAAACATTTTTGAGTATAATAGCTATATGTACATCGATCTGTCTTATAATAATATTATACATCATCATTTTTTAGGCCTCTTATGTGCTTTCCAGTTCTTAATTAAATCATCAACATCCACGTCTTCGTTTTCTGGGGAATCTTCAACAGCTGATTATGCTTGAGTCCTCTCACACAGAGCACGCTTGGTCTCGTACTCACAACGCACAGGATGTTGTGAGGGGGCATCACCTACAAAAACAAAAAAATATTAAATTTATATGTCCAATTTTTAAATATCATTGAAGTAGTTCATTAATATTAAAAAAAACCTATGCAATGTAATTATTTACCTAGTGCACTAGTCGACACCATTGGAATGAATTCCATGTACTCCTTTTCAAGTGTAGGAGCCTCAAGTACAACATTCTTTGTCGTTGAAACCAAAAATATTATAAGGACACAATCATAAATGTATAAGTAAAAAAAATTAGAAGTACAAAATTTATAACTATGAAATTATTAAGTATATTATTAATATACAACCATATTACGGTCATGAGCCTCAATCGTAGGAACATCGTGGGGATGCATCCCACTGGAATGGGGTTGCTCGGGAGCACCATGATGTGGTGGCACTGGACTATCAATGCACTAGTCTCCAGTACTAATGGGCTCATTGATAATGTTGCTCCCCTGATTAAAACAAAGTAACACATTAAATTTATGGAGGATATCAAACATGAATGTATTTTATAAGTAATGAAAGGTTAATGCAGATTGATTTTTATTTATCTTATTCTGCAAACTAGATCTTGGAGTCTGCCCCATGCTTTTTCGATGTTCGATGACAACTTGATAGCCGTACCTGTAACCAATTTTAATTTTATTGGCTACAATTACCTGAAATTTGGAAGGTGATACAAATAATATTGTTAATATGTTTGGGTACTTACAATTCGTGACTATAACTTCATGTAGTCTCCCTGGCCTAGCTTGTGTTGGCCTTGTTTGGAAATCCTTTCTTTGGTTTCCTTCGAAGTGTTAGGAAACCTATCATTAAAAGTTTCAAATATATTATATACCACACTTTTATTTAGATCTAAATAAAATTAAAGGTATTGAATTCAAAAGGTAATTTACCTTGGGGTACCAGTTGGTGTTTTTCCTTCTTTTCTCATTTTGTTTTCCTTTGCATCCTCAATGAGCGCTTTCCACTCCCTCTCTACAACCGTGGGAGGACACTCATACCTAGGGTTCTTTTGCAAGTGAACCCTATACACATCTCGCGCAGATTTTAAATATTGGTCAGCTAAGGAGGTGACCTCTTTTTTATTGAAGGTGTATACTCCAAAGAGACCTTCAAGATAATCCATAAGTTATTTTTTGAGGACGGAATTATGGGAATTCCACCTTGTGCATATGGTTGGCCCAAAATCAACAACGAATTGGTCTCCAAGTGCTTATAAAAAAGGTCATTTCCTACATGTAAAAATATATGATCATTAATCTAAAAATAATAATCTAGATGATTTATGTTTGAGATAGACAACATGAAACAATTAAAATAGTAAAAAATTATGGGAGTCTTATTTGCTTTAATGGAAGTCCTTCCTCGTTGACCATAAATGTGAACGGAAGGGTCCCTGTGTTGGTAACACATCTTGCTCCAGGAAATGCAACCATATAATCCACATCATCATGCTCATCTCTATCACCACCTCCAGAGCCTGGCTGTGTGGATTCCTGGGGATGCGTGTCATGGTTCCCATCTAAAGGTGTGGAAGGTGGAGAAATAAATATCCTGACAGGTATATGATGGCCCACATCAAGAATCTATGGCATCTATGCAGTTCCACTACTACAATCACCAGGTTGAACAGGCTCCAAATAACTCTATATAAGAAAGAAAATGTTTTTTTCGTTTAGATAATGTAAAAGTTAAAAAACAAACTTTCATAATTGAACTTATGACATAAAAAAAACACTTTAAATTATGGTTATTACCTTATATTTTCTAAGTTGTGTCATAACGAGTTTGATCCTTTGTTTGACCTCAGGAGTTTGATCTTCAAGGTCTAACAAGCGAGCAAGTTCCTTGTTCGCTTTAATGATATTTTTTTGTATTATTACAATCATGGGATGAATACAAATCCTACTTTTTGGGTGAATCATGACCATCATGGCTCGTAGACTACATATTCCAACAAAATAAATGTTATTTCAGTTATATAAAAAAATAAAATAATTGATCGCACACAAATTAAATTATATATACAAATAATAAAATTCACGTATAATGTAAGTCAAAGTTATTAATCATTTACATGTTCTACAGTTGTCCCTTTTCCAAGGTCATCCTGCCATATTATAATATAATTAGAACCCATAAATATTTAAAAATTGTTAAAGATAAAAAAAATTGATTTCCATAGAAATAAAATTATATAAAGAAATAATAAAATTCACATTAAATGTAAATCAAAATTGTTAATAGTTTATATGTTAAATATAAAAAAATATAATGCAATAAGTAAAGGTTGCTTAAACAGGTATTGCATAAGTACCTGCACACTATTAATCGATGTATCTATTCTATTCAAATAGTAATCCACTAATAACTCTTCCCCGAGAGATATCTTTTTTATTGTGCACATGACTACTCGATTCCCTTCTCGTCCCTCATATATGCAATTCATTTGCTTGTTTGTTGTCTCAAATCGTGTGTTGTTTATAAACCCTGCGATATTTCCAAAATCTTTAGGCTTTCCATCAATATAGATAGTCTCTCCCTTATTTTTATCACTATTTATTAGCTGAATATAATTTGTGGCGAGTGCATATCTTCGCATACTTCGCATGTACCAGACCAACCACATCCAATAGCCATAATTGTAACATGGTCTGACATAGTCCATCAATTCAGTTATTGTATTCTATTTTACAGTTATTCCATCCATGGAAAATAGCCCCAGGCCATGCAGGGAGGATGGTGTAATGTGATACATCCTATTGTTGACAATGAATCAAGTGTCTGACGGAGACAGTTCTTTAGGTACCCATTGTTTCACCAGATGCTTATACATGAGTGGCACCTCTATGTCTCTTGTGATCTCATCATCATAAGAGAATGATCCTCCTTTGTCAAGAAAAGGTTCCATGCATCTACAAAATTTTCTTATGACATTTTCACCTATGGTCATTGTTCACGTATCAAATCTACTAGATGCAGTCACATTTCCCTCTATTTGTCCTGAGCTTCCCTCACTCGAGGTAGAAATATTTGATAGGTACCTATTTGGTTGTAACTTTAGTTGATCGAATCAGATATATAATTAGCTAGGATTGTAAGAATATAGTGAGATATATAAAATTCTTTAAAATATAGGAATTCTTAGAGCCTCTTAGTTCCTGAAAACTAGAAACTTATGAATTCCAAAATTAAATGGTGTTAAGTCTTTAATGCCACATGCATAGTTTAGGAATATGAAACCCAGAAATAATTTGGTACACTATACACAAAATATTATTAAATGATTGTAATGAAGAATCAAAGATAGTGTTGTGCAAGTTGTGAAACATTAGGACACAAAAATCCCTAACTAGGTTAACTCTAACTGCTTAAAAAATATGCTTTAATCCTACTTCATGACTAGTCCCAACACTTAGCCAAATTTTGAAGGAAAAATCCCCCTCGTCTCTACAAGTACCCATGACCTCACTACCATGTGGAAGTCTGAGTTTTCTTTTCCCTATTTATTGACTTCATGCTTCCTCGTGGTAGACTTTGATTGGTCTTCATGGCATAACCTATAATGACATGGCTCCTTCATGATTTTTCCACATGTCTATCTAATATTTGTTGTGTGTCCATATCAATAGCATTCCCTATTTTTTCTACATACATGGAATATTTTGTTCGATCCTTAAGATCGTAATATTGTGGGAACCTATGCCACATAGAATCTTAACAAAGATAATGTATGGAATATGACATTAGGATGTCCTAGACTTGAAATAATGGATTTTAGATTTAGTGCCTTGTTGGATCAGTTCAAAGAGTTATGCATCTTGAGAGACATAAGTCCTTGATTACATACATTTTATGGAACAAAAATATTATATCATGCGATTAAGTATAGTATTGAGTTCATTGACGAAGCTATGCAACATAAACAACAAAGGATGAAAAAACTATTCAATCTCCCACAACTAAAATACTTATAGAATCCATTAAAGTAGTCATTTAGATATGAAGGCAAGGGAGCTAGATATTTTTTGGTGAAATACTAAGTGAAATACTAAGATCCCTTGACTTACTCATAAAATACACCATCTTACCACATGGCACTTTCTAAATTTTCAACTTGTCCACCTAATACCTCTTGTTTGTATCACCACTGCCTTATGGTAAGATCTAATTGACACACATGTCCTTCCACCTCTTATTGATTGTATCAACATGATGTCATATTGACATTATAGGAGATGCCACATGATATATATTAATTATCATCAAATTTTTGAATTGGCATTGACTATTAACATAAAAGACCCAGATTTTGTTGATCTAGTTGTTGATTCCATCGAGCACTTGAAGGAACCCTTGCATTTATTTTAACATAATTATTCAAAGTTTCTCAAACTCCACAAACCTAAATTCTTATAGAATCAAAAACTAGCAAGGAGGCAACATAAATCTTCTTTGAACATGTGTAGATGCACCTTGGTCTTCCTAATTCCATTATTTATGACAAGGAAAAACACTTCTTGAGTACCCTGAATGGCATGCATAATATATTTCCCAGAGTCAAAGAGATATATAGTTTTTAGCAACTTTAAAACATGAGACGTAACATCACAACATGCTCTTTTATTAGGCCATAGGCTATTCGATCATCCATATATACTTATAATAATTTGTGTATGTAATCCCTGGACGTTGAAATGATGATCCTTGAGAATACTGCTACTACATTCTTTGGTCCAAATGACATGACATTGTAGGCATGATCCCTATTCTCTTGTGAATGCAATTTTATTCTTGTCCTCCTTGGCAATTTGAACCTTATGATATCCAACATTGAAAGAAAAAATGCATATGAGGAATTGGGACATCATTAAGAAGACTATAACCTAGATGGAAATGAGAGACCATATGGATAAGAGGAATGATGAGCATGTATCAATTCCTACTGACAACATATTTCCTTAAAATATGGATAGAAGATCATGGAAAATATTATGTCTTCAGTGATAAAACAAAAAACGATGGTGATGCAGACAATGATAAGTAGGGTGAGAGAAAAAATGACGGTTAAAAATAAATATATCCCCCTCCAATAGTTCTTGTTGACATATGGGTTGAATACAGAAAATAGAAAAGAAAAAATTATCACAATTGTTTTGAAAATAATAAAATGATGGGATACTGTGATGATGGACCTTTTTGCTTGAAAAAGAGGATCATGTGGAACCCTCCTCATAATGATAAATTCCCTTTGAGACTAGGCGTTGGTGCTAAATAAGAAATAAATTAAGGAATGCAAACACATTTATAGGAGAGGGCACTAATACCCATGAAGGCCAAATGAAAGAGTCTGATCACCCTCATTGTCAATAGTTTTCTACAATAGAAAATGACTTTGAGCAATAGCTACTACTTCCACTCAAGGAACACCAATCAAAAATAGATATGGGAAACCTCTTGAGGATTCTAATGGTGATAATTACAATAAAGGACATGGTAAATATCCCATGAAAATAAAGAATTAGGAAAGCACTCCCGAGAGAGACTCTAAATTGAATAAATTAAAGCTTGGAGACATTATTTATTTTCATTTATCTAAATAGGAAACTCCATATGCATGAATGAATATATAAGGCATTGGTACCACCTTACAGCGACACCAAAAATTTCTTATAAAACTCATTTTATGAATTTAGGGAAATAATTTATGGGTTTCCAAAGGGGATTTTGAAACTGACCAGGAGGTATCCATGAATTTATGGCAAGAGTTAATGGGTTTCGAAAGAGGTTTCATATTTATAAAGGATAAAGGAACCTTGCCTAAATTCCAAGAGCATATCAAGAACCTTCAATTCCTGATTTGGGGTCTTAAAGGATATTAAGAACTTGTTGATTTTGGCATCATTGTTGATCAAGGTGGGGTCTCCTCTATTGCTCCAGCAAGGCCTACTATGTTGGTCCTCCTCTGTCGCTATAGTAAGGGCCTACTCTGTCACTAGTGATGTCGTTGTCTGTCGGGATATCGATTAATGAGCTAGAGATATAACTCTCAGTTGGAAATGAAATGATCAGGTGAGGTTATGAGGTCGATGACACTCTGTTTCTCTAGCAAGGGCCTACTGTGCTGCACCAACAAGGGATAACTATTTCTCTAGTGCATCTATCATGAGCTTGATTAATGAGATAGGGATCCTATCACTCTCAATGTAGTCATGAGAGGTCACTCTCAGTTGGGAGGTCTGTCGTGAGCTTGATTAATGAGCTAAGGCACCTATCACTCTCAATGCAGTCGCGCGAGGTCACTCTTAGCCGAGAGGTATGTCGTGAGATTGATTAATGAGATAGGGCACCTATCACTCTCTATGAAGTTACATGAGGTCACTCTCAGTCGGGAGGTGAGGTTATGCATCGGTTGAGGGCACTCTTATTCGAGAGTTCATGAGGTTATTCGCTCTGTTGGGAGTGTCATGTGCGGTGAGGTGAGTTTATGGGGCGTGATTTATGCGCTTTCATTGTTTTTGTTGTATATATATTATATAATTTTATTTGTATAATATATAATATATAAATTATATATTATATAAATTACATATATTTTTATTTATGTTTTTTATGTTATGTTTTGTTATAACAAAAATAATATATATATATATATATATATATATATATATATATATATATATATTCCTAACTTCTATCCCTAACCTTAATAATCCACATAACAATGATGAAGAAAATGACAATGTCGATTATGGTGATGAAAATGATGACGACGACAATGATGATGACATTGACAATTACTATGATGAAAATGAAAATGATGATGAGGAGTAGGATGTTGACAACGTTGATTAGTGGTGGTGAAAATGGTGATGAGGATCATGATGATGATGCCAATGACGATATGATTATGATCATGACAATGGAAATGACGATGATGTTGACAATGATGATGATGACGATGACGACGACGACGGTGATGACTAGGACAATTATGATGAAGATGATGAAGACAATGATGATGACGACAACGATAATGATGAAAATGAATATGACCACAACAAAAACGATGATGGAGATACCTACAACAATTTTGATTATGGTAATGAAAATTTGTTCAAATAATTTGCTTGGACTGAACTTACCACAATTTTTTCAAACAACCCTCAAGGAAAGGCTTAAAACAAAGGCAGTTGTATCCAAGAGAAGAATTGTATTTGTTGGATCTTATAGAGAAAGCTCATTTATATTCTTGTCATTAGGCACAAGGTGAGGAACTTGATTTTTTTCCACTAAACCCTATAAAAATTAACATTTGAAGTCATTAAAGGTGAAGATTCCCTTATTGATTAATTGCTTTGATATATTATGATTTTTCCTTTTTATATGAAGAAAAACTAATCATTATTCCTTTTATAAATTCCTTTTATGATTATGCCTAAGGGAACTGAAGGGATGCTAACTTAATACCTCCATGGTAAATTTATTAGTATCCAACCAATAGTTTTGAAACTACAATAAAACTTCAAGGCAAAGAGGGTTTGGTAAACTTGGCTCTCCTATATTTGTATTGAAAACCTAAGTTCATTTTAGGAGCAAAAGTTAAACTATTATGCTAAGCCAATTGAAGGACATTGGAAACAAAAACTGAAATGAAAACACTTTGATCATCAGGGACACACATCAACCTCTCAATGTGAATGTCCATCTGTATATTCAACAAAATATTTCAATGCTACTTCAAAAATGAAATAAAATAAAATCTAAAACTGAGATAGCTAAGTTGAATATAAATTAAAATAAAACATGGAATAATTATACCATAACCACAATTAGCAATTTAGAATTGAAGATTTGATTAAAGGTTAGAAAACAAGAAAACAAATTCAACAAACCAACATTTGTTATGTTAGATAGCTAAGAAATATGCAATAATTACCTATCAAAAAATTAGATAACAACACTCACAAATAGTTTTGAAGAGAAAATATTGAAACCAAAACCACTTGCAATGTTTAAAGTATTTTTTGCATTATAACATTAGAGCTCCAAATTCTCAATATGGTCCTCTTGTTACAAACTAAATCCCTATATTTATAGTCTTCTTGGAGTGATAGTTTGAACTTCTTCATATGCTTAAAATCTAACTCCAAGGTTCAAACTATTTTTCCTTTGGAAATACAAAAGGTCAATTGTACATAAGCCCTAGGTTCTATCTCCAAATTTTTGAATATAAACATTTGCAATTTTCGTTTTTTTGGACAAAATATACTCACTAGAAAAACACAAAGGGTTCACCATATAAAATAAGGATATTAGCCATGATTCCACTAACAGAAATTAACTTCTCTTTGAATGTAGTGTGGGAGAAAATGTTACATTCATTATACTGGATACTAAATGTGTTGGTAGGTAGGGCTTGGGCGGTAAAACATATACTGGATTTTGTACATACCACTGTTGACTAATAATTAGATTATTTTTAATGATGTGTTCTTAATTTTCCATAGTTGATGATAATTTGTGGGTATACTCGTTGTAGAGAAACTTCACGCCTCTCAATGGAAAAAACTATCAACCCTACCATATTGATCAACTTGATCATAAAAGAACCATGTAAATTCTTAGGATGTAAAGATAAGCAAGGAGTAAGATAAACTTCACATTTTTTACAATATTCAAAATATAACTATAAGTATTACTATAATATTACATACCCACATATAATCTAGGCATGCAACAAGATATAGTCACATTTTTAAATAAAAGGGAACCTAGATGGATGCATTAACCATGACACACGAGGGAGAGGAATGACTTTGGATAAGCAATGAAAGGCACAACACATACCCAAGTAGTTGTTCTAGAAAACCCATGAAAATTTCCACTAGTTACTCAAGTGAAATCCTAGAATGAGTTCAACCTTTATTTTTATTTTTCATAATAGACCACTTTGAATGTGGTGAATATGGAATTCTCCAAGGAATCCAACTAAGTAACTACAATAACAACTTAAATATAAGGCTCCAAAACAATGTTGAACAACACAAAATATGTTTCCTATCACCTCTTTACTTCTTTAGTGCTTAGGTAGGGTTCCCCATTTTTTCCTCTCCTCTAGTACTACAAGGGCATGCAATAATGTCGATAAAAAAGTACTTGATAAATTGCACAAGCTTCATCAATTATTTATTGTCTTTGTTTTCTTCTCTCATCTAAGTACATTTTTTCTCCATAAAGAATAATAGTACGAAATCATTATTTAAATACGAAATCTCATGATCTAGCGCCTTGTTAAAATAATGGGCCTAATTGGCATGATGCTAGTTTTGAATAACATGGTTGATGAATATAAAGAGCACGACCATGACGATGGGTATGCTGGGAGTTCCATGCATGACATTAATATGATAAATTTCAAACTAAACAAGGACGATATTGAATATATAGAGTGGGTGTGTGATTCATATTTGAGTCGGGAAACCCTCCCATATCATCAATGCATGCGAATAGTCTATCCATGTCAAATTTCAGTGCATACAGAAACAGTTTGATCAAAACATTTCAACGTTGGCCCCATTCATAGGTAATTGTTTCCCATGTCTAGTCCCAGTTCAATGTCTTTTAGTTGTTTCTTTTAAAATTCATTCGAGATGCACGTTCCCACATATAGTACTGCAAGGGCATGCAATAATGTTGATAAACAAGTACTTGATAAATTGCACAAGCTTCATCAGTTTTGTCTTGTCTTTGTTTTTTTCTCTCATCTAATTACTTTTTTTTTCTATAAAGAATATTAGTATGAAATCATTATTTAAACATGAAATCTCATCTAGCATCTTCTTCTTGCCACCAAAATCATGGGCCTAATTGGCATGATGTTGGTTTTGAATGACATAGGAGATGAATATAAAGAGTGTGACCATGATGAAGGTTAGTTTGAGAGTTCCATGCATGACATTAATCTCAGAAAATTCAAATGAAACGAGGATGATATCGGATATATAGAGTGGGTGTGTGAGTCATATTTGAGTCTGGAAACCCTCCCATATCGTCAAGGAATGCGAAGAATATATGCATGCCAAATTTCAGTGCATACATAAATAGTTTAAAAAAATTTCAATGTTGGCCCCATTCACATGTCACTATTGCCCATGTCTATTCCTAGTACAAAGTCTTTTAGTTGTTTCTTTTGAAATTCATTCGAGACACATGTTCCCACATCTAGTACTGCATGGGCATGAAATAATGTCGATAAACAAGTACTCAATAAATTGCACAAGCTTCATCAATTATGTCTTGTCCTTGTTTTTTTCTCTCATATAAGTACTATTTTCTCCATAAAGAATATTCGTACGAAATCATTATTTAAATACGAAATATCATCTAGCGCGTTCTTATTGCCACCAAACTCAAGGGCCTAATTGGAATGATGTTGGTTTTGAACGACATAACGACAAATATAAAGAGCGTGACCATGACGATGGGTATGTTGGGAGTTCCATGTATGACATTAATCCAAGAAATTTCAAATGAAACGAGGACGATATCAGATATATAGAGACTAAAGTGGGTTTGAAAGTCATATTTGAGTCTGGAAACCCTCCCATATCATCAAGTCATGCGAAAAATCTATCCATGTCAAATTTTAGTGCATACAGAAACAATTTGAAAAATTTCAACGTTGGCCCCATTCACAGGTCACTGTTTCCCATGTCTAGTCCTAGTACAATGTATTTTAGCTGATTCTTTTAAAATTCATTTGAGACGCATGTTCCTGCATCTAGTACTACTAGGGAATGCATTAAATTCGATAAACAAGTACTTGATAAATTGCACAAGCTTCATCAGTTATGTCTTGTCTTTATTTTTTTCTCTCATCTAAGTACTTTTTTGCTCCATAAAGAATATTAGTACAAAATCATTATTTAAATACAAAATATCATCTAGCACCTTCTTCTTTCCACCAAATTCATGGGCCTAATTGGAATGATGTTGGTTTTGAATGACATAGGTGATGAATATAAGGAGTGCGACCATGACGATGGGTATGTTGGGAGTTCCATGCATGACATTAATCCGAGAAAGTTCAAATGAAACGAGGATGAGATAGGATATATAGAGTGGGTGGGTGTGTGAGTCATATTTGAGTCTGGAAACCCTCCCATATTGTCAAGGAATGCAGGCAATATATCCATTGTAACATCCCGCTCTTTCGAGCACATGTTATCGACTTATTCTTTGAGGACAATTGCGTGCAAGTGATCCAGTTAGAGTACATGGTTATATATTTCGCTTATGGATTTTTATGATGATGTTGATGGTTATGATTTGATGTTATTGATATATTTGTATTGACATATGCTATTGATGAGTTTTCCTTGAGTGTGCATGACATTGACAGAGTGTGGATACTGATGGCATCAATGGACCTCCTTGGACTCTGGATTGAGTCAATGAGTTGATTGTATTGGTTTGAGTATTTCATTTATGAATATGTGACATATGATCGATTATAGTATGACTTTGTATATGGATCATTGACAATGTTTTGTTGATGGATGCAGGTTGATGATTTCTTGCTAATATGACTTACATAAGGAATAAAGGGGCTATG
>ML780300.1:755284-772995 GCA_009831015.1 Picea engelmannii | reverse complement strand
TTAAGAAGCATATATCCACATCAAAAATAGCCTACAAGCCCTAGATTGACAACTTATTTTTGCAACATAACTGGATTTTTCTTTAACCATGGTGGTCTTTGAAATAAAGACTATAACTACAAAGAAATATTTATTTTTTAAACCATTTGGTAACACACAATGAAGGTTCTAGAACAACAAACACACAAGGGAAGGATTGTAGATCAACAAAAATACGAAGACCAATGTGTTACCTCCAAGATTTACACCAAAATATTTCTTCTAACTTCTTTGTGTAACACTTTGCTTTTGTTTTCCAATCCTTTGTGATTTTATTCATATCTTCTAATTTATATTGGGGGTCAACCTATCAAGGTAAGAAATAATTCAAATGTATAAAATATTAAAACAATCAAGAAATAATAAAATTATGACATATGAGGTCCCATTCAAGGTACTTGAAACATCTTCAAATTAAATGGTCATTAAAATGATTTGGATAACATACCTCCCCTGATCGCAACTCATCCATCATTATGTTTGTCTAATACCTGCAATGACAAATCATTAAACCTCCATAAATATCTATAAAATGAATACAACTCATATTGGTAGCATTATTTACTCTAAGATGCATTTTTATGAGAATGTTAGAACCTACCTTGACAGTGATTCCAAGCACCTTATAAGCCTTCTTTTTAGACTAGCCCCTCATCATCTTAGATTCAAACATGGATTTACTCGTTGAGAACAAACTATAAACACGATATATATATATATATAACTACTGAATAAACTCTTCTTAGTTTCGAGAATAATTTATTGGAGCCATATAATTGTGGAGAAAACCTCCCTTGATCTGAAGGAGTAGCAACGAAGTCAACATTGACTATGTTATTGCTCTGTTGGATCGAGGGAGGTTTTCTCCAAGATTAAACGACTCCAATAAATTATTCTCTACTAAATAGGGCCAACCACATGAAGGTGGAAGCTCCTATGGCCCCTCCCTCCCCTCACATCACTCTCAATTCCCCAATACCCAATCTATATTCTACTAGAAAATATGCATTACAAATATTCAAAATTGATAAAAAGGGATTGTGATAATATGCATTAAAAAATAATATAATTGGATTTGTTTTATCTCTCTATCCATATTTTAATAATAAACTATATTTTATATTTTACTAACAATCTATATTTCATATTTTACTAACATAAGTACAAGAAAGTATGCAATAACTTATTCAAAGGCAATGCACCAAAAAGTATGCAAGAACTCATTCAAAGGCATATGTCATAAAAAATAGCTCTTATAAATGAGGTTTACCATCCAAAAACATTTTTGAGTATAATAGCTATATGTACATCGATCTGTCTTATAATAATATTATACATCATCATTTTTTAGGCCTCTTATGTGCTTTCCAGTTCTTAATTAAATCATCAACATCCACGTCTTCGTTTTCTGGGGAATCTTCAACAGCTGATTATGCTTGAGTCCTCTCACACAGAGCACGCTTGGTCTCGTACTCACAACGCACAGGATGTTGTGAGGGGGCATCACCTACAAAAACAAAAAAATATTAAATTTATATGTCCAATTTTTAAATATCATTGAAGTAGTTCATTAATATTAAAAAAAACCTATGCAATGTAATTATTTACCTAGTGCACTAGTCGACACCATTGGAATGAATTCCATGTACTCCTTTTCAAGTGTAGGAGCCTCAAGTACAACATTCTTTGTCGTTGAAACCAAAAATATTATAAGGACACAATCATAAATGTATAAGTAAAAAAAATTAGAAGTACAAAATTTATAACTATGAAATTATTAAGTATATTATTAATATACAACCATATTACGGTCATGAGCCTCAATCGTAGGAACATCGTGGGGATGCATCCCACTGGAATGGGGTTGCTCGGGAGCACCATGATGTGGTGGCACTGGACTATCAATGCACTAGTCTCCAGTACTAATGGGCTCATTGATAATGTTGCTCCCCTGATTAAAACAAAGTAACACATTAAATTTATGGAGGATATCAAACATGAATGTATTTTATAAGTAATGAAAGGTTAATGCAGATTGATTTTTATTTATCTTATTCTGCAAACTAGATCTTGGAGTCTGCCCCATGCTTTTTCGATGTTCGATGACAACTTGATAGCCGTACCTGTAACCAATTTTAATTTTATTGGCTACAATTACCTGAAATTTGGAAGGTGATACAAATAATATTGTTAATATGTTTGGGTACTTACAATTCGTGACTATAACTTCATGTAGTCTCCCTGGCCTAGCTTGTGTTGGCCTTGTTTGGAAATCCTTTCTTTGGTTTCCTTCGAAGTGTTAGGAAACCTATCATTAAAAGTTTCAAATATATTATATACCACACTTTTATTTAGATCTAAATAAAATTAAAGGTATTGAATTCAAAAGGTAATTTACCTTGGGGTACCAGTTGGTGTTTTTCCTTCTTTTCTCATTTTGTTTTCCTTTGCATCCTCAATGAGCGCTTTCCACTCCCTCTCTACAACCGTGGGAGGACACTCATACCTAGGGTTCTTTTGCAAGTGAACCCTATACACATCTCGCGCAGATTTTAAATATTGGTCAGCTAAGGAGGTGACCTCTTTTTTATTGAAGGTGTATACTCCAAAGAGACCTTCAAGATAATCCATAAGTTATTTTTTGAGGACGGAATTATGGGAATTCCACCTTGTGCATATGGTTGGCCCAAAATCAACAACGAATTGGTCTCCAAGTGCTTATAAAAAAGGTCATTTCCTACATGTAAAAATATATGATCATTAATCTAAAAATAATAATCTAGATGATTTATGTTTGAGATAGACAACATGAAACAATTAAAATAGTAAAAAATTATGGGAGTCTTATTTGCTTTAATGGAAGTCCTTCCTCGTTGACCATAAATGTGAACGGAAGGGTCCCTGTGTTGGTAACACATCTTGCTCCAGGAAATGCAACCATATAATCCACATCATCATGCTCATCTCTATCACCACCTCCAGAGCCTGGCTGTGTGGATTCCTGGGGATGCGTGTCATGGTTCCCATCTAAAGGTGTGGAAGGTGGAGAAATAAATATCCTGACAGGTATATGATGGCCCACATCAAGAATCTATGGCATCTATGCAGTTCCACTACTACAATCACCAGGTTGAACAGGCTCCAAATAACTCTATATAAGAAAGAAAATGTTTTTTTCGTTTAGATAATGTAAAAGTTAAAAAACAAACTTTCATAATTGAACTTATGACATAAAAAAAACACTTTAAATTATGGTTATTACCTTATATTTTCTAAGTTGTGTCATAACGAGTTTGATCCTTTGTTTGACCTCAGGAGTTTGATCTTCAAGGTCTAACAAGCGAGCAAGTTCCTTGTTCGCTTTAATGATATTTTTTTGTATTATTACAATCATGGGATGAATACAAATCCTACTTTTTGGGTGAATCATGACCATCATGGCTCGTAGACTACATATTCCAACAAAATAAATGTTATTTCAGTTATATAAAAAAATAAAATAATTGATCGCACACAAATTAAATTATATATACAAATAATAAAATTCACGTATAATGTAAGTCAAAGTTATTAATCATTTACATGTTCTACAGTTGTCCCTTTTCCAAGGTCATCCTGCCATATTATAATATAATTAGAACCCATAAATATTTAAAAATTGTTAAAGATAAAAAAAATTGATTTCCATAGAAATAAAATTATATAAAGAAATAATAAAATTCACATTAAATGTAAATCAAAATTGTTAATAGTTTATATGTTAAATATAAAAAAATATAATGCAATAAGTAAAGGTTGCTTAAACAGGTATTGCATAAGTACCTGCACACTATTAATCGATGTATCTATTCTATTCAAATAGTAATCCACTAATAACTCTTCCCCGAGAGATATCTTTTTTATTGTGCACATGACTACTCGATTCCCTTCTCGTCCCTCATATATGCAATTCATTTGCTTGTTTGTTGTCTCAAATCGTGTGTTGTTTATAAACCCTGCGATATTTCCAAAATCTTTAGGCTTTCCATCAATATAGATAGTCTCTCCCTTATTTTTATCACTATTTATTAGCTGAATATAATTTGTGGCGAGTGCATATCTTCGCATACTTCGCATGTACCAGACCAACCACATCCAATAGCCATAATTGTAACATGGTCTGACATAGTCCATCAATTCAGTTATTGTATTCTATTTTACAGTTATTCCATCCATGGAAAATAGCCCCAGGCCATGCAGGGAGGATGGTGTAATGTGATACATCCTATTGTTGACAATGAATCAAGTGTCTGACGGAGACAGTTCTTTAGGTACCCATTGTTTCACCAGATGCTTATACATGAGTGGCACCTCTATGTCTCTTGTGATCTCATCATCATAAGAGAATGATCCTCCTTTGTCAAGAAAAGGTTCCATGCATCTACAAAATTTTCTTATGACATTTTCACCTATGGTCATTGTTCACGTATCAAATCTACTAGATGCAGTCACATTTCCCTCTATTTGTCCTGAGCTTCCCTCACTCGAGGTAGAAATATTTGATAGGTACCTATTTGGTTGTAACTTTAGTTGATCGAATCAGATATATAATTAGCTAGGATTGTAAGAATATAGTGAGATATATAAAATTCTTTAAAATATAGGAATTCTTAGAGCCTCTTAGTTCCTGAAAACTAGAAACTTATGAATTCCAAAATTAAATGGTGTTAAGTCTTTAATGCCACATGCATAGTTTAGGAATATGAAACCCAGAAATAATTTGGTACACTATACACAAAATATTATTAAATGATTGTAATGAAGAATCAAAGATAGTGTTGTGCAAGTTGTGAAACATTAGGACACAAAAATCCCTAACTAGGTTAACTCTAACTGCTTAAAAAATATGCTTTAATCCTACTTCATGACTAGTCCCAACACTTAGCCAAATTTTGAAGGAAAAATCCCCCTCGTCTCTACAAGTACCCATGACCTCACTACCATGTGGAAGTCTGAGTTTTCTTTTCCCTATTTATTGACTTCATGCTTCCTCGTGGTAGACTTTGATTGGTCTTCATGGCATAACCTATAATGACATGGCTCCTTCATGATTTTTCCACATGTCTATCTAATATTTGTTGTGTGTCCATATCAATAGCATTCCCTATTTTTTCTACATACATGGAATATTTTGTTCGATCCTTAAGATCGTAATATTGTGGGAACCTATGCCACATAGAATCTTAACAAAGATAATGTATGGAATATGACATTAGGATGTCCTAGACTTGAAATAATGGATTTTAGATTTAGTGCCTTGTTGGATCAGTTCAAAGAGTTATGCATCTTGAGAGACATAAGTCCTTGATTACATACATTTTATGGAACAAAAATATTATATCATGCGATTAAGTATAGTATTGAGTTCATTGACGAAGCTATGCAACATAAACAACAAAGGATGAAAAAACTATTCAATCTCCCACAACTAAAATACTTATAGAATCCATTAAAGTAGTCATTTAGATATGAAGGCAAGGGAGCTAGATATTTTTTGGTGAAATACTAAGTGAAATACTAAGATCCCTTGACTTACTCATAAAATACACCATCTTACCACATGGCACTTTCTAAATTTTCAACTTGTCCACCTAATACCTCTTGTTTGTATCACCACTGCCTTATGGTAAGATCTAATTGACACACATGTCCTTCCACCTCTTATTGATTGTATCAACATGATGTCATATTGACATTATAGGAGATGCCACATGATATATATTAATTATCATCAAATTTTTGAATTGGCATTGACTATTAACATAAAAGACCCAGATTTTGTTGATCTAGTTGTTGATTCCATCGAGCACTTGAAGGAACCCTTGCATTTATTTTAACATAATTATTCAAAGTTTCTCAAACTCCACAAACCTAAATTCTTATAGAATCAAAAACTAGCAAGGAGGCAACATAAATCTTCTTTGAACATGTGTAGATGCACCTTGGTCTTCCTAATTCCATTATTTATGACAAGGAAAAACACTTCTTGAGTACCCTGAATGGCATGCATAATATATTTCCCAGAGTCAAAGAGATATATAGTTTTTAGCAACTTTAAAACATGAGACGTAACATCACAACATGCTCTTTTATTAGGCCATAGGCTATTCGATCATCCATATATACTTATAATAATTTGTGTATGTAATCCCTGGACGTTGAAATGATGATCCTTGAGAATACTGCTACTACATTCTTTGGTCCAAATGACATGACATTGTAGGCATGATCCCTATTCTCTTGTGAATGCAATTTTATTCTTGTCCTCCTTGGCAATTTGAACCTTATGATATCCAACATTGAAAGAAAAAATGCATATGAGGAATTGGGACATCATTAAGAAGACTATAACCTAGATGGAAATGAGAGACCATATGGATAAGAGGAATGATGAGCATGTATCAATTCCTACTGACAACATATTTCCTTAAAATATGGATAGAAGATCATGGAAAATATTATGTCTTCAGTGATAAAACAAAAAACGATGGTGATGCAGACAATGATAAGTAGGGTGAGAGAAAAAATGACGGTTAAAAATAAATATATCCCCCTCCAATAGTTCTTGTTGACATATGGGTTGAATACAGAAAATAGAAAAGAAAAAATTATCACAATTGTTTTGAAAATAATAAAATGATGGGATACTGTGATGATGGACCTTTTTGCTTGAAAAAGAGGATCATGTGGAACCCTCCTCATAATGATAAATTCCCTTTGAGACTAGGCGTTGGTGCTAAATAAGAAATAAATTAAGGAATGCAAACACATTTATAGGAGAGGGCACTAATACCCATGAAGGCCAAATGAAAGAGTCTGATCACCCTCATTGTCAATAGTTTTCTACAATAGAAAATGACTTTGAGCAATAGCTACTACTTCCACTCAAGGAACACCAATCAAAAATAGATATGGGAAACCTCTTGAGGATTCTAATGGTGATAATTACAATAAAGGACATGGTAAATATCCCATGAAAATAAAGAATTAGGAAAGCACTCCCGAGAGAGACTCTAAATTGAATAAATTAAAGCTTGGAGACATTATTTATTTTCATTTATCTAAATAGGAAACTCCATATGCATGAATGAATATATAAGGCATTGGTACCACCTTACAGCGACACCAAAAATTTCTTATAAAACTCATTTTATGAATTTAGGGAAATAATTTATGGGTTTCCAAAGGGGATTTTGAAACTGACCAGGAGGTATCCATGAATTTATGGCAAGAGTTAATGGGTTTCGAAAGAGGTTTCATATTTATAAAGGATAAAGGAACCTTGCCTAAATTCCAAGAGCATATCAAGAACCTTCAATTCCTGATTTGGGGTCTTAAAGGATATTAAGAACTTGTTGATTTTGGCATCATTGTTGATCAAGGTGGGGTCTCCTCTATTGCTCCAGCAAGGCCTACTATGTTGGTCCTCCTCTGTCGCTATAGTAAGGGCCTACTCTGTCACTAGTGATGTCGTTGTCTGTCGGGATATCGATTAATGAGCTAGAGATATAACTCTCAGTTGGAAATGAAATGATCAGGTGAGGTTATGAGGTCGATGACACTCTGTTTCTCTAGCAAGGGCCTACTGTGCTGCACCAACAAGGGATAACTATTTCTCTAGTGCATCTATCATGAGCTTGATTAATGAGATAGGGATCCTATCACTCTCAATGTAGTCATGAGAGGTCACTCTCAGTTGGGAGGTCTGTCGTGAGCTTGATTAATGAGCTAAGGCACCTATCACTCTCAATGCAGTCGCGCGAGGTCACTCTTAGCCGAGAGGTATGTCGTGAGATTGATTAATGAGATAGGGCACCTATCACTCTCTATGAAGTTACATGAGGTCACTCTCAGTCGGGAGGTGAGGTTATGCATCGGTTGAGGGCACTCTTATTCGAGAGTTCATGAGGTTATTCGCTCTGTTGGGAGTGTCATGTGCGGTGAGGTGAGTTTATGGGGCGTGATTTATGCGCTTTCATTGTTTTTGTTGTATATATATTATATAATTTTATTTGTATAATATATAATATATAAATTATATATTATATAAATTACATATATTTTTATTTATGTTTTTTATGTTATGTTTTGTTATAACAAAAATAATATATATATATATATATATATATATATATATATATATATATATATTCCTAACTTCTATCCCTAACCTTAATAATCCACATAACAATGATGAAGAAAATGACAATGTCGATTATGGTGATGAAAATGATGACGACGACAATGATGATGACATTGACAATTACTATGATGAAAATGAAAATGATGATGAGGAGTAGGATGTTGACAACGTTGATTAGTGGTGGTGAAAATGGTGATGAGGATCATGATGATGATGCCAATGACGATATGATTATGATCATGACAATGGAAATGACGATGATGTTGACAATGATGATGATGACGATGACGACGACGACGGTGATGACTAGGACAATTATGATGAAGATGATGAAGACAATGATGATGACGACAACGATAATGATGAAAATGAATATGACCACAACAAAAACGATGATGGAGATACCTACAACAATTTTGATTATGGTAATGAAAATTTGTTCAAATAATTTGCTTGGACTGAACTTACCACAATTTTTTCAAACAACCCTCAAGGAAAGGCTTAAAACAAAGGCAGTTGTATCCAAGAGAAGAATTGTATTTGTTGGATCTTATAGAGAAAGCTCATTTATATTCTTGTCATTAGGCACAAGGTGAGGAACTTGATTTTTTTCCACTAAACCCTATAAAAATTAACATTTGAAGTCATTAAAGGTGAAGATTCCCTTATTGATTAATTGCTTTGATATATTATGATTTTTCCTTTTTATATGAAGAAAAACTAATCATTATTCCTTTTATAAATTCCTTTTATGATTATGCCTAAGGGAACTGAAGGGATGCTAACTTAATACCTCCATGGTAAATTTATTAGTATCCAACCAATAGTTTTGAAACTACAATAAAACTTCAAGGCAAAGAGGGTTTGGTAAACTTGGCTCTCCTATATTTGTATTGAAAACCTAAGTTCATTTTAGGAGCAAAAGTTAAACTATTATGCTAAGCCAATTGAAGGACATTGGAAACAAAAACTGAAATGAAAACACTTTGATCATCAGGGACACACATCAACCTCTCAATGTGAATGTCCATCTGTATATTCAACAAAATATTTCAATGCTACTTCAAAAATGAAATAAAATAAAATCTAAAACTGAGATAGCTAAGTTGAATATAAATTAAAATAAAACATGGAATAATTATACCATAACCACAATTAGCAATTTAGAATTGAAGATTTGATTAAAGGTTAGAAAACAAGAAAACAAATTCAACAAACCAACATTTGTTATGTTAGATAGCTAAGAAATATGCAATAATTACCTATCAAAAAATTAGATAACAACACTCACAAATAGTTTTGAAGAGAAAATATTGAAACCAAAACCACTTGCAATGTTTAAAGTATTTTTTGCATTATAACATTAGAGCTCCAAATTCTCAATATGGTCCTCTTGTTACAAACTAAATCCCTATATTTATAGTCTTCTTGGAGTGATAGTTTGAACTTCTTCATATGCTTAAAATCTAACTCCAAGGTTCAAACTATTTTTCCTTTGGAAATACAAAAGGTCAATTGTACATAAGCCCTAGGTTCTATCTCCAAATTTTTGAATATAAACATTTGCAATTTTCGTTTTTTTGGACAAAATATACTCACTAGAAAAACACAAAGGGTTCACCATATAAAATAAGGATATTAGCCATGATTCCACTAACAGAAATTAACTTCTCTTTGAATGTAGTGTGGGAGAAAATGTTACATTCATTATACTGGATACTAAATGTGTTGGTAGGTAGGGCTTGGGCGGTAAAACATATACTGGATTTTGTACATACCACTGTTGACTAATAATTAGATTATTTTTAATGATGTGTTCTTAATTTTCCATAGTTGATGATAATTTGTGGGTATACTCGTTGTAGAGAAACTTCACGCCTCTCAATGGAAAAAACTATCAACCCTACCATATTGATCAACTTGATCATAAAAGAACCATGTAAATTCTTAGGATGTAAAGATAAGCAAGGAGTAAGATAAACTTCACATTTTTTACAATATTCAAAATATAACTATAAGTATTACTATAATATTACATACCCACATATAATCTAGGCATGCAACAAGATATAGTCACATTTTTAAATAAAAGGGAACCTAGATGGATGCATTAACCATGACACACGAGGGAGAGGAATGACTTTGGATAAGCAATGAAAGGCACAACACATACCCAAGTAGTTGTTCTAGAAAACCCATGAAAATTTCCACTAGTTACTCAAGTGAAATCCTAGAATGAGTTCAACCTTTATTTTTATTTTTCATAATAGACCACTTTGAATGTGGTGAATATGGAATTCTCCAAGGAATCCAACTAAGTAACTACAATAACAACTTAAATATAAGGCTCCAAAACAATGTTGAACAACACAAAATATGTTTCCTATCACCTCTTTACTTCTTTAGTGCTTAGGTAGGGTTCCCCATTTTTTCCTCTCCTCTAGTACTACAAGGGCATGCAATAATGTCGATAAAAAAGTACTTGATAAATTGCACAAGCTTCATCAATTATTTATTGTCTTTGTTTTCTTCTCTCATCTAAGTACATTTTTTCTCCATAAAGAATAATAGTACGAAATCATTATTTAAATACGAAATCTCATGATCTAGCGCCTTGTTAAAATAATGGGCCTAATTGGCATGATGCTAGTTTTGAATAACATGGTTGATGAATATAAAGAGCACGACCATGACGATGGGTATGCTGGGAGTTCCATGCATGACATTAATATGATAAATTTCAAACTAAACAAGGACGATATTGAATATATAGAGTGGGTGTGTGATTCATATTTGAGTCGGGAAACCCTCCCATATCATCAATGCATGCGAATAGTCTATCCATGTCAAATTTCAGTGCATACAGAAACAGTTTGATCAAAACATTTCAACGTTGGCCCCATTCATAGGTAATTGTTTCCCATGTCTAGTCCCAGTTCAATGTCTTTTAGTTGTTTCTTTTAAAATTCATTCGAGATGCACGTTCCCACATATAGTACTGCAAGGGCATGCAATAATGTTGATAAACAAGTACTTGATAAATTGCACAAGCTTCATCAGTTTTGTCTTGTCTTTGTTTTTTTCTCTCATCTAATTACTTTTTTTTTCTATAAAGAATATTAGTATGAAATCATTATTTAAACATGAAATCTCATCTAGCATCTTCTTCTTGCCACCAAAATCATGGGCCTAATTGGCATGATGTTGGTTTTGAATGACATAGGAGATGAATATAAAGAGTGTGACCATGATGAAGGTTAGTTTGAGAGTTCCATGCATGACATTAATCTCAGAAAATTCAAATGAAACGAGGATGATATCGGATATATAGAGTGGGTGTGTGAGTCATATTTGAGTCTGGAAACCCTCCCATATCGTCAAGGAATGCGAAGAATATATGCATGCCAAATTTCAGTGCATACATAAATAGTTTAAAAAAATTTCAATGTTGGCCCCATTCACATGTCACTATTGCCCATGTCTATTCCTAGTACAAAGTCTTTTAGTTGTTTCTTTTGAAATTCATTCGAGACACATGTTCCCACATCTAGTACTGCATGGGCATGAAATAATGTCGATAAACAAGTACTCAATAAATTGCACAAGCTTCATCAATTATGTCTTGTCCTTGTTTTTTTCTCTCATATAAGTACTATTTTCTCCATAAAGAATATTCGTACGAAATCATTATTTAAATACGAAATATCATCTAGCGCGTTCTTATTGCCACCAAACTCAAGGGCCTAATTGGAATGATGTTGGTTTTGAACGACATAACGACAAATATAAAGAGCGTGACCATGACGATGGGTATGTTGGGAGTTCCATGTATGACATTAATCCAAGAAATTTCAAATGAAACGAGGACGATATCAGATATATAGAGACTAAAGTGGGTTTGAAAGTCATATTTGAGTCTGGAAACCCTCCCATATCATCAAGTCATGCGAAAAATCTATCCATGTCAAATTTTAGTGCATACAGAAACAATTTGAAAAATTTCAACGTTGGCCCCATTCACAGGTCACTGTTTCCCATGTCTAGTCCTAGTACAATGTATTTTAGCTGATTCTTTTAAAATTCATTTGAGACGCATGTTCCTGCATCTAGTACTACTAGGGAATGCATTAAATTCGATAAACAAGTACTTGATAAATTGCACAAGCTTCATCAGTTATGTCTTGTCTTTATTTTTTTCTCTCATCTAAGTACTTTTTTGCTCCATAAAGAATATTAGTACAAAATCATTATTTAAATACAAAATATCATCTAGCACCTTCTTCTTTCCACCAAATTCATGGGCCTAATTGGAATGATGTTGGTTTTGAATGACATAGGTGATGAATATAAGGAGTGCGACCATGACGATGGGTATGTTGGGAGTTCCATGCATGACATTAATCCGAGAAAGTTCAAATGAAACGAGGATGAGATAGGATATATAGAGTGGGTGGGTGTGTGAGTCATATTTGAGTCTGGAAACCCTCCCATATTGTCAAGGAATGCAGGCAATATATCCATTGTAACATCCCGCTCTTTCGAGCACATGTTATCGACTTATTCTTTGAGGACAATTGCGTGCAAGTGATCCAGTTAGAGTACATGGTTATATATTTCGCTTATGGATTTTTATGATGATGTTGATGGTTATGATTTGATGTTATTGATATATTTGTATTGACATATGCTATTGATGAGTTTTCCTTGAGTGTGCATGACATTGACAGAGTGTGGATACTGATGGCATCAATGGACCTCCTTGGACTCTGGATTGAGTCAATGAGTTGATTGTATTGGTTTGAGTATTTCATTTATGAATATGTGACATATGATCGATTATAGTATGACTTTGTATATGGATCATTGACAATGTTTTGTTGATGGATGCAGGTTGATGATTTCTTGCTAATATGACTTACATAAGGAATAAAGGGGCTATGCACTTAAACCAGATATTGAGGGAGAGGTGTGGTAGAGTCCCTGTCATAATCTACTAGCACTCCCTTCATGGCTCGAATTGTAGGTTAATGATTACCTAGTTCGATAGGTCCACGATGTTGTGAGGGAAGACTGAGGCAGTCACTCACAAAGATTTATAAGGAGCACGCAATAAGGTGGCTTCCTTGTTCCTTAGAATCCCTTAGTCTCTCACAAGGTCGTCTGAATGGAGTGTTCACTGCAGGGGTTGGAAAACTACCAAAACCAGTCAAAGGCGAGTGGCACCCTTGGAGAACGGAGTGCATATTGAAGGGCACGTCATGAAAGTAGCACTTGAGTCAATAAATATAGGTGGCCTAGAAAACCTTGAGTGAATAATTAAACCTTGTAAAATATTTGAGCATTTCCGGATTTAATTAATTAACTAAGGATTGAAATTATTAATTCTAAGTCCCAAGTGAAAGTCTAAGCCTATTAAAAAATTAAGCCTAAGTCTAAGTTAGGTGAGAAGACTAAAACTAAATTATTAACTAAATCAAAAGGGGAATGAGGTAAATAAATTCAAGAATTAAGTAAAATGATACAATCCTAAATATTTGATTTAAGGCACATATGTATAAGAAAATATTAAAAGGGATTTTTTAAAATAAGAAAGAAACAAAGATGAGAGAATGTGTATGCATAAAAAGGAATCTAGAGTCTAGTTAACACTAGTCTAACTAGAGAAGAATCTTATTTTAACTCAACTCAGATTTAGTAAGGCATCATGCATTAATTGAGAATAAGGGGAATAAAGAGACAACTAGGAGTGATTTAATGAGCTTTTTTACGAAAGGTGGGGGAAATTAAATTTAATTAAAATAAAATATGGAATTACTTGTGCAACTTAGGGAAAGGGTGACAAGTGTAAGGGGGAAATAATTCTAAATTATCTAATTAAAAAACGAATTAATTGTGCAAGTAGGGATGTGTCATGGAGAAATTCTATAAAAAAAATGGCTTAGATGAGAAATGGATCACACTAGTTATGGGTAAGGTTATGCTGCATAATTTTTTACTGGTTTTACTTGTAAGAGTTGGGATACCTAGCTTGAGAGAGAGTGGTGGTTCTACCTTGCGAGGCGAGCTCGGAGCTAGATGATTTCTAGTTGTGTGTGTGTGACCCATTTGCGGTTCGGGGGGATAAGGGGGAAGAAGAGTACCCCTTGCATTGGCTAGGAGGTACTAGTAAAGTCTCAATGATTAGCAAGCGGAAGATCGAAAGGAGCACCACCATGAAAGAACATCTTTAGTTTCGACGTCTGTTGTTACTGTTACAGTGATTTGAATTGTGTAAGAATATTATGGTTAAATGAAGTTGATTAATGATGTATGTTTCCATAATTCTTGTTATTATGCATGTTGTGAGGAACAAACTCTTTCTTGAATTTAATATGATTATTAATTGTGTTGGCGACAGAAGTCACTCCTGAATTGCAGCAGGAGAAGAGCCCGACGCCCATCAGTTAATGTCACGGTTTGTTTATAGATGGGGTGATTGAATGGAAGCCAACTCAAAACAATATCATTCCAACTCCGAAACTAGACTGGGTATGCAAGGGCAAGTGAGGTCTCAGTCAAACTTCAGACAGTGAGTCGCAGTAAGGGTGAGTAGGAGGAAGACTTGTATTAGAAAAATGCAGGGTTATGTTGTAAACATCTGGTTGCTAATAGACTGTAGAAGAAGACGTCTAAACGCAAGGTCTTCTCACATTCAAACACAAAAACAAGAGAATACAAAAATGCAACAATAAATCCTTTATCATAACATCATTGCAATAATTCACACGAATCGGTCGTTTACGAACTCTCTCAGCGAGATGAAAACTAGATGGAGTGAGAAAACTGTCTTTCATTAACCAAGAAATCTTACATGCCAATACATAACCAGAGAACTAGAGTCTGTGCTAAAACTTTACAATTGGGAGCTGCGCTCTACCGCCGATGATTTACAAAAATGCAGAGACTGAGTTTATAAACTCAGAGAAAAAAAAAAAATCGCCTAACAGAGGCGTGCTCGTCGCCCAAGGTTCTGTGTCCCTTCAGTCAAATTTCAGACGGATTTTCTTTGTCAGACGCGACCTTGAGTGCGCGCGGCTCCTGCAAGGGGAGTAGCTGAGCCATTAAAGGCTGAGCTAGCATGTGCAGACCTCCTCCGGCTAAGAACTCGACCTGGCCTCTTTGGAAAAGAGGGTATGCAGGACCCTTTCGAGCAGACTGCTCGCCAGACCCTCCATACCTCATACTTAATGAACGATGGGAGGTTTCAACCGCCCCTTCTGGCTGTCATTTACTCCAGGCGTAGACCAGGATTGAGGTCGAGTCCGATGGTACCTGGAAGTCGCGGATAAGAGAGGAGCAGGTCTTCCTTCCCTGAAATCGCGATGGGAAAAATGTTGGGAGACCCTAACGGTCGCCACGCGTCCCCCCACTGATCTGACGGTTCAGGATTGATTCGGCAATATGGCGGGTCCGGGTGGCCAAATGATAAACGTAAGCACCCTCCTCCAGGCTCGTTCCTTTACGACCAGGCGCCATAACTGTGGGTCCGGCTTAGAAGAGCGCTTATCGACATTTCGGGGTTCGGGGTTTCAGGATGTGAAATGACGAGGGACTTTTCCCCTCAAACTCTCGAAAGATGATATGCCAATATGACTGGATTCTGCGCCACTGGATCGGACAAGCCAGATTTAGTCCCGAAATCCCGATGACCGCTGGTCTGCTTTGTGGATGAATCTTGGCTGCCGACGGTGAAACTTTGCCCGCTCGCTTGACTCGTAACCAGAAAAGAGGTCCTTCCGCTACTGCGCTGGGCGATTCCCGTGTATCCTGCAGACCTGAATACTCTTGTGCCTAGGACAAGAAATATCGCTAACATTAGGCTCCATGGGGGATAGAGTCGTCCCTGTGATTCTCTAAAAACTCATTCTGCAGCTTCAGTGCCTTGTTGTTGGGCTATGGAGTCAAGTTCAAAACCTCTTACTGAGAAATATATGCCGAAAGGAAAATAAAACAAACAAACACACCTGCTCAAAAGAGCTTATTTATGTATAGGCCCTAAACTACTAAACTGAATATATATGAGCTAGGTGAAAGCAAATTTCCACCATAGCCACCCATGCTGCTCGATGATTCGTCCCTTCTCTTTACCGCAGATGCTCCATAAAATGCCAGGGAGGTATGACAGCCAGATGAAAATGAGGTTGACCATGATGTCCATACCCCCAAAAGTTGAGAAGGGGCATAAATTTATAGGCTCCAAAGCCTTTGGGAAGCACCACTCCATATAGGTCCCCACAGGGTCACAATATATAATGCCAGGGGAGTTTAGTTGGTCAGAAAACATCTCTTGTCCTCCGTGGTTGTTCACCTGTGGCATGATGTCTTCAAAGTGCACAAGTGGGTGGAGGACAGATGCATACTGACCAATGCCAGATGACACCTGTCCACAAACAGGCTATGGATAGGAGATGAGATGTCTACTAATCCCTTCCTCTTTATGCTGCTCTGTGCTTCCTGCAAGCCCAGTAGAGCTGATTTCCACCCATGGCCTTTCCTTAATCAATAAAGGAACAGGCTCTATAATGTGCTCTTGGAAATCTTTCATAACACAATACTCCCTTGCGAGTATTGGTGGATTAATCTTTATAGAACATTTCAGGAAATCTGAAATGTAGGACTCCAAGTGTATGACCACTGGATTGTGGGGAATATGACAAAACCCTGGCCGCTTCAGAAGACTAGGATGCTCCTCTGCAAAAAATTCTCTGCTCACAAAAGAATGTCCCTCTCCATCCTCGAAAAGCCACTCTGGATCTTCTTCAGCTGCAGCTTTTACCCCAGAAAGATGATATTCAAATGAAGGAGCAGTAGGCTCTAGGTCATAATGACCACTTCTGGGTTCTTGTTCCAGATCTGATCCATAATTGCTAAATCCTTGTTCAGATTCTGAAACAGACTGATAGTCTTCTTCCTCCTGTATATGCAAATCTGCCTGCTTATGAGTCCATCTGCTAGCCCTGATGTTTTCTTCAACCTCTATAGCATCCTCAAATAGATGTATCAATGCTGAGGATTTCCTTTCTCTTAGGAGGAAGACTAGCTCTAGATGCTGAGCCATGATATAGTACACCATAGCAACAGTCTCTGTGGGTCTGATCTCTACAGGCATGCTATGATAAGCACTAAAAAATCTTCTGTTGAAAATAACCAAGGCTTCATCTTCCCCTCTCCTCAAGGCATTAAACTTGGACCAATATTGATCAAGGGAATTGTTCTCACCCCAACCTTTTAAAAAAGCATGGTATAGTTTGGTCCAGGAACCAATAGAACCGGTCTCCAGACATCTAAACCACGCTGCAGCATCTCCTGACAGGGAACGTGAGAACATCCTCATGACAACATCCTCGTGAATGATCTCAAACTGATCAATAAGGGTCTCAAAGGCCTCCATATGCTTCTCAGCTGTAACATGACCTTCCCCAGAAAATCGAGGAAGATACTCAAAGAAATC
>ML780300.1:695814-755055 GCA_009831015.1 Picea engelmannii | reverse complement strand
ATCCTCGTGAATGATCTCAAACTGATCAATAAGGGTCTCAAAGGCCTCCATATGCTTCTCAGCTGTAACATGACCTTCCCCAGAAAATCGAGGAAGATACTCAAAGAAATCATGAGGATAAGGGTTAAGGTGATATGGTAGCCACATAGGTTTAAACAACCTATTTCTGATTTTGACTTGAAAAGCGGTGGGTTGATCATGGGATTCAACGAGAGGCTGGGAGGGCTCAGTAGGAAAAACAGGGGGTAACAAGGTCTGAGAAGAGTGTGAATTATCCTCAACCTCCTCAGGACTACAAGGGCATTCGACTTGAAGAGGAGGTGTGATACATATCTCATCTTTAAGGATAGGCAGAGGCGAAGGCACAAGATCAGTATCTACAACACAAGAAGAGGGTATGCTTTCTTCTTCCAAGGCTGAGTGGATAAGAGGAGGCTCATGGACATCAGAATGTACAAAGCAGAGGAAAAAATTCTCTATAAATGAAGGGAAAGAGAAAAATGAGATGATAAAGAAATACAGAACTTCATGTAGTAAGCTCATAAACTGATACCTAGTCTTTCCCTTTGACATGGACTTCCTTCTGTCAACAGAATCCCCTTCGGTGGAGTCGCCAGGTGAATGCTATTTATAACGAGTGTGTCCAGTCTTTGTTCACCATCAAAGACCGGAACTGAGCTTTGTGTCTCCTAAGTGCTACCAGGTGTAGCCAGAGGCACTGCAACAGAGGAATTACCAGGTGTAATGACCTCAGAGGAGTTGCCAGGTGCAAGTGCAATCTTCAAGGGTTCTGATATCTGATGCACCCTCAGAATCAGAAGCTCATTGTCGTTCTACCCAGGGAAAATCTTCAACTTCGTCCCCGACAACGACGCCAGAAATGTTGGCGACGGAAGTCACTCCTGGATTGCAGCAGGAGCAGAGCCCGACGCCCATCAGTTAATGTCACGGTTTGTTTATAGATGGGGTGATCGAATGGAAGCCAACTCAAAACGATATCATTCCAACTCCGAAACTAGACTGGGTATGCAAGGGCAAGTGAGGTCTCAGTCAAACTTTAGACACTGAGTCACAATAAGGGTGAGTAGGAGGAAGACTTGTATCAGAAAAATGCAGGGGTCTGTTGTAAACATGTGGTTGCTAATAGACTGTAGAAGAAGACGTCTGAACGCAAGGTCTTCTCACATTCAAACGCAAAAACAAGATAATACAAAAATGCAACAATAAATCCTTTATCATAACATCATTGCAATAATTCGCACGAATCGATCGTTTACGAACTCTCTCAGCGAGATGAAAACCAGATGGAGTGAGAAAACTGTCTTTCATTAACCAAAAAATCTTACATGCCAATACATAACCAGAGAACTAGAGTCTGTGCTAAAACTTTACAATTGGGAGCTGCGCTCTACCGCCGATGATTTACAAAAATGCAGAGATTGAGTTTATAAACTCAGAGAAAAAAAAAATCGCCTAACAGAGGCATGCTCGTCACCCAAGGTTCTGTGTCCCTTCAGTCAAATTTCAGACAGATTTTCTTTGTCAGACGCGACCTTGACTGCGCGCGGCTCCTGTAAGGGGAGTAGCTGAGCCATTAAAGGCTGAGCTAGCGTGTGCAGACCTCCTCCGACTGAGAACTCGACCTGGCCTCTTTGGAAAAGAGGGTACGCAGGACCCTTTCGAGCAGACTGCTCGCCAGACCCTCCATACCTCATACTTAATGAACGATGGGAGGTTTCAACTGCCCCTTCTGGCTGTCATTTACTCCAGGCGTAGACCAGGATAGAGGTCGAGTCCAATGGCACCTGAAAGTCGCATATAGGAGAGGAGCAGGTCTTCCTTCCTCGAAATCGCGATGGGCAAAATGCCGGGAGAACCTAACGGTCGCCACGCGTCCCCCCACTGATTTGACGGTTCAGGATTGATTCGGCAATATGGCGGGCCCGGGTGGCCAAATGATAAACGTAAGCGGCCTCCTCCAGGCTCGTTCCTTTACGACCGAGCTCCATAACCGTGGGTCCGGCTTAGAAGAGCGCTTATCGGCATTTCGGGGTTCGAGGTTTCGGGATGTGAAATGACGAGGGACTTTTCCCCTCGAACTCCCGAAAGCTGATATGCCAATATGACTGGATTCTGCGCCACTGGATCGGACGAGCCAGATTTAGTCTCGAAATCCCGATGACCGCTGGTCTGCTTTGTGGATGAATCTCGGCTGCCGACAACGAAACTTTGCCCGCTCGCTTGACTCGTAACCACAAAAGAGGTCCTTCCGCTGCTGCGCTAGGCGATTCCCGTGTATCTTGCAGGCTTGAATACTCTTGTGCCTAGGACAAGAAATATCGCTAACAAATTGCAATTGAATCGCCGCATTTCTTGACAAGATTATGGACGAATGTTGTTACTAAATGGGGTTTTGGGTCTGATATGCACATGACAGTTGCATCTGATAATCGAAAGAAAATTACACGAACTCCAAATAACCGCTCATATTAGGTAAGTACCTTTATAATCATACAAATGAGATATGTATTGAGGTCTTCTAGGTCTGTTAGTTTTGATTCTAGAGGACCCGAATATTATACATATATTGATTTTATCTACTAAACTTGGCCGATTTAGGATTTACAGTTTTATGTTTGATGAACCTGGTCCCAGATTTCTTCATGCTCGTTTAGTTCTATTCTTCTTTGGGTATCCTTAAAACCACCAAATAAATGCTTTTTCTAGTTTTACCATTGAAATTTGTAACATGTTGTCCGATAGGGTTTTGGGTTTAGCATGGACCAGTGAGATAATCCATATTGATAGATACACACACACAAAGATTTATAAATGGCTTTCGAATCTGACCAACGACAGCCGCTGAAACTGCCAACATTCGAAGAAATCCAAGGCCAAGAGATGTGGAATAATTGTGTAGTTCGCAGCGTTTTCAGTGGTATCCTAGGTATGAAAGTAATCCCTTCACTTTCTCCTTTTTTTTCATTTTTCTCATTAATTCCTCTTTGTGTACTGTGACGAAAAAAATAGAAGTGTGCCTTCCCTGGCAAGAATTCTCACAAGGTGTAGAAAACTGCGCGTTCTACTATAGATATCGCAAAAACTCCTCGGGACAATAGATCAATATATGCAATTTCAGACCTGCGAAAAATGCTGTCACCATGACAATATATTTTACCAGAACAAAATGCCAAGATATGATCCAATTATATCTGCAACGATTCTGGAATGACCAAATTTCCCAGCACGCAATACCTTGACAAACATCCCTAAAATTCCTTCGATGACATAGCTACTTATAAGATTTACGCGGAGTCTGAAACCTGCTCTTCTCCATCTCCATTGATTCGGCAACTGATGATTCATTAGCCCGCCTGGGATCTTCTTCTTCCATTCTAACAATCTCCGTGTATGAGAATTCAGGATGCCTGGATAGTCTTTTCCTGGCTCTAACTTCTGCAGGCACGCAACATCGTTTCCTAGTTTTGGGATTGAGAGGCGAAGCATAATATTCAATGCTGCTCCTCCCAACGCACTCGGAAGGTTGAGCGATTTGCGTCTTCCAGAAAATAGTTTTTCTTAACAATTAAATCCGCCCTCCCTAGCGAAATTACTGTGGCGAATTTTTCCTCTAGAATTTACGTTTTCTCCAGAAAGATTGAATGCAATCCTTCCTCAACGAGTTAGCTAGAGTTGAACCGTTCTAAATTCTTAATTAAATGCCTAGATTGTTAGCCTTGAGATGCCTTCCACAGTTGATCAATATTGACATTTGGCGATGTTAATGCTCATATTGGGTTGGTGGAGTATTGATGTTGATTATCATTTAACACTAATTTTCTCTTTGTCAAGGTTTATAAGGAATTAAATTTTAATAATTTAATTTCTGACGATACTTGTCTCCTGCAAGGTACATTAAAACTAATACCGACCAAATCGAATTACTTCAAACTAAAATTGTTAACTTTAGATAACCCTTGTTAACCTCAAGTCCCCATTCGCTATTTTTAAAAATAAAGATCCACCACTCTTTTCCTACTTACAAACTCGTCTTTTCTAATAACAAGAATGAGTACTCGGTAGCTATATAACCCTTTTTTCTAAATAAGCAACGAGTGTGTATATACATTTAAAACCGAGATGCATTATGAATTCCTCAAGTAAATAAAAGAATTATTGTTCAAAAGTTATGGCTAACGATAATTCTAAATGTGAACTCTGAGGATTCTCTATTCAAATGTTATTCGACTTTAATTATTTCCTTAGAAATTTACCATTGATGATTAGAGTAGACATTATTTATTACCTAGATATTCACTTGTGCTCTGGCACTGTTACAATTCTTTATGGCTTGTTTTCTTACTCATTCTCACATAAATTGTTGAAGGAAGTGTTGAATAAATTATATTATTACTTGCACTTCCTTGGAAATGATAGCCTCTTATGATTCTCGTGTTTGTGTTGCACCATTAAATAAAGTGGATGTATGATTGTTTTAGTAATGTGCTTACTCTTGTGCCATGAAAGTAAACTTGATGATTACTCTTGTGCCATGAATTTAATGTGATGTTTGATTGGTTATATGATTAGATTACTTTTGCACCATGAAACAAAATTGATGATTTCTCTTGCGCCATGAATTTAACGTGATGTATGATGGGTTATGTAATTTGCTTACTCTTGCGCCATGAAAATAAATTTTATGATTACTCTTGCGCCATGACAATAAAATTGATGATTACTCTTACGCTATGAAATTAAAGTTGATGTATGATGGATTAAGTAATTAGATTCTCTTGCGCCATTAAGATGATGTTGATGTAAGATTGATTAAGTAATTATATTTCTTTGCGCTATGAAATTAATGTTGATATATGACTAATAATCTACTCTGGAGTTATGAGTTGTGATTGATTAATGGGATTTAGATACCTCCTTGTTCCTTAGAAAAGTCACGATCCCTGATACCTTAAGTGGTCAAAATCAATTGGATGAATCCTGGGCTTGAGCGTTGCTTATGTGTCCTGGAGGTCCTAACCATGCATGATAGGTTGGGAAGGTAGTAATTTATATTCAGTGGCATGGTTGATCATTATTTATATATTTTCTTCAGTTAATTGTGATGTATTGAACTGCATTGCTATTTATGTTTATGTGTGACCATGTGATGCTGTTAATTATGTCAATGCGTTGTGTTTGTGCCGTCGTTGATTTCGATGATGTGTCGCTTGTAATGCTATTAATTTATGTTGTGATGATTTAAATTCCTGATGCAAAGAAAAAAAATTTATTTACCTTTTGTGCATCACTATTGTTGTCGTAACGGAGGGGACGTTACATCCATGTCAAATTTCAATGCATACAGAAATAGTTTGAAAACATTTCAACGTTGGCCCCTTTCACAGGTCATTGTTGCCCATGTCTAGTCCTAGTACAATGTCTTTTAGTTGTTTCTTTTAAAATTCATTCGAGATGCATGTTCTTGCATCTAGTACTACAAGGGCATGTAATAACGTCGATAAACAAGTACTTGATAAATTGCAGAAGCTTCATCAGTTATGTCTTGTATTTGTTTTTTGCTCTCATATAGGTACTTTTTTGCTCCATAAAGAATATTAGTACAAAATCATTATTTAAAAACAAAATATCATCTATCGCCTTCTTCTTTCCACCAAACTCTTGGGCCTAATTGGCATGATGATGGTTTTGAATGACATGACTCGAAACTTTGTTGCTACAATATTATGACAACAATGATGACATTTACGATGATGGTATAAGGATGAATGGACTTCTCTTGGTTTCAAAAACAATTTATTCTCTACTGAACAATGCCAACCACGTGAAGGTGGAAGATCATATGGCCCCTCCCCTTCCCCTCACATCACTCTCAATTCCCCAATACCCAATTTATAAAATATAAAATAATTGAAAACAACATAATAAGATTCATGCATAGAAACTACCAAAACAAAAATTGATTAAGGTAAACAAAATTATGTGTTTGTAAATGATAATTTTAGTTTAGCACATACGTTGTGGCCACTCTTTTCAGGTTTGTCATAATAAACAACATGTAACATAGGATATAAAAAAATGGCATAAAACTTAAAAACATGTAATTAATCCACATAAGTAAATTATTTAGAGATAACATTGTTGGATTACTGAGAGGGGGGTGAATCAGTAATAGCATAATTATAATCGTTTTTCTTCAAATAATCCAAGTGTTATATCAATGTAGAATTATTACCCAATAATGATGAATAAGAAATGAACAATCACACACATATACAGTACACCAGTGTTTTACGTGGAAACCCAAATCGGGAGAAAACGACGGAATGATTTTTATTATATGTCTTGAATAATTACATTCATTGGAAGCACCAACTTCCTTTGTTTTCCAGCTGCAACTGGAAGGAAGCTCCAACCCCCTAGTTTCTCAGGCTACAACCTGACGGAAGCTGCAACTCCCCAATTCTCTGGCTACAACCCCCTATGTTCTCCGGCTACAACAAAAAGGTGGATATAAACACCTTTCCTTGCCCCGTCCAACTTCCCTAAAGTAGAAGTAGAATGATGGAACCACTGTCACACTATCATTGTGAGATATATTGCTGTAAACTTCTACCAATAAACCCGAACCATGCCTCAAACATGCATCAACCTGTACCTCAACCTATAATCAACATGTACCATAAACAAGTGCATCAACCATGCATCAACCTGTACCATAAACAAGTGCATCAACCATGCACCAACCTATAACAAATAATCTGTAATCAACCTGTACCAAACAATTTGTAATTAACCTGTACCATAAGCAAGTGCAACCAACCATGTAACAAGTATGTACCAATCATGTGTTAACTACTCATCAACTATGACTCATCAATATGTACCAACATCATCAACTATACACCTCATGTATGTGCCAACTCATCAAACTACTTGTCTCAACCATGTACCCAACTTGTACCTCAACAAAAGTCCCTCATCAATTTCATCATCCAAATATGATTTATAACTCTATGATAGACCTAGTGTATATGATAACATACCTGCAAAAATTTCTTAACTTTAAACAACAAGAGACTAGCATTTACATCAAACTTTTATTTAGTCTCACATGACTAGTTTTAGATTAGTCGACAACCCTAACTTGAAATAATCAGAACTTTGTACCTGTAATGAATAAATATATGAAACTCATACACAGTGTTCCTCAGTGTGTTTTATGCAATTCCTCCAGGTTTCACTACTTGGAACCTCTCAGAAAAGTAGTTATAGCAAAAATGACATACCTTGTTGAATTTTGACTTATTCTAGAGAGCGACCTTGTAGAGCGTGCCCCGCGCAAAATATTTATTGAATCGATCTGAAACTATTGCAAAGCATACTAAATAATGTACTCTAACCAACACATTTTGTATTATTGAAATTGTATTTGTTATGAAGAAGTTATGACGTGTTTACCCAAAACACTTGTTTTTGACTAGTTTCAAGACTAGCCACAAACCCTATTTTCCATGGAGTGTAACTCAAAAAATACAATGAACCACAAGATGAGTTATTTACCATAGATACTTGAATATGTTTCCTCAATGTCATATCAATTTCATGGTCTGAATCATTCTATAAAAAAAATTATTGTGAAAATGGTGATATGACCTGTAAATAATATACCTTAGAAAGCATCATCAAAAGAATTTATCCTTCCTTGAATTCCGACCTTCTTTTCTTCACCTTCCCTCAAAAATTCGTCTTAGATATTCTTTGGTTACCTGAGAAACCTATATGTATTCAATATGCTCAATTGTATCTAAATTGAGAGAGCCTTGCCTCTTATTTATACTCTCCAAGTAGCTTCCTTACAAACATCTTCTAGGTCACTTTGCCTACTACCCACTTCTAATTTCTCCATTAAATTTATTATTTAAATAATTTATTTTGTATTCATTTTGAATTATAGTACACTCATCAATTCACTTTATTATTTACCTTCTAAAATCTCTTAAACCACTTTGACTACTTTGACCTTTTAGGGCTTCTAGATGACATAAGAGGGTCCTCCAATTTCGTAAAGCCATAAATCTCAAACCGTGAGGAGTTATGTGACATTCCACATACCACCAGAAATGGAATGACATGTAACATCCATATAGAATAGTATTACCTACAAATATATCAAAACTCATACCATTATCCATCAAACAAACTTGGGTCCATCACCCAAACCTGGGTTCTCCAACTTCTCATGGCCATAAATCTATAACTGTGAGGAGTTATGTGATGTTCCACATACTATCGGAAATAGCATGATAAGCACTATCCATATAGGATAGTTTCAATGAAAAATTCATTAAAATTCATCTCATTATTCCACAAATAAGCATGTGTTATCTAACCATACTTCTAGGATAACTCAATCCGCAAAGAGTCTTCCCGTGAGGGATTTCACCATAAGGGGACCACTTTGGAGTTCATCCATTTCTACTTATTATCAACCATGACAAGACAATAACGAGTCATATTTACATCAAAAAATCTTGGTTCCACTACCCAACCTTTGTGTTATAGGGCTTTCTTCAAGGGTTGACATCAATGACAACCAACCTTAATCAACAATCTCCCCCTTTGGCATTGATGGAAACACTCTGATGCAATACTGAAATCATAGAACTCATGATCCCCCTGGAACCATGCCTCTGTCCTCTGCATTTGATAAATATGCTCCCCCTGGAACCATGCCTCTGTCCTCTACATATGATAAATTTCTCCCCCTTTGTCATCAATGGAAAAGGTATCTTTCCATTTGGGGCTGCTCCCCCTGACTGAACTATCTTCTTATGATGCTTCCTCGTGTACAACTAAGACATATAAGATAAGAATTCAAAAGCATTCATTTTGGAGTATAAATAACTCCGAGTCTCTAGCAAAGATACTCAAAGGCTTCCCATGGAAGTGGTTTTGTAAAGATGTTTGCCAGTTGTTCTTTTGTGCCCACATACTCAACTCTGATGTTATTTTCTGCAACCTATTCCTGTAAAAAGTGATACTTGATTGGAATGTGCTTCTTCTTCAAGTGCATCACTGAATTCTTTGAGATACTGATGGCACTTGTATTATAACAATATATTGGAATGGGCTCATCATACTCAACCTATATATCTGTCAGAGTTTGTTTCATCCAAAGAACCTGTGTACAACATGATGCTGCTGCAATTTAATCTGCCTCAGCTATAGATAAGGATATTGATGATTGTTTCTTGTTTATCCATGATACTAAACACTCACCCAAGTAGAATGTTGCTCCACTGGTGCTTCGTTGGTCATCAATACAACCTACCCAATCTGCATCTATGTAGGCAATACGTGATAGATCCTTTCCTTTTGGATGCCACAATACAAACTCTTATGTTCCTTTGAGATATCTGAAAATCCTCTTCACTGCTAATACATGTGATTCCTTTGGTGCTGCTTGAAATTGTGCCACCTGTTCAACTTCCTGCATTACATTTGGTATGGATGTTGTCACATATAGTAGGCTGCTAATCATTGAACTGTATTGCCTTTGATCTGTAGACTTCGAATCATCATCTTTTCTCAACTTGCAACTAGTTTGCATGGGAGTGATAACTGGTTTGCAATCTTCCATACCAAACCTTTTTAGCATTTCTCTGATATACTTGGTTTGAGAAATAAAAACTCCTTGGTTTCTTTGGCGTATCTGAAGTCCCAGAAAGAAGGATAGTTCTCCAAGTAATGACATTTCAAATTCATTCTGTATATCTTTTGCAAATTTCTGGCTTAACTTGTCATCATCACTACCAAAAATAATATCATCAACATAAACTTCAATTAATAAAATATTACCTTCACTTACCTTGATGTAGAGGTTGTTGTCTGCACTTCATTTTCTGAACCCTGCCTGCTGCAGATACTTATCCAATCTAGAGTACCATGCTCTAGGAGCTTGTTTTAGACCATACAAGGCCTTCTTTAATTTACACACATAATCTGCATTTTCTAACAACTGAAATCCTTTTGGTTGCTCAATGTAGACTTCTTCTTCAAGTTCCCCATTTAGAAAAGATAATTTTATGTCCATTCGATACATTTTAATATTTTTGGAGCATGCATAAGCTAAAAGCAAACAGATTTCTTCAATTCTAGAAATTGGGGAAAATGTCTCTTCAAAGTCGATTCTTTCAACCTGTGCATATCTTTTACATACCAATCTAGCTTTGTTCCTTGTAACTTGTCCATCTTCATTCAATTTATTCCTGAAGACCTGCTTTGTGCCGATCACATTCTTATTCTTTGGTCTTGGAACCAGTTCCCAAGTGTCATTTTTCTCTATTTGATCCAATTCTTTATCCATGGCCTTATTCCAAGATTCATCCTTTTTGGCTTCTTCAAAATAGTTTGGTTCAATTGTAGATAAGAGTGCTAGGTGTGTTTGTTTTGGTGAACGAATTCTTCTTCTAGTCTCAACTCCTGCATCTTTGTTTCCGATAATCTGATCTGAAGGATGATTCTTCTGTACTCGTTTACTGGGTGTCTTTGGAGACACTTGTTGAACTTGCTCTTCTGCTTCCGTCATATTCTCTTCATATTCCTCTTCTACTTCTTTTTCATCTTCTGCTTCTTCTTCTAAGGGTTGTTTCATTGATTCATTTTCTTCCTTTGATTCTGGTCTGCCTGTTTCATCAATTCTTACGTTGATGCTTTCTACAACTTTGTTCAATCTTATGTTGTAACACTTGTATGATTTCCTTGTACTTGAGTAACCAACAAATACTCCTTTGTCCACACAAGATTCAAACTTTCCCATTCCACCATCTTCTCTTTTGATATAACATTTGCTTCCAAAAACTCTGAAGTGATTTACATTTGTTGGTCTTCCTTTCCATAGTTTGTAAGGAGTTTTGGTAGTGTTGTTTATGAGCATTACTCTATTTTGAATGTGAACTGTTGTATGCACTTCCTATGTCCAAAAAATATCTGTCAATTTCGAAACCATTAACATTGTTCGAGACATTTCCTGTACTGTCCTGTTTTTTCTTTCAACAACTCCATTTTGTTGAGGTGTCCTAGCAACGAAGAATTTCCTTTTTATTCCATGATTGCTGTAGTAGTCCATAAATTCTTTGAAGTGAACTCTCCTCCATTATTAGATCTCAAGCATTTGATTTTTGAATCCATTTCATTTTCAACCATTTCCTTGTAGATCTTGAAGTTTTCAAAAGCTTCTGACTTATTCTTGAGAAAGTAAACTGCAGTGATTCTTGTATAATCATCAACTAATAACATGAAGTATTTTTCACCTTTTAAGCCTTTTGTTTTAGTTGGTCCAACTAGATCAATATGCACAATTTACAGTGGTCTTGTCGTTGAATATTCCTTTGATTTAAACCTAGTCTTTGTTTGCTTTCCTTGTTGACAATGCTTGCATAAAGTGTTGGTTGGTTTCGTGATCTGGGACATTTTTCTGACTGCTTCTCTTTTGCTGACTTTGATAAGGATATCAAAATGTATGTGCCCCACTCTTTTGTGCCATAGCCAACTTTCATCTTCCTTTCCTAGACAACACTTTTCATTTCCAATTTCACTTAACACATATATGTTGCTTGAAGTTCTTGCAGTTGTAGCGACTAATTTCCCTGAACCTTCTTTTCTTATCTCACACTTTTGTGAATCGAAAGTAACTTTATGACCTTGGTCTCACATTTGACTCACACTTAGAATATTATGTTTCATATCTTCTACTAGTAGAAAATTTTATTCCTTTTAATTCTTGTTCCCAATTCGGACTGTGCCTTTTCCAATGATTTTGGCTGAATCATCATTTTTGAAGGAAATTGATCCATCTCTTTCCTTTCGTAATGTAAGAAACTTGTCTCTATCACCTCTCATGTGTTTTGAACATCAACTGTCAACATACCAACCGTGTTTCTTCTGCTTAGCTGTTAGAGAAATTGTGCATTCTTCATTGCTATACTGATCTTTCTTTCTTATCCATGTCGTTTTCTGAGGTTCCTGTCTGTGACTGTTGTTATTCTGTTGAGGTTCTTTAGGAAGGATTTTCATTCTGCAATCTTTGGCCGCGTGCCCAAAATTGTTACATTTGTAACATTCCACTTCAGTTCTCAAAGATTGAAACCTGTTGTAACTTATTCTCTGTGTTTCACTAGGTCTTCTTGAATAACCCCTTTGTGTATGACTCTCAAAGTTGTTATTGTTCATGTTGTTAGCTCTGCAATTCACAGCTTCATGTCCAAAATTATTACATGCATAACATAAACCAAAAAATATAGTTTGATACCCGGGAGTTGAATATCTTTTGAAAGGAGGTGATCTTATGAATCCTTCTTCTTCTTGAGGCCTATATGTCTATTGTTGATTTTGAAATATGAATCTTCTTGGTGGAGGAGTGTTCCTGTAATCTTCCTTGTATATCTTCCTATCCCCTTTGATTGTTTCTGCATAAATTTTTGGATATGTTTCTTGCTCTGTTGTTTTGAAGCTTGATCCCTTTTCTGTTTGATTGTATCCAAGTCCAGACTTGTCAAGATGATATGTTTTACTATTGATATTGTCATCCAAAACTTTTGAGCTATTCTGCATATTTTTCTTTTGAATATCCTTTCTTAGTGTGACAATCTCTGCTTCTAGGTTTCCAATGATCCCATCCCTTTCTTCTAGCTTTTCTTTGAGTGTTTCATCAATTCTTTTATCTTCTTCTATTTGAACCTTCAATTTTGTGATCATTTGTTCTAGTTCTCGAGTATCATTTTTCTTGTCTAGTTCTGCTTGTAGTTTCTTGTTTTTCTTGATTTTTCTTCTGATAACTTCTATGACACACATTAATTCTTCTCGAAAGTCAACTTCTGCTTCTTCAATTTCTTCTTCGACTTCTTCATATTCTTCTTCGGCTTATTCACATTCTTTTTCGGAGTCTTCTTTGTCAGATTCTTTTACTGCCATGAATATAAAATCTTCCTGTCTCACTGTCATTGACTTCATCTTCATCTGATGATGAGATGTCTTCTTTGGTGCATAAGTTTTTCTTGAAAACTTTCTTTGTAGTTCTTTTTCCTTTATATGTGTGTTTTCCTTTTGGGTAACCTTCATCATTTCTCTTTTTCTTATGAGGATATTTGTTAGAAAAATGACCAATACCATTAGAATTAAAACAAATTAAAGGAAGCTTACCTCTATACCTACAGTCGGTTCCTTTGTTCAGTTTTTTAATGAAGTTGGCCACTTCTTCATCATCTTCCGAGACATCACTACTATTGTTATATTCTTCTTGTTCCTTTTTCTTTTGCTTTGATCTTTTGGATTCTTTGAAGGATGCTTCTTTTACATATGGATTTTCCTGTTCAGTTCTAATTTCATATGCTGTGAAGATTCCATGCAGTTCATCCATGCTTATTGAGTTTAGATCTGATCTTTCTTCTAGTGCTGATATCTTAGGGTTAAATCTCATAGGAAGAGATCTTAGTACCTTTTGAACAATTATAGATTCTTCGATTTCTTCTCCCAATCCTATGATTGCATTCATTTTTTCATCGACTCGTAAGAAGTAGGCTGAAATATTCTCATATTCCTTCATTTTTAGTTGTTCAAACTGACCTCTGTAAGTTTGAAGCTTTACTACTTTGACTTTTGTATCTCCTTCATAAATATTTCGAAGCTTGTCCCAAATCTCTTTAGCGGATTTACACTGTGCAACTTTGGTGAATACCATATCACTAAGACCATTCAAAAGTGCATTTTTGGCTTTGAAATTATTCTCACCAAGTTTCACTACTTTTTCATTTGTTGGTGGAACTATTGGTGCTGTGTATCCATCTACAATTGATTTCCAAACTTGAAATCTCTGTTCTTGTATATATTTCTTCATCCTTATGCTCCAAAAAACATACTTCTGTCCATCAAACCGTGGTATTCCATTTTTATACAAGTTGGTACTGTCCATGATCTACCTTTCAGTGGTTAAATTGATTTCTGAAGGAACCTGCTCTGATACCAATTGTTGGATTACTGAGAGGGGGGATGAATCATTAATAGCGTAATTATAAACCTTTTTCTTCAAATAATCCAAGTGTTATATCAATGTAGAATTATTATCCAATAATGAGCAATAATAAATGAAAAAACACACACATACACAATACACCAGTGTTTTACATGGAAACCCAAATCGGGAGAAAACCACATAATTCTTTTTCTTATATGTTTTGAAGAATTACATTCATTGGAAGCACCAACTTCCTTTGTTTTCCAGCTGCAACTGGAAGGAGGCTCCAACCCCCTAGTTTCTCAAGCTACAACCTGAGGGAAGCTCCAACTCCCCAATTCTTTGGCTACAACCAGAAGGAGGCTACAACCCCCTATGTTCTCTGACTACAATTGGAAGGTGACTACAACCACCTGTCCTTGCCCCGTCCAACCCCCCTGAAGTAGAAGTAGAATGATGGAACCACTGTCACACTATCACTGTGAGATATACTACTGTAAACCTGTACCAATAAACCTGAACCATGCATCAACCTGTACCTCAACCTATAATCAACCTATATCATAAACAAGTGCATCAACAATGCACCAACCTGTACCATAAACAAGTGTATCAACCATGCACCAACCTGTACCAAACAATCTGTAATCAACCTGTACCATAAACAAGTGAAACCAACCGTGTACCAAGTATGTACCAATAATGCGTCAACTAATCATCAACTATGACTCATCAATATGTACCAACATCATCAACTATACACCTCATGCATGTGCCAACTCATCAACTACTTGTCTCAACCATGTACCCAACTTGTACCTCAACCAAAATCCCTCATCAATTTCACCATCCAAATATGATTTATAAATCTATAATATACCTGGTGTATATGATCACATACCTGCAAACCTTCCTTAACTTTAAACAACAAGAGACTAGAATTTACATCAAACCTTTCTTTAGTCTCACATGACTAGTTTTGGATTAGTCAACAACCCTAACTTGAAATAATCAGAACTTTGTACCTGTAATAAATAAATATCTGAAACCCATACACAATGTTCTTCAGTGTGTTTTATGCAATTCCTCCAGGTTTCACTACTTGGAACCTCTCAGAAAAGTAGTTATAGCAAAAATGACATACCTTGTTGAATTCTGGCTTATTCTAGAGAGTGACCTTGTAGAGCGTGCCCCACACAAAATATTTGTTGAATCGATTTGAAACTGTTATAAAACATACTAAAGACTGTAATATAACCAACACATTTTTTCTTACTGAATTTTCATCTGTTATGAAGAAGTTATGACATTTTTACCCAAAACACATGTGTTTGACTAGTTTTAGGACTAGCCAAAAACCCTATTTTCCACGGAGTGTAACTACAAAAATACAACGACTCACAAGCTAAATTTTTTACCACATATACTTGGATATGTTTCCTCAATGACATAGAAATTTTATGGTCTGAATCATTCTAGAAAAAAAGTTATTTCGAAAATGGTGATATGACCTGTAAATAACATACCTTAGAAAACATCATCAAAATAATTTATCCTTGAATTCCAGCCTTCTTTTCTTCACCTTCCCTCACAAATTCGGCTTAGATATCCTTTGGTTACCTCAAACACCTATAGGTATTCAATATTCTCAAGTGTATCTAAAATGAGAGAGCCTTGCCTCTTATTTATACTCTCCAAGTAACTTCCTTGAAAACATCTTCTAGGTCACTTTGCCTACTTTCCTTTTTTTAGGGTCAACCCACTTCTAATTTCTCCATTAAATTTATTATTTAAATAATTTATTTTGTATTCAATTTGAATTATAGTACACTCATCAATTCACTTTATTATTTACCTTATAAAATCTCTTAAACCACTTTGACTACTTTGACCTTTTGGGGCTTCTAGATGACATAAGAGGGTCCTCCAACTTCGTAAGGCCATAAATCTCAAACCGTGAGGAGTTATGTGACGTTCTACATACCACCAGAAATAGAATGACATGTACCATCCATATAGAATAGTATTACCTAAAAATATATCAAAACTCATACCATTATCCATCAAACAAACTTGGGTCCATTACCCAAACCTGGGTTCTCCAACTTCTCATGGCCATAACTCTCTAACCATGAGGAGTTATGTGACGTTCCACATACCATCGGTAACATCATGACAAGAAATATCCATATAGGATAGTTTCAATGACAAATTCACTTAACTTCATCTCATTATCCCACAAATAATCATGGGTTATCTAACCATACGTCTAGGATAACTCAATCCGCAAAGCGTCTTCCCGTGAGGGCTTTCACCATAAGGGGACCACTTTGAAGTTCATCCATTTCTACTTATTATCAACCATGACAAGACTATAACGAGTCATCTTTACATCAAACAATATTGGGTCCACTACCCAACCTTTGTGCTACGGGGCTTTCTTCAAGGGTTGACATCAATGACAACCAACCTTAATCAAAAAATATTTCATACAAATTGAAATATATAGTTATGTACCTCATCCAACTCAACATCTATATCATCCTTCTTCTATATCTTATTCTTCATCCAAATCGACATTTGTATCATCATCTGGTTCATAAACGATGTTGAAAGGATTGACGATATCATCGTCGTCATCAATGTCATTTTTGAGCATATCTTCATTGACATCATCATCAAGAAATGCATTGTCTCCTACGCTTGGTTCATCTTCTCTGTCTTCTTCGTCTATCAACCCATATTCTTACTTTGTCTCTAACACACCATATTCTCCTTCAATATCATATTCTTCCTCTATAATATACTTTATTGGCCTTCCTCTTGGATCATATATAACAACAAATGATCAATCCCTCTCACCTGGAACATTTGAAGAAAAGATATGTTCACATTGGCTTGGAAAAACATAGCAATCATGTCCTCTTTCAAACACCGTTGTTTTAATTATCGGAAATCTATTGCCATGATGAATAAAAGTTATTTCCTCATCACATTCATGAATTCATAACCTTTACCATTTGATGTCGTATAGAACTAATTCGAAGGAATTAAAGTCACACTCAAGTACATCATCCAAATACCCATAATATCTATTTTCATATTCTTGGGGATGTCTATCACTCCTAGAGGAAAAATTAGTGACCTAGAATAGTGCAGTTATCCCACTATCATAATTTTACTGGTTTCACCCAACTGTTTGATGTGAAATTAACAACCATTGCACCACATAGCCTTGTAGTGTTTCAACTACAATATTCCAGGCATGTAAAAAATGCATTTTCAATTAATAAACATATTTATATAACTTGAAATTATCTGAAAAAAAACACACCTACAGTCACATTAATCAAATATAAAATAACTGAATAAAATGGGTGGATTTGCTTGTGTGTACATCTTTCAGACCATATGCTAAATCAATTTTCCTCTGCGTAACATTGACATCTCCATTACTATGAACTTCTCTAACCAATTCAGATAGTGGTTGCCATGATAACCTACCTATATGATGTTGTTTACATCTTTCAATCCATATTAACTTCATCAATTCAAGGTTGTTTGCAATGTATAAATGTAGTGCATCCCAATTTTGAGCAATTGAATCAAAAAATCACAATTCACCAATATTAAATATTAGTTATAACCATGGTAAATATTAATAATTGATCAAAGAATAAATATTAAATGAGTATGATCATATACAAAAAAAATGAAAAGTTACAAGTATTATAAATCTCCACAATTTAATTATGTCTCACTTTATTCATTCTACCTTTCCCCAACAGGTGCCCCCATTCAAAGTTTTTTATGGAGTTCACATCCCAAATGTGATCCACCGCATGCATAGTTGGCATTGCTAATTTAGGAAGATACTGACAAATATACACCATGGATTGATATACCATATATCCCTCCACCATAGAACCCTTAGGACGTGCTCTTTGTCTAACCAAAGTCTTCAATGATTTCAAGTGCCTCTCCAACATCCACACTGATCTTGTTTGTACAAGTCCACATTTCAATATCCTCAACTTGGTGTATGAGGTAGTGTTCTTGTGCATTGAAAAATGTTGGAGGTAGATACTTTTTTCATTTCACACATTAGCTGAGGAATTTCTCTCTTCCAATACTTTATATCATCTTGATGGATTTATTTCAATGACAAACATCTACAAATCATGACGCAAGAAAATAACATGTTTCAACAAAACATAATATATATTAAATTACAAGTAAAACATATGTCATTAATGCTAGTGGGAAACACCCCCCCCTATGACTACACCAGGGTTTATAATGTAGGTGGATCAATAACCATTTAAAAGTCAACTAATTCTCTAACTACCCCAAAAATACTCAAGACTCATACAAGAAAATCAAATATGAGAGGAATCAGGTAACTATACCTCTACTCCGCGTCCGATGATGATCTGAAAATATCTTTTAACGACAATGGTTGAATTATTTTGCATGAGTTACTTTACCATTTAGGAAACTGATGAATGAGGAAGAATTAATGAAGAAACATATCAACTATATAAACATATATATATGGAAATAAGCATAAAGAAACAACAAACCATAAACACCAAAGTGATAACGGAGTTCGACAATCTCGCCTACGTCTTTGGTCCTTTGTCTCAGTGGGTGAGGCTTTCTTATTTATGTTAAAATATTTAAAGTACATCATAACAGTACCAAAAGGATTACAAATTGATTTGGTCATGTTCTACCATATCTCAAGAACCCAAAAAAACTAACGACATTGAAAACAGATGAAAGAAGCTCCCAGAAATGGCCCACAAAGGTGCTCTCCTCAATGGCTTCCCTACATAAAACTGTCTTTGGATCAATAATTCTTCAACATTTTCCTGTTCTGAACCCCCCTCATGGCTTCAAGAACCTCTGGTTTATATATAATTGAAGTGGGTAACAACCTCCCAACTTCTCCCCAAGATCTGGCCTCAAAAAGGGCCCACGATCTCCCAAAAATGGGCTAAATCTCCCAAAACTGCTGAAAAAATCCATAAAAATCATAAAATAAAGTTAAAAACCCACTTTCTTGGCATAAATCAGGCGCAACCCCCAATTCCCGGGCTCCCGGTCATATGTGCGCCCCCATGTGGCTTAGGGTTGAATGCTAAAGCACTGCCCCTCCCCCCCGATGATTCTGGGTCTTGGTCCTATGGCCTGACCATATGGCCGCGAGCTACCTTCCATGTGCCCCTTAAATCCGTTGTAGCCTCCCTGTCTAAGATTTTGGTTATGCCCTTGGTCGATGGGCTAGTTTGGACGATCGGGGCTAACCCCTAAACCTCCACGCCAAATGTCAAAGCAATGCGGTCACAGGTGGTGGTTCCATGGTAAAGCATCAGACGGATAGGGGGTTGAATCATATCAACTAACGACACCAATACATAGGATATGATTGTATGGATGAGGTCATATGCATTAGGGATGGGGCTAGATCCCAACCCTATTCTCCTCCTGAATCCACACATGGCGCCACCATAGGTTAAGTACCACCATGTAGGCTGGCTGGTAGCCCGGCCTACGTGAAGACTTGGATGCCCATAGAGTTCATGAGGTCGACCCCCACAGAATCTCAAACAACTTTTAACCAAAATCCAATAAGGGGGTGCCACGTGGCAACCCAGGATTGGGCCACGTGGAACCATACCATTCACCCACTTATATTCCAAGTGTCAAGCGCTGATTCTTCCAGCTATCAACTCCTACCCAGTCATCCTGTACCTGCCATGTCAGCCCATGCCAATTGTACCTGCCACATCAACCCATGCCATATGTCACCCTTACAATGATGCCATGTGTCATGATATGACTTGTCCACATCTACATCTATCCACTTTAGCACCAACACACCCTGCCACATCAGATGTATGGTTGTATGACCTATACAGTCAGCTGCCACGTCATCACTGTACAGACTATACAGTCAACATTGTTTTTGCCTGTTTGATGAAATGAACAGATCGCAATATCTTTCTCATACAACATCTGTTTGAGCCCATTCAAGTTGCATTGGGTTTGTATCAACGAGGCCTATGTAATTGTTTGTTTTGAAGACATTCTGAGAAATTTTATTGTTAGGCCTTCCTGGACCCATTTTGGTTCTTGGATCCATTCTAGATCACACCTCCCCACTAAATACCTTTTGGTCCTCCAAAAGGTTACTGACCAGTCATCAAGTGTGGGATAGGCCACCCCACTTGTTCTCTGTCTTTAAACTTTATCCTGTGCACTTGTCTCATCAATATCAACTGTAAAACAACCATGATAATTGACAACATATTGTTAGCCAGTTGTACTCTGTCACATATTACTAAAGTCACTATCATCCATGTTGACAACATTACTAATGATAACATCAGAAATATGACTGCAAATGAGCTAATATGTTTGTAATACTTGCACGGCATTATCTTATCTTGAAGCAAAGTGTGATTGGCCTTCCATTCTACAATCATCTCATGTTCTCGCTTAAGATCAATTACTTGATCTGAAACAATTATAGGTGTGTTTCTTGCATGAGCCGCCTTTCTTGACTGTTCCATTGTTTGAAGAGATTGGTTTTCTTTAAAATGATGAGCATGTACCACATATTCTGTGCCTGCTTTGATTAGGTGATATTGATTTTGTTCCCTGTAGAATATTTCTTTGCGATCATACAAATAAGAACTTCCTAAGACCATTTCACATTCATTGAGTGGCACCACATCACATGTTACCTCATCCACAAACTTAGATGAAATTGAAAACTTTAATGTGAATTTATTTGTTATGTGAAATTTATGATTGTTGCTTATCCATTTAAGTGAGTAAGGCTTATGATGCATCTGTGTGTTTAATCCCAATTGTTTAACCAATTCCTCTGAAATCAAGTTAGATTGAGATCCACTATCTATCAATGTGTTGACCTTAGTATGCCTCATTATGACCCTTATGTGAAAAAAATTACTTCTAGAATCAAATCCATCACCAATTTTACCTGCCAAACCAACCAATGAGACTTTAGATTCATCACCCGAATCTGATCCCAAGTTTGTTGGCCATGTTGCTGCTGCAACTGTTTGCCTGCCTTTCCTTTCTTTGAACCACTTTGGTCTCTTCTCGGGATGCAATTTCCAGCAATGGTCATCATCATGCCCTTCTTTCTTGCAATTTTTGAAAGAGGGCTTCTCTTCCTTTCTTGCCACTGAATTTTCCTTCTTGCCATTCCACTTCCTTTTTTCCTCTTTCTTTGAAGACAATTCGCCTGTTACACCAACTCATGTTTTCCTTGCCTCAATGTACATTTCTTGAACTGAAACCTCATCAATATTAGTAGGTCCAAACATAAATACAGTGTTTCTAATATGTGCAGGTAAACCTCCTATATACTTCATAAGAGTTTCTTGGGTAAGTAATGGAATGTCTAACATTAATGCCATTTTACGAAATCCATATGTGTATTCTTGCACTGTTTGTCCTTTTCTTAGTTCAAGACCTTGCCATTTAATTAAATATTTCTCTTTACAACCCAAAGGATAGAATTTCTTTCTAAGTGCAGAAACAAAAACTTTCCATGATGGAAATACATTACCCACTTGTTGCGTGCCATTTTGCAACTCGCTTTGCCACCAGATGAGTGTTGTGCTTGCAAGTCGAAGCGATGCCAATTTGATTTGAGTGGCCTCATCTTTGATTTGTTTCACACTGCAATAAACCTCCATTTTTCTTACCCAATTGTAAAACCTATCTTCATTGACCTCACCACCATACATGGGTAATTAAAATTTCACATCAAGCTTTAGTATAGGCATATCATGTTTATTTTTGTGGACATGTTTTCTTGCGGTGCTTTTAGAAATTGAACTTGAAGAAGAGGAAGTTGATGGAGAAGAAGGAGGTGAAGGAGTAATTTGAGGAGGATCCTCTCCTCATTCACTTTTGACCTTTGAAGATTCACCTAGAATCAGTCTCTTCCATTCCAAGTAATCCTCATATAGAACCTTCATCATCTCCAACATAGCGAAGAAAGTCTTTCAAAACTCTTTCTCATCATGAGAAAGTCCCTCTTCCGATGCCATCTTATCACTTTGAGAAGTTCTCTTTCTTAATCCAATCTCAGGATTATGTTCAACAAGATCACCTTCATCACGATTCAACCTTTCCCTGGTATTCATGCAAACTCAAAAACCAACCGTCAACTAGCTCTGATACCACTTGATCCAAAAAGATCTTTTAATGACAATGGTTGAATTATTTTGCACGAGTTATTTTACCATTTAAAAAACTAATGAAAGATGAATAGTTAATGAAGAAACATAGTAGTCATATAAACATACAAAGATCTAGAAATAAGCATAAATCAACAGAAAACCATAAACACCAAAGTGATAACGAAGTTCAGCAATCTCGCCTATGTCTCCGGGCCTTTGTCTCAGTGGGTGAGGGTTTCTTATTTCTGTGAAAAGTTTTAAAAGTTCATCATAATAGTACCAAAAGGATTACAAACTAATCTGGTCATGTTCTACTGGATCTCAAGAACCCAACAAAACTGACGGCATTGAAAACAGATGAACGAAGCTCCCATAAATGGCCCGCAAATATGCTCTCCTCAATGGCTTCCCTGCATAACACTGGCTTTGACTCAATAATTCTTCAGCACTTTCTTGTTATGAACCGCCCTCATGGCTTCAAGAACCTTTTTTTTATATATAATTGAATTGGGTAACAAATTCCCAACTTCTCCCCAAGATCTGGCCTCAAAAAGGGCCCAAGATCCCCCCAAAATGGGCTAAATCTCCCAAAATTGCTTAAAAAATCCATAAAACTCATAAAATAAAGTTAAAAATCCACTTTCTTGGCATTAATCGGGTGCATCCCCTAATTATCGGGCTCCCGATCATATGTGCACCCCCATGTTGCTCCAGGCTGACTACTAAAGCATTGCCCCCCCAATGGTTTTGGGTCCTGGTCCTATGGCCTGGCCATATGGCCACCAACTACCTTCCACGCACCCCTTAAATCCATTGTAGCCCCCTTGTCTAATATTTTGGTTACGCCCTTGGTTGGCGGGCTAGCCAGGTTGACCGGGGCTAAACCCTAAACCTCCACGCAAAATGTCAAAGCAATGCGGTCACAGGTGGTGGTTCCATGGTAAAGCACCAAACAGAAAGGGGGTTGAATCATATCAACTAATCACGCCAATACATAGGGTATGGTTCTATGGATGAGGTCATATGCACCAGGGTTGGGGCTATGCCCTATCCCTATTCTCCACTCGAATCCATGCATCACTTTAAATATATGCGGTGCCACCATAGGTTAAGTACCACCATGTAGGTAGGGTGGTAGCCCGACCTACACGAAGACTTGGATGCCCATAGAGGTCATGAGGTCGACCCCCACAGAATCTTAAACAAATTTTAACCAAAAGAAAATAAGTAGGTTCCATATGGAAGCCCAGGATTGGACCATGTGGCACCATACCATTCACCCACTTATATGCCAAGTTTCAAGTGCTGATTATTTCAGTTGTCAACTCCTGTCCAGTCATCCTGTACCTGCCACGTCTTCCTGTGCCATGTGTCACCCTTGCAGTGGTGCTATGTGTCACGATCTAACTCATCCACATATGCACCTTTCCACATCAACGCCAATGCACCCTGTCATGTCAGATGTATGGTCGTACGGCCTGTATAGTCATCTTCCACATCAACACTGTCTGGACTGTACAACCAACATTGTTTTTGCTTGTTTGACGAAACAAACAGATCGGGATATATTTGACATACGATGTCCATTTGAGCCCATTCAAGTTGCATTGGGTTAGTATCGCTGCAGTCTACACACACGTCCGTTTTGAAGCCATTTTGAGCACTTTGATTTTTAGGCCTTCCTAGACCCATTTTGGTTCTTGGATCCATTCTGGATCAGGTGATGATCCCCTTGCTCTTGAAAGCTTCACTGACTACATGTCTCCTCCCAAGGCTGGCCTGCATTCAAGGATAGATAAAAATAAAGATAAAAGCATGCAATTCATATACAAATTAGGGTTAGATGTTAGAATATCAAAACATAACCATTAAAAACATTCAATACACCATGATTTGGGACAGGAAAAGTACTTATTTTATTGATTACTCAATGATTATACCTTTTACAACCAAATCCGGCTACTGCTCCATGAACCTGGTCTAGGATCCTCTTCACCAAGATCCAAGTGCACCTTTGTATGTCTTCTCGTCTCGACCTTTGGATCTCTTCTTGGGAAGTGAATGGATTCTGATGGAGGAAGAAGGGCTAATTGGGGAATGCTAAGGCAATTATCACAAAAGGGATGCAATTACTTGGGGCAAGGAGGGGATGTGAAATGGGCAAAGTTTCACTTTTCTTATTTCTAGATGTGGAATGAGACCCCAACACCTCCTTTTATATGACAAAAGGATGGTTATTCGGTTGGGTGATAGGCTATAGGCGGTGGATTAGTTGGGAAACTACCCAATAGCCCATAATCTCAACGAATTCCTTGCAACTTTTTCAAGTATACACAGGCTGTAGTGGCGCAACATGTATACGTACATGGGTTGTAGTGGTGTAGCAGGCATATGTACGCAGGAAGTATCAGTGTCGGGCGCGTACATCTTCAAAAAATGGGATTTTTAGAAGAGCAACTCAGTGATGGCTTGGAAAAAAATGCAAGTAAGAGGGCCAAAGGATAGGTATGCATGTTTAGAGAAATTTAGGGTTATAACATATGCCCCCTAATGTGTGAGGTCAGAAGAGCATCTGATGGCCAAAATACATTACAAAATATTCGCCAATGTATGAAACGAGTGAGCCCGGGACTAGAGTTCCGGAGGCGCCATCTGCAAAAATAACAATTGTCTCTCTGAGGTGGGAATACCCATGCTTAAGATAAAACAAACCATGGCTTACAATAAAATGCACTGCAGATCCATGTCATATAACTATATATAGTGTAGCCACGAGCATTACACAATGGATCTACATCTCAAAATCAAAGATATACAAGTATAGTATCCATTTTCAAGAATCCAATAACGCCTGATGGCTGGAGATGAGGTACTCAAAGATCAAGAAACAAATTCAAGATCTTAAAAAATTGGTTAGGAGAATAATGTAAGTGTATGACTTCACTACCCAGAGGTCTTCGACAAATTGTTGGGAAAAGAGAAGAGGATCTCGATGATCATGCAGAGAAATTCATTGATTTCAAACAAGGACTTGATTGGAATTTTGGGATGGCTGGGTCATGAGGTGAAGAGACAAACTGCAGAAAGGTCGAATTTGATTGGGTAAAACTTCCCTTGGAAAAAATCACGACAGATAATCAGACTCAGGCAACATGACATTGCCATAAGTTCACGATGCAGGAGGCAACACAAACTCTCCATGTGTTTGGCAGAGTAACCAAACAGAGGAGGACACAACTCTATGTAGCAAGAACAAATTCCTAAGGTCATATTAGATCCCAATTCTTGACGAACAAACGAAAGGATGTGCTTTTTACAAGGGAGACTCATTGTGCTGCCAAAAAAGAATATATATTTCCCTTCCCCTCTTTTTGGGTTTTTTTTTTTTTGTCTTTTTAAATTTTTTAAAGAGCTTTGAAAAAGAATAAAAGAATTCTACATTACAAAGGAGGAATGAGTGTCACAAGCATACTATATCCAGGCGCAAGGAACACATTAATTCTCATAGCAAGGAGACATGTGCAGGAAAATGACACTCGATGAAAATTCCTCCATGGGTCAAGGTGTCAGGTCACAGAGGAAAAGTGCTACAAGGCTTGCGTATAACACATGCTTCAAAGGTTTAGTTGAGAGAAACATGGATCTGACATTAGGCCAAAGACGCAGATATGCAAATGCTATCAACAAGACACAACGAAATCCCCTTCAATGCAATTTTTAACGAGCCCAGAGAAGGTAAGATCGATAGTTTTTTCACGTTTAGAGAGTCTAAAAAAATGTAAAAGAAGACTCCAAGGGGTACCATTTTCGGAAATAGTCTATTCAATTCGAAAAAGGGGTAAAATAGAACAAAAAATATGTCTATTCAAAACCATTTTAACGAGTGTGACAAAGACAATATCACTTGGCAATCTTTTCAATTTTAAGGAGTCTGAAAAAAGATAACTATGGACTCACTTCCTTTTTATGGATTTAGTCCCCTTAGCTTGAAAAAGTATAAAATTTACTGAGGAGAACTCTCCCAGCAATACGAATCTCTCGAGGCGTACCTTTTTCCTCCATAATCCACAAGTCGGAAAAGGGGTAAACTCATGCCAGTAGATGTTCTTCTTGACCAATTTAACGAGTGTGAAGGAACAAGGTCACTCAATGATGTTTTCAATTTTAGGGAGTCTGAAAAGAGCTTAACTATGAACTCTATGGGGGTTCCTTTTTCCTAAGTAATATCTAAGGCTCGAAAAAGATGATAAACCAGAACCAACGAGAATGTTCCTTTTTCGTAAATTTAGTCCCTTAGGCCTGAAAAAGGGTTAAACTTATACCTGAGAATACTCCTCTAGTGATTCAAAGTTCCTAGAGTATACCTTTGTTCGTACAATTGACCATCCAGACAGAAAAAGGGGTAAACTACCACCGGAAAAACATGCCTTCAAGTTTTAGTTTGGCGAGCATGAAGGGAAACAATATCGCTCGACAATCTTTTGATGTTTAGAGAGTCTAAAAAGGGCTTAAATAAGATTCCAGAAGGTTAATTTTCATAGTTAATCTAGACAAGATTGAAAAACATAAATGTTGTCTCGTCGGATGTTTCTTTCGGATTTCAAAGTGGGCTTGAAAGACAACAAAGCATGCTCATTTTTGGAGTCCCAAGGGTGAGGCCAAGAGTGATGGTGCATTAGATGAATGAGGCTCAAACTCGTAATCATGACAGGACTAACAAGGACTCCCGAGCCTAAAGCCGTTAGAGACAACATGGACACCAAAATGCAACAAGGATCTATGTAGGGAATCCATGTAAAGGTAGGCTCTACCACCTAATCACGACACTTCTAAAGCATCAATGATGGTTTTGTGTCACACTTCGGTGGGATCGGTCCTATGGAAAAAAGGAAAATACAATGAGATGCAGAAAGTGGAGGTGGAATCCTAACTTATATGCAAAAAGTTGGAAAAAACAACTTTTACCAAAGAACCTTTAAAAGTGAGCCATCTCCCAAAAAGGTTACCAAACCAAAAGGAAAAGTGCATTGTAACATCCAATAAGAAACTCAAGAACCAAATTAAATGATTTCCAAGCTAGAAAAAATGACAAAGGAGGTAAAAAATGTGGCAAAAAGGGCCAAAAAAGTCTATAAATAGAAGCTGACAACTCATTTTCACCATTGCAATTTGAGAATTAACCAAAAGGTAAAAAATACCCATTTGATAAAGAATTTGATTCCAGGAGCTTCAGAGGAGGAAACAAACTTCTGCTCAAACCAAGTAAGTACAAACTAATCCCTCCTGCATTTCCATTCTTCCTTTATGCATTGCTTTTTATTTTTTGGGGGGGCATGCCCTCCTAAAAAAGGGCTGCCCTACGTGTATGCAAGTTGTCGAAGGACAGCCTGTGCATGTACTTGGGCATAAAATAGTAAGCATGCGTACATACATGACTGTGTCCAAGACAACCTGTGTACACCCTCAAAACCATGGAAAAAATAAAGATGCAAGAGCTAACTCCCCTTTGAACTTGTCATGGAACAAGATGTATGTCCACTGGATGGAGAGGGGACATAAGGATATTGATATCTTGGTCGATGAGGACCCTTCTACCATTGACACATTGAAACAATGTGGGTTGTGGAAGTTCTACCAATGTCCATTTATGAGGGAACAACCCAAGTTACTGAATGCCCTGATGGATTACTGGCACTCAAACAGAGAGGCATTTATGATAGAGGGGCAATCGTTGAATCCAACGAATGAGGAAATATACTTCTTGACTGGCCTCTCGAGGAGAGGGGAACCAGTCAATATGCACACTTTTCACCTTGGCCCCTTCAACATTGCAGACTACATTGGGATGCATTGAGAGGCCGACATTGAGAAAGTAGGTTCTCAAGTGCCCATCAACAATATCACCAACTTGTCACTAAAGGTGATCCTATTTCTTATTGGGCGGATCACTGGATTTGCAGCCCTACACTAGGCTTCCCAGGCGCACATGCATTGTGAAATTCAGTGCTTGGATGCACGTATTTACAACTGGAGCACAACCATGCTCACTTGTATGAATAGGCAGCTGACAGAGTGCCAAGAGCATAGCAACAAAAAATTTGGGTTTGGCACCATTCTATGCTCGTTCTTCTTTGAGAGGGTGCCCAGTCTGAGTCCGAGAGAGATAGTACGGGGGAATGTGGCCTCCTTCCCAGTGGTATGTATATGGGAAACACTGCTGCCTCGACAGGGGGAAGGAAGGACCACAGAGGCCTTCGACGACAATTTCTTCGACTGGTGGTAATGACAGATTCCAGCCATAGAGGACTACCCCTATGCTAGAATCAACTTATCCAGAGACCCGGATATGCATGTACCTCTCGAAGAGGAGCGAGGAGAGCTAGGGACATGTTTTTAAAGTTATTTAATTTTTAGTTTCTTTTATATATATCATTTTTATATGCATCAGATTATTGACATCTATGTATATGTTATGTACATACGTGGGACTAGTGCGACCGACAAACTTCGTGAGGACTCAACAATGTCCTTGACCAGAGGCAACACCAGTAGCAGCCGACGAACCATCTGCCACATGGGGACCTCCAACCCGAGAGGCTAAGATATTTTTGAGATGGGTGGATTGAAACCCCACCGCATTCAGTTGCATAGTTCCTATGCCTGAGATTGAGGATCTCCCACCATCTATGCAACCTCATGTAGTTGGGGTTCGACAGACTTGGGTCCAAATTTTTCAGTGTTTGGCTAACGTTGTTGTTCACTATGGTAGGACTAATAGGCCCCGAGCTTAGATAGGAAGAATTATTATGTGCCCAGGGCACTTTTTGTATATTTTTGAGGGCATAAGCCCTGTGATGTATACCAGATATTATTTTTGAGGCGTTCACGCCCACCTATGTACTATATATATATTTACGTTGAAGAATAGTCTTGACGTACCTATTCACAATTTCCACCTGCCCATTCGCTTGTGGGTAGTAGGGTGATGAATGTTCTTGCCTCAACCCAATCTTTGATGTTAACTTGGACATAATTTTGTTCTGGAAGTGACTGCCATGGTTAGTGAAAATCTCCTTCGAGATGCCGAACCTTGCTACTATCTGGTTAAAAATGAAGAGATTTGTTGTTTTTCCATCATTGTTAAATGTTGACATAGCCTCGACCCACTTTGTGAAGTAATCTACTGCTACGATGATATAACGATGCCCCCTGGATGAAGCCAGGTGGAATGTAGTAAAATCAATCCCCCACTTAGTGAAGGGACCAACAATGATAATGGGAAACATGGGAGAAGGATGTGCCCTCATCTTCCTAGAGAAGATCTAACATGGATGGCACTTCTTGACTGATTCAACGCAATCCTTGATTAACGTAGGCCAAAAGTAACCGGCTCGTAGAATATTTTGGGATGTTTCCAACCCAGATAAATGACCACCACATGCTCCAGTGTGGAATTCATTAAGAACAAGCTCTGCTTCCTTGTGTATAAGGCATCGACGAAGAATGCAATCTACACCTTGATAATACAAAGTGTCATCCAGTATGAGATAGTTTCATTCCTGATGGTGAATTCATCGACGCTCGTCACGAGAAGCAGAAGTAGGGAACTTGAAAGTCTGTAGATAGACTAGTATATCTCCATACCAGGGGTCCGAAGATGCGATCAGAAAAATATCTCCTTTAATAGGTGATTATTCGAGCATAACATCACTTGATTCAATCGGAAGTTTCGAAATAATTTATGCAAAGACCAGTGACTTTTTGGATTTCGCGAAAACAAAATCCAAGTCAAATTCCTGGAGGATTACAATCCATATACTGATCTTTCCTCCAATGACCCATCATGTCAAAACATATTGAAATGGATTCACAACGACAATGACGGTGGTCTTGCGAAGAAGAATATAATGACAGAATCGTTGGACATCATGCACTGCTTCCAACACAAGTTTATCAACATGGGAATAGTTGATTTCTGGCCCAACCAAGCCTCAACTCAGATAATAAATCACATGATCCTCGAGAATAATATCCTCTTGAACCAAGACCATGTCGATGGTCGATTCTGTAGTGGCCAAGTACAACAATAAATCTTTGTTATAATCGAGAGGCCGAAGCATAGGGGAAGACGTAAGGGCGCATTTCAATGCTTCAAAAGAACGCTGAGCGGATTCGTCCCAACATAAAGGGACTCCATTTTTCAATAAATGAATGAATCCTTTAGTGATCTCAACATAATTTGCGACGAAACGTTGAATAAAGTTCACTTTCCCCTATAAGCTTTGAAGTTAGGGTATTGTGCACGAGGGAGGAAACTGAACTATCGCCTAAAAATTAAGAGGATAGACCATGATCCCTGTTGTCGAAACTATGAAACCTAAGAGACGACCCGATGTCACACAGAAACTGCACTTATTAGGATTCAAGCAAATTCAATAGTAGTGACATCATTAGAATATTAGTCAGAGGTGTGTGGGATGATCAGATCTCTTGCGAGAGCATGATGCTAGATCATCAAGATAAGCCTCAACTATATGTCTAAGGTCATGGAAAGAAAAATACATGGCCCACTGAAAAGTGGCTCCAACATTCTTCGGGCCAAAAGGCATCTTACGATAAGAAAATGTTTCCCAAGGACAGATAAAAGTTGTTTTATGCTCGTCTTCGGGTTTGATCTAAATCTGGTTATATCCCGAAAAACCATCCATGAATGAAAAGACCTCATAGCTTGCGCATTCATCGACAATCTGATCAATGAATGGGGTGGGAAAATTATCTTTTGGACAAGCCTTTTTCAAGTCACGGAAGCCCATGCACACACTAATCATACCCTGTGTTTTGTTAACCGAAACACGATTTGACACCCATTGCGTCAACTGTACGGGGTAAATGAAACCATATTTAAGCAATTTCTCTACTTCAGCCTTAATAGCTTCTGCTTTCCGAGGATTCACCAGACGAAGCTTCTGTTGGACCGACTTGGCGTCAGGATAAGTTACATCTCATGTTCGACGATTCTTGGATCAATGCTTGGCATTTCCTCGTAAGACTAGGAAAAAACATCGCAAAATTGCTTAAATAAGTCTGTATAAATTCAAATCTCTTCAGGGGAGCAGTTTGCTCTAACGAAAATATTCTCCACGATGTCAGGGGTTCTGGAGATATCTATAGGGATCTTTTCAATGATACTCGCCATATTACCTTTGATGTAAACTGTGTGCATAGCCAGAGGATTAATAGGACAAGACCTATCTCCAATCATAGTGAACACAAATTCACCTGCCTCTATTCTTCTTAACTCCGGGAGGAAATAAGATCTGTGATGGAGATCATCCCAGGGTCTATCTGGACCATTCAATGCCTCAATAATTGCCTCATCTGAGGGGAAGACCAGGTCTAAAGAATCTATAGTGGCGAGCAAAACTTGAGCCCAAATAGGCTCGATAACTGGATCTAACTCCTGTGTGGGACTAGTTAGATCGGGGTCGACGGAAGCTTGCTGGACAATGGTGCATGCAAATTCTGCCTCAGACAAGGGAATGGCCATTCTAGGATGCCTCGTCCCTTCTATCAAGGCCGATGGGGAAGGAAGATTCCACAGATTGTGAAAGTAAGTCATTCGGATTGAAGACACTTCAAAAATATCAGCCCTAGGCTGGTCGGGGGAAGATGATATAAGCTTGACATCACCAGAAAGAGGTGGGTAATCGAAAGTACCCATCAATGATGGACAAAAACCAAACCCTACATTGATGGTGCCAGGCTGAGGGTTATCAATCATTGGGACCGTGGATGCCCCCGATGAAGAGTCAGGATGGGAGAAAGACAACTAGTCAATGGTCACGATTCGACCCTCATGTGGAAACAACAAGACCCAAAAAACTGTGGAAAACACTACATGCATTGCATAGGTCGAACTCCTTCCTAACAGAACGTTGTAGTCGAGAGGCACATCGAACACTTCAACTTCGATGCACACAATATTCCCTCCTAACTGCACGGGGAAAGAAGGGATGATTCCATGTGGTCTGAATGAATGACTGAAGAACGCAGTAAGAAAAGTAGGTGACGGAGACAAAACGGGTTGGATAATGGCCTTCCAATACGCCAACAACATCATGCAATTCGAGTCGCCCTCACAAACCACTGTACATAATATATTCTGAGTAAAATATTTTGTGGTGTAAGCCACTACTATCTAAAATGCCACATGGTAAGGGAGATGAGGTTTCAAGTTAGTTGGATTAAGAATCATCGCTCCCAGATTACAAGTCTCTGTAGATCCCAAAGTGGATAACAAAGCCTTTCTCTATGAAGGGAAGCTCTGGAGGACCTCCAAATAAGACATCGCGTAAGGGTTTTGTTCCAAATCCTCTACCATAGAGTAGTTCTGGGCAGCCCTCGCGTTTAGATTATGAGAATATTTCTTGAACACCCCTTTCGGGATGGGTGTCATTGTTTTACCCATCGTCTTCTCAATTTGGAGAGGAACATGTGGGTTTGTGGCTTCTTTAACCTTTTCAACAGATTCCAACATTCTGTAATCATGTGCCCTGGTTTCTATATAATTTTTCTCCTTTCAACATGTAAATGTTCGCAACCAAGCTATTACCAGAAGATGTGGGGGGGTCCCTGATTTCCTCCATCCATGCTCGAAGAAGCTGAGGCTTGAGTCATATTTTTCCCATGTGGAAATGGGTTTGTCAATACAATAGGATGTTGCTGCATCGATAACTTCTGGGCCTCCCCAAGTCGAGGGCATAGGTGAGTTGGATGGTCCTCCGTGGAAAGGTTACACAGATACTTCGACTTTCTCTTCTCTGTGTTTCCCCCGCCAACATTGTTATTAGGATTCTTATCCCCTTTAACCTTCTTGTTTCATTGTTTTTTCTTTCCGTCAAGCTATTGGTTGGATTTTGGGTTTGTCGACTACACACTGTGTACGTCCGATGTTTGGGTAGGGGGAACAACCAAACCAAAGTTCTAGCTGGCCGCTGTCTATTGTATTGACAATTGTTGCAATTAATTTGAAAACAGATCGGTGAAATTTCCTTGTGCTGAACCAACTATACCATCAACATGTGGTCCAAAAGTTTGTCTGGCCTTGCCGAGGATGGACCGTGGCACATCTGGAAAAATATCATAGAGTAAGCTATACTGAGAGTAAATCAGTTCGAGTTGTTGTTCTCTCATTATTGCCTCCTCCTTTGAAAACACTCCCGAAGTTGAAACATCCTTGGATAAAACTGGCACCAAAGACTTCAGGAACCACTTCAGCAAGAAAGTCGTCGGGACCTGTACCTTAATCAAGCTCTTTCGACACCACCATTCTTGGATGTGATCTGAGATATGATCGGCCTTAGTCTTCTCAAAGTTGGCTAGCAACTCGATGCCGACATTGTATCTCATGGGTAGTTGAAAATGGTTTAGTAAGACCATCGCTAAGTCGCTAAAGTAAGAATACCTTGAGCGGTCGAGTTCAATGTACCATTTTGTGACACCCCCGATAAGAGTGTGTTGAAACAAGCGCAACTGTATGGAGTCGTCTAGCAATGAGTTTGATGAGCACCATAGGTGGAAAGTTGTCACGTGATCACCAGGGTCTTCACTAGGCTTGCCTTTGAATTTTGAAATATCTAAGGGAAACTTAGTCAGCATGGGGGGCCAACATGGATCATGAAAAATCAGTTCGTTAAGCAACCTTGACAAGTCCAACAGATGTAACGTTGCCAGAAACGGTAGTTTGGGTTGGGTACTATGTACAGGAAAAAGGGGGCCTAGAGTTTGATTGGCACCAGGTTGTCAGGAAAAGTTGGGTTCCTAGCCAGGGTTCTAGTAGACACTATGGCCATGACCAACATATGGAAACTGCATTTGTTGGGATGTCGTCAACTAATTCCTATAATTGGATGATGAGGGTTGGGCGAGGATTTCTCCTTGCGTTTTGTTCCAAATATTTTGGAAGGGGTTGCCCCCAGTTGATCCGACGGGCATAGGTATTGATCCTTGTCCGAGGTTCCATTGACCATGGAAGGGGTTTCCCCCAAATGAAATCCCTTGTGAGGGAACTGATCCTTGCCAAGGTTTCCAAAGTACTTGTGAGGATAAAACTCCTATACTTTCTCCCTGTGTAGGAATAGTACCCTGCACAAGATTCTGTTGTCCAAAACTAGGGTTGCCCCTGACCGGGACGACAGTCGAAGAAAAAGAATTATTACCAAACACGTCGAACAAAGAGAACGACATGGATCCCACTGGTGTAGTGTAATATGAAGGTCCTAAACCATCTTCTCCAAACAAGCTATAGTTCGTATTCGGCCCGATGGGTTGCTGGAAAGCACCACTAAGCGAGGGGGACAAAGGAGGTATATGACCCCCAACATAAGGGATAGTGTTAAAGGGGATTGAAGTGCCCCCAGTAGACCCTTGCATGGGAGCGTTTGAGCTCCTTGCCCCTAGACCCATGGTCTATAGGGTGGAGTAGGTAAGGATGGAGTTCGAATCAAAGTTGAGCATCCCATATGAAAATGGAGGGCCCGTCACGCTCTGCGTAAACAGAGCAGTGGTCGCTACTGATGACGGAATTGAACCATTGCGTGAGGTGGAGGGGGTCGAGACCATTGTGGTTTGGACCAATGAAGGTGGGATAGGAGGCAACATACCCCCTGTAGTAGTAGTCGAAACGAGAGTATGAGGACTATCGAATGAAGTAGTAGAATTTTCTTCCATAGCTGCTTGTAAAACTATCTGACCCTCGTAAGGTGTCACCCTTGGAGGGACAACTTTTATCAAGATCGACACTAACAAGTTAGTGATCAGAGGGTTGGATGGACCGAGAGCTTCTGCTCCTAGGTCATAAATAGTAGGTTCCTCCATATTCAAGTAATCTCCTCTTGGCGTTGGCTCGAGCATAGTTTCCTGCGACCCAGTCGCTTCGAATGAACCTTGATGGTAAAGTCTTCACCGTAATGGTGGCGGATCTAATGCAACCAGCGGTAGACCCTGAAGCCTTCGCGATCGACGAAGCTCCTGATATTCCACCTTGTGAAAATATCAATGACACAATAAGGCTTTAACTAACGTTTAAAAACAAGCATACACTAGAAAACTTCCTATAAGATAAACCAAGAAAACCACTATCTAGTTGGAAGAACAATTATGCCAACCAACACTAGAGAAACTTATCGGTGTAAGTAAGCACCCTCTGGGTATACTCTGCAAAGTGTGACCCGACGTTTTCCCTAGGTACTACGGTATACCCTCGCAGTCACCTGTGTAAGTCCCTAGAATAAAGACAACTGAGTTTCTAGCTCGTAAACAGTCACCAGGTGGGTATAGTCGACAATCGGGTGAACCGTAATGAGCAAGATAACAAGTCCAAAACCTACCGAGGGTATCAAAAGCAAGTGGTACGGAAGACAACAAAGGATATTGAATGGATTTGAGGTCCATGAATCTCCATAGGTAAATGCGAGTGATAGTATTCCCATGACAGATCCTCAATATGCGTTCCCCACTACGTTTAGTCTAGCTTTGGAGGGATTATCTCTGTTGCCTTTCCTCACGCGAACTTGTGTTTAGCCCCTGTGTTAGAGGGGGATCTCAGATAAATTTCACGTCACTGGACTTTAACACTCCCTATATCTGACTCCAATGTTAGTTAAAAATCCCTAAAGAGTTTCATGTCCAATCTAATTCAAGGATCTAACCCTAAACTAGTTGATTGACCCTACAAACATAAAATTCTAATTAATTTTAGATTTAGCGTTTTTTTTAAATGGATTTTTTAACTCAAAGGATATGGCAATGAAACTAATGGTGTTTATGAGAGATGAAAAGAGGAGAAAAAGACGAAATTCTGAAAGAAAAATTACTTCTAGTCAAAAGTAAAGATTTACAACCAACTTTGTGTAACCAACTTTTTCATAACTAACTTTTTCAAGATCTTTAAAAAGAAGACCTAAAAAAAAATTTCGCTCGACTACGAGCTACTTAAGTTAGAATAAATCAGTAAAGAACTTAAAAAATGAACTCATTTTCCTATCAAGTAAAATAACTAACTCCAACTACTTTACCAAACTAAGAATGAAAAATATTTTTCTTTTTTGAAAATGCTTCAAACACGAAAAACTTGAAATAAATATTTTTTTTATCTTTTCTTTAAAGCAAATGAAAGGGGGAAAATAATTACAAGACAAGACTGGAAAAAAACTTTGACCTACTGCGGATTGCGGGGAATCACTAAAGACACCAAACAGGCCGATAAAAAAAACAAATCAAAGACTCGCCTAAAAACCCTTTCAGAAGTAAACATAAGAAACTTCAAAAAGACAAGCAAACTGAAATCTAACCCAAGCTATGACTGTAAAAATAGAGACTCTGAACTCTGTCGAGAATCCATGAGAAGTAAAACCTCAATCAGGAAAGAGGTTGGCTTCCTCTTTTTCAAAAATAGTTTCTTGAACTAGGTACTCTATTGTTGTTTCAACAACCTGCGTATGTACGCAGGTTGTTTACTAGACAAGGCATGTATGTAAGCGGGATAACCCAATGTAGGGTGCGTAAACCTTTGTATTTCCTAAAAAAATAAATAAAATAGACAGACTGATAGGGCAGGGAGAACTGGTATGGCACCAAAAGGTGACCAAAATCCATTAAAAGACTTAGAAGACTCAACAGAAACTCGAAAGGTAGAAAAACCAATCAGACACCCAAAATCCCGTAAACCCCTAGAGGCTTCCCTAGTATGGTTGCCAGTTTTGGTAGTGGGAAACCCCCCACCGATGACTACACCAGGGTTTATAATGTAGGTATATCAATAATCATTTAAAATTCAACTACTTCTCTAACTACCCCAAACATACCCAAGACTCATACAAGAAAATAAAAGATGAGAGGAATCGGGTAACTATACCTCTACTCCGCATCCAGTGATGATCCCCTCGCACTTGAAAGATTCGCTGACTGCATGCCTCCTCCCAAGGCTGGATTGCATTCAAATAAATACAAACATAAAGCTACAAGCATGCAATTAATATACAAATTAGGGTTAGATGTTAGAATATCAAAACATAACCATTAAAAACATTCAATACACCATGAATTGGGACAGGGAAAGTACTTATTTTATTTATTACTCAATGATTATACCTTTTTTTAGCGTCATAAGTCACTCCTGGATTGCTTACAGGAGCAGAGCCCAACACCCATCAGTTTTATGTCACAATTTGTTTATAAAGGGTGATCGAATGGAGATAATGGCTCTGGGAGATATCACTCTAACTCAGGGCTGAGTCTGGTACGTGAAGAACAGAGGAGGTCTGGAATCCTAACTTCAGCCAGTGGGTTGATTTAAAGATGAATAGGAGGAAGAATTAGGAGAAAGTGAACAAATAGCTCTGGGCAACATGATTGCAGCGGTTTGTAGGAGAAAAACTCTGATAGCAGGATCCTCCTGGTTCAGGGCTTCAAGAAACTGAAAGAAGACTTGACTGGATCCTCCAATTCCAAGTCGTTCAACGTTAATGAAATCACAAAAAACTAATTAGAGGCTCCGTAACTATTACATTGATCCATTACAACATCATCCTATAATAGCTACAGCTCGATTGGATCCTCCAATTCCGAGCTGCTCTAACACAGTGTAAACAAAGACATGAGAGAGACTGGCATTCATAAGGCAAGAAGTCTCCAAAGTTCATATATATCTAGAACAACAATGCTTCATTAAAACTTTACAACCAGGGAGTTCAACTCAACCATCGATACTTACAAAAATGGCCAAAATGCCTACATATACTTGGAACAAAAATACTGGAAGCGAAATCGAGACATGGCATTGAAGACATTATGTCTGTAAGCTTACTGTGCCTGCAGTCTCTGGGCAGTCGTGGACTTTAGTCAGACGCAATTGCGTTCCAAAGGACCTGAGAATGAAATGACCAACTTACAGTCATCTCTGGACTTTCCATTTATGGTGGAAATGATGTCCAACTACCATCAACTGCTGCAATAACTGTTTCATTGGGATCGGGGAAGGCCCTGGCCGACTCGGTACCTACAGGACATGAAAACCTTCATATTCTGCCATTTGAATCTTTCTTGGAGAAATCATGGTAGGACTGACGAGTTGACGTGGAGGCTGTCATGGTAACTGGAGGACTTGACGTGAAGTGGTGAATGGACGGTGATCGGGCAGGAAAAACGATAGGACGGATACAAGTGGTAGGATCCATGGGTTTTGAAGTGTATGAGCGAGGTGGAGGAACACAGTGGCCGAAAAACTGTGGTTAGCATGACACGGGAAGAAGACGTGGTGGCAAGGGACAGATGGCAGATGTATGCAATGAGGCTTTGGGTTTTCGGGAATTCAGGATTCACGAGTTTGGAATGCGCGAACTCTTCGCCTCCGAGATCCCCGATATCCTGATATGTGATGAGCTCCTCCTCCTATGGGTTAGCCCTCCCGGCTACTCTATGGCCCATACGACCACCTCTCTATGACTGGAGTTTAATCTCTGTTGGGGCTTCGGCGCTTTCGATGTCTCGATGCAAAAGTCCTTAAGACTCGCGACAGCCTGCCACCTGTATTTCATTTTTCTCTTGAGGTCCCACACACTAATCCGACGATTGCCAAGACAACGCTTTTCGCGACCTCGCAACTCTACACGCAAATCTTTGACGCTCAAACTCACGAACATCCGAGCTTGCGATGTGCCGATGCCACTTGGCGCTGCCTCCCTACACGGATTGTCCTTCTGACACCTGTCCTCCATCCGTAGCTCTGTCGGGAAATCGCGTAATTGAGATATCGTGATTCCCACTGTCATGTGCATGGGACTTTCAGTTCCCCGATCCCCGACTCTGCGGGATCTCTCGCCAAGTGCCTTAGCTGATGGATGGCTTTGATTCAGTCGGGAAATCACACATCGCGATTCGCTCATGTAAGAATTATCTGCCTCCAGAAACTCCGATCCTCTAGTGAACTGAAATCCCGAGTCTCCTCCTGATGTCTGACGCGTGTCCCGCCAAGTTCAACGGCTAGGATCCCATCGGTCTTTCGAGACTCGAAAGGTCTCGGCTCTCCTACCCTTTGAAATCTCGATACCACAATTGTTACTAACATTAGGCTCCATGGGGGCTTGAGTCGTCCCTGTGATGCTCTAAGAACTCCTTCTACAGTTCCAGTCGCCTCTCAGTTGGGCTATGGAGTCATTATTAGGCCGCAAAAACAAAAATGAAAATGAACAAAGAAATAAAGGACAATATTTACAAACGAAAGAGTCATATGAGACTCAAGCAAAACATTTTTTTAGGAAATGCCCATTCACTGGGCCGCTGAAAACTTCTACACCTTCCAAATCTCGCAACCTGTATGTGTTGTTTGAGAAAACCTCAGATATTCTGAAAGGCCTAATCCACAGGGCTTCGAACTTGCTATGTTTGCCCTTATCTTGTTTAGGAGCCTCCCATTTCAGTACCAGGTCTCCTATCTGGAATCGCTCCTTCTTGGATTTCCTGTCGAAAGCCTGCTTGATCCTTAACTGATGGTCCTGAATCCTGTTCACTGTCTGCTCCCTAGTCTGCTGGACCTCTACTAGCTGATGAATCCTTCTGATCATGTCATCAGGCTCCTCCTGATAGTCCTGGAGGAATTCCGCTACAGGAATGGCTAGCTGAGAGGGGAAAATGGCTTCGGCTCCGCAGATTAACTGGAAAGGGGATAGACTTGTAGCTCTCTTTGTAGACACCCGATCAGCCCATAGGGCAAATTTAAGCTTCGAGTTCCAAGCCCTTTGGTTGTCTTCCAACAGCCTTTTGATGATTCTTATTAAACTTTTGTTGGAGGACTCTGCTAAACCATCGCCTTGTGGGTAATATGGGGTGGAGTGAATCAGCTTAATCCCGAACTGCTCACAGAACTTTGCCAATGGTTCAGACCCGAAAGCGGCTGCATTATCGGTGACAATCTTATTTGGACAACCGAACCTTGTGATGAGGTCCTCCAAGAATCCGATGATTACCTTGTGGGAAGCACTCCTGGTGGGAATAGCTTCAATCCAATTGGTAAAGAAATCTGTAGCAGTAAGGATCCACCTATGCTGCCCACTGGAGGGAGGGTGAATTTATCCAATGAAATCTAGGCCCCACTGCTAAAAAGGCCCTGAAACCACCACCGGATTTAACGGCAGAGACCTGAGTTGCTGCTTTCCTGCAAATTTTTGACATTTGATGCTGGCTTTGACCCTTTTGCAGGCATCGGTAAATACGGTAGGCCAGTAGTACCCAGCCCTGAGGATTTTGTGGGCTGTGGCTCTCCAGAAATGGTGCCCTCCACATAGATCGCTGTGAAATTCAGCCATGATCATCTTGGCCTCTAGTGGACTAAGGAATTTTAAAAGCACTCCTAGGGGGTCTTTCCAATATAAAACTTGATCGATTAGGCAGTACCTGACTGCTTTGAGCTTTAGAGCTCTTGCTTTGCTTTTTTGCAGGCCATCTGGAGGCCGCAGCTCCTGCAAAAAATATATGACATCCTTATACCAAGGACATTGGGCTAATGGGGGTTCCTTTTGATGATCTATGTCAGACAGTCGATCTTGCTGAATACCCGAGCATTCATTGATGAAACTTATCCCCAAAGATTGGCAATTTGCTTCAGCCAGCAGCTTGGCTAAACCTTTCCCTTTGATCAACTTGGTGGGCCTTATTTCCAGGTCGAACTCTAGGATTTTTGCTATCCATTTACTCCTTCTCCTGTCTATGTCAGGTTGAATAAGAATATCTTTAACAGTAGCCGAAGGGACATGGGCAATGATCTTTGACTGTAGAATGTAGGTTCTAAAAGCTTTGAGAGCTTTTACCAGAGCATAGGCCTGCTTTTCCATGGCGTCATACCTAATTTCGGCATCCCTTAATGCCCGGCTGAAGTAAGCGATGGGCTGCTCTAGCCCATGGTCATTTGTTTGTAATAGAACAACAGCCACTGTGTCGGGTGAGGCAAAGGAGAAAATAAGGAAATCCTTTGAGTAATCAGGACTGATCAGCACAGGAGCTTCAGTCAAGGCTTTCTTGATTTGTTCAAAAGAATGCCGCGATTGAGGGGTCCACCTTACTTCATTCTCTTTATTTAACATGGTTGTTATGAGCTTTACCTCCTCAGCAAAGTTAGCCACAAACCTCCTTAGAAAATTAATTTTACCGAAGAAAGATTGAACTTCCTTTTTGGACCTTGGGATTGACAAGGCTTGTATCGCTTCAACTATGCTGGGGTCAATCTTGACTCCTTCCGCCGATACTATATGGCCTAGTAATTTTCCCTCCTGCATGGCGAATAAGGATTTCTTGGGGTTTAATGAAATGCCAAATTTTCTTCATTTCAAGAAAACTTTCCTGAGATGACGACGGTGTTCTACGTCAGATTTTGAAAATAATGTGATGTCATCTAGATAAACGACCACAAATTTGTCCCTCTCCCCAATGAAAGCTATGTCCATGGCACGCTGGAAAGTCGCCCCCGCATTCATTAGTCCAAACGGCATCTTGGCATACATGAATGTGCCCCATGGAGTGGTGAATGTTGTCTTTTCCCTGTCTTCAGGCAGGACAGAGACCTGATTGTAGCCAGAGAAACCATCAATCATGGACATCCTGGAAGCTGCTTTCACCCTTTGCAATATATGTTCCATCTTTGGCAAGGGGTAGTTATCTTTTCACGAGCTTCTGTTTAGGTTTTTGAAGTCTACACAGAGTCTGATCTCTCCATTATTTTTCCTTACTGGCACCAAATTTGCCACCCATTCTGAATTTCTCAGTGGAACGATGATCTGAGCTTGAAGCAACTTCTTCACTTCTCTCTCCATGATGGGAAATAGCATGGGATTGATCTGTCTCAGCTTTTGCCTGAATGGCTTTGCCTCCTCCTTTAATGGAATTTTATGCTCGATGATAGAGGTGTCATAGGTTTTGAGGTATTCGTAGGTCCATGTAAATACATCAGCAAATTTCCTCAAAAGTCCACTGTATTCAGACCTCTGCTTCTCTGTCAAGCTTTTTGACAATTTGACATACTTGGGCTCACTCTCGGTCCCAATGTTGCACTGAATAGTACCAGCGTCCTCCTTCGAGACCTTTCCTTTTATCGACACATCATTACTATCAAACAACCTTTCCAAATGAATGAGTCCCCTGGGAATATGGTTGCTGGGTAGCTGTACAATGTCACGCCCTGCAACCTTATTCAAAAGATTACCCCCATCAGACTCTTCCTCTGAGACGGCATCTTGGTCTATATGCATTTCTGAAAATTCCTCAACAGTCTCTAAGAATCTCTTGACTTCAAGATCGTCCTCAAACACCTTCCAATGCTTAACATTGTCAGGTATGGAGGGCCTGTATTTTACTTCTATATCATATCTGAATTTGGGTGGCAGAGGTATTTTGAAATTTCTAGCCGATGCAGCCAAGGAATCTGCCAAGGTGTTCTCCTCTCTTGGGATGAAAGAAATATTAAATGCTGAGAAGAAACTGTCAATAAGGTCCCAGACCTCATTCCTGTAACTCCTGAGTCGAGGATGCTTAGCTTGATAAGTGTTCTTGACCTGCTGAACCACCAAATCTGCATCACCGAAGACTGCTACTTCCTGAATTCCCATTTCCCTTGCGGCTCTTAATCCTAGGACAAGAGCCTCATACTCTGCCACATTGTTGGTAGCTTCAAATTCTAATTTGTATGACAGAGATATGGTTTCCTGAGCAGGCGACAAAAAATCCACTCCAGCTCCAGCACCTTCTCGGGAGGAGGCTCCATCAAAGAACATTTTCCAGATTGGGGTGATGGAGAGAGGAACTTCAGGGGAAATAGTGGGCTGTTTTCTGAGTCTCAGAGGTGGTTCTGGGGCATGGGTGAGCTGCAGTAAACTGGAGCCTAAATCAGTGTCTAAGGCAAAAATAGGATGGTTGGTGGGGTTGGCCTCATCACTGATTATATAGGCCAATTGAGCTTCCCTGTACAGTCTTCTATGCTCTCCTCCGAACACTGGGATAGTAGCATATGTGAGGTCCATCTACAAGGTTCCCCCCAGCCTTTTTATCCAAGATCTTGATAACAACATACCGAACTTGGGGGGAACATCAGCTACTATGATATCCATGACCACACTTTTCATAGGCAGTTGAAACAAGGTTACAACCAGGTCTTTAATAACTCCAAGACATTGAACTCTCCTGGAGTCAAAAGAATAGAGGTCATGATAGGCTCTGGTAACTTCTAGTCCCAACTCTTCCATAACAGTTTTGGGCATGAGGTTGTGAGAGGCCCCCGAATCCATCAAACAATTGTGCACCACTTTGTCATGTATGTTTAAGGAGGTGTATAAGGGAGGGGATGAGTCATCTCTATATTCTACCATGGGACCTAGGACAACTGCTGGTTTTTTGTCTTGGAGGTTTATGGAGTCTGAGGGAAGGCATGAGGCTTCAGACAGTAAAAGATCAGAGAAGCATTTTTTAAATTCATCATGTTTAATCAGCTCAGTACGAGGCACAGGGATTCTGATTTTTTGAATCTCATGCTCAAAATTAAAAGAAGATGTAGGCTTTGGAATTTCTTTTATTTTAGGAACATGATTATGGACAATGGGAGAAGGGGGTTGAGATTTCTTACCTCTATGACCATTTGATACTTCATTAGCAGGTCTCTCTACTCTAATGGACTGCTCAGGAATGTCAGGTGCTGCTGTCTTTTTATCAGACCTTAGGTTGTACCTGCCTCGGCCGCCACTAGCCTTGTCTCCCTTGCTTAGTTCATTCAGCTGACTGTCCATGAGAGACTCCTTGTATGCTGATTGAGTGAGATGAGGAAAAGGAGGAGTGTCTTCTAAGCAGTGTATTTCAGGATCAAGTTTATCTGTTTCTCCTTCTTCTCCCTCAGCCACAAAATTGTTTTGAAAAGGGGCCTGAATTTTCTGGTCTTCTCTGTCTCTTCCCTTCTCTCTATGTGCATTTGGGGGAGTAAAATTATTTGGCCTCCTGAAACCTCCCTTATTTTCAGCGATTTGAGGGCCTTTATACGCCTACCTCCCTTCCATCCTCACCCTCTCCATCTCTGCAGACAGAGACTTCACCATCTTGGTCAGTTCATCTACTTGAGGGTGAGGCGCCAATGATCCAAAAGTTGAGGCTTCTGACCTTCCTTTTCTCCTGTCTGTGTCGGCCTTGTTTCTCAGTTTGTCAGCTACTAATATGTTGGATTCCACTTCTATGGCCTCATATTGCATTTGGGCTAAGGAAGTGGCTCTCCTTTCTCTCAACAATAGGCAGAAATCAAGGTCAAATGCGTCAGCATAGAAAATTTGGGCAGAGGCTTCTGAGGGCTTTATCTCTGCAGGAATCTTATTATACATTTTATTGAATCTTTTGGAAAAGTCAGAGATCGAATCTCCATCCATTTTCTTTAGAGACCCGAACTCTGTCATGTAATACATAAAATCCTTCCTGTCTCCCCACTGTCTCAGGAAAACGCTATCTAGAGCTTCAATCCCAGCGATGGACCCTGGAGCCAATCCTCTAAACCACTTCCTTACCTCACCATCCAAGCTCTAGACGAAAAATCTCATCCAGACATCTTCATTTTCAATGTTGAGGTTGTCCGCATAACTGTAGAAAGCAGCCAGGTGCTCTTCAACAGTTATTTCTCCTTCCCCAGTGAACTTGGGCATGTATTTCAAGTAATCCCCAGCAGGAAGAGGATTCGCAGGATGGGGTAGGATTAAGGGAGCATATATGGCAGTGACTATGGAATCCATTCTATTCGGAGGGGGATTAGAACCGGCCATAGGAACGTTAGGTGGGGCAGAGCTGGGAGGAGAAGGAGTTCGCGAAGGGGCTAGCGGGAGTAAATCTTGGAGTGGGGTGGGAAAGAAGAGGTGATTCAAGGAACAGGCTACCGAGCTCCAGTTGGAAGGTTCTCCTCCCTGTGCAGGAGTGGGGAATTCTTCTGAGGTCAGGGGTCTACGCCAAGGTACAACTTCAAAGGAGAGGGGAGTGACAAAGTCTTGTCCCTCTGGTCCTGGACCAGGAGAGGAAAACTCAACAGGAACACTCCCAAAATTTAAGAAACGGGAAACTGCAGAAACATGCCTGTCAAATAACTGAGAAGGAGAAAAAGGAGCTCCAACAAAAGGATATGATGGATTACCTGGTTCGGTGATGGATACTTCTTCTTCAGAGGCCTTTCCCTTTCTGAGCACCGCCTCTGGATCCGTTTCAGGTGTAGCTAGAGGTAGCTGTGGGTGAGACCGCGTGTGCCTACCTCTGAAAGCCACAATTAACAGAGCAGGTTCTCCCCATCGGAGTCATCACAATGGAGTCGCCAGGTGAAAATTAGCAATCTGAAAGGCTCTGATAATCCGATGCACCTTCGGATTCAGAGGCTCAATGTCATTCTACCCAGGGAAAAATCTTGAATTTGGCGCCAGAGATGTTAGCGTCAGAAGTCACTCCTGGATTGCTTACAGGAGAAGAGCCCAACGCCCATCAATTTTATGTCACAATTTGTTTATAAAGGGTGATCGAATGGAGATAATGGCTCTGGGAGATATCACTCTAACTCAGGGCTGAGTCTGGTACGTGAAGAACAGAGGAGGTATGGAATCCTAACTTCAGCCAGTGGGTTGATTTAAAGATGAATAGGTGGAAGAATTAGGAGAAAGTGAACAAATAGCTCTGGGCAACAGGCTTGCAGTGGTTTGTAGGAGAAAAACTCTGATAGCAGGATCCTCCTGGTTCAGGGCTTCAAGAAACTGAAAGAAGACTTGACTGGATCCTCCAATTCCAAGTCGTTCAGCGTTAATGAAATCACAAAAAACTGATTACAGGCTCTGTAACTATTACAATGATCCATTACAACATCATCCTATAATCGCTACAGCTCGATTGGATTATCCAATTCCGAGCTGCTCTAACACAGTGTAAACAAAGACATGAGAGAGACTAGCATTCATAAGGCAAGAAGTCTCCAAAGTTCATATATATCTAGAACAACAATGCTTCATTAAAACTTTACAACCAGGGAGCTCAGCTCAACCATCGATACTTACAAAAATGGCCAAAATGCCTACATATACTTGGAAAAAAAATACTGGAAGCGAAATCGAGACATGGCATTGAAGACATTACGTCTGTAAGCTTACTGCGCCTGCAGTCTCTGGGCAGTCGTGGACTTCAGTCAGACGCAATCGCGTTCCAAAGGACCTGAGAATGAAATGACCAACTTACAGTCATCTCTGGACTTTCCATTTATGGTGGAAACGATGTCCAACTACCATCAACTGCTGCAATAACTGTTTCATTGGGATCGGGGAAGGCCCTGGCCGACTCGGTACCTACAGGACATGAAAACCTTCATATTCTTCCATTTGAATCTTGCTTGGAGAAATCATGGTAGGACTGACGAGTTGACGTGGAGGCTGTCATGGTAACTGGAGGACTTGACGTGAAGTGGTGAATGGACGGTGATCGGGCAGGAAAAACGATAGGACGGATACAAGTGGCAGGATCCATGGGTTTTGAAGTGTACGAGCTAGGTGGAGGAACACAGTGGCCGAAAAACTGTGGTTAGCATGACACGGGAAGAAGACATGGCGACAAGGGACAGATGGCGGATGTATGCGATGAGGCTTTGGGTTTTCGGGAATTCGGGATTCGTGAGTTTGGAATGCGCGAACTCTTCACCTCCGGGATCCCCGATATCCCGATATGCGATGAGCTCCTCCTCCTATGGGTCAGCCCTCCCGGCTACTCTATGGCCCATACAAACACCTCTCTATGACTGGAGTTTAATCTCTGTTGGGGCTTCGACGCTTTCGATGTCTCGATGCAAAAGTCCTTGAGACTCGCGACAACCTGCCACCTGTATTTCATTTTGCTCTTGAGGTCCCACACACTAATCCGGCGATGCCAAGACATCACTTTTCGCGACCTCTCAACTCTACGCGCAAATATTTGACGCTCAAACTCACGAACATCTGAGCTTGCAATGTGCCGATGCCACTTGGCGCTGCCTCCCTACACGGATTGTCCTTCTGACACCTGTCCTCCACTACGATCTGTAGCTCCGTTGGGAAATCGCGTAATCGAGATATTGCGATTCCCGCTGTCATGTGCATGGGACTTTCAGTTCCCCGATCCCCGACTCTGCGGGATCTCTCGCCACGTGCCTCAGCTGATGGATGGCTCTGATTCAGTCGGGAAATCGCACATCACGATTCACTCATGTAATAATTCTCTGCCTCCAGAAACTCCGATCCTCCAGTGAATTGAAATCTCGACTCTCCTCCTGATGTCCGACGCGTGTCCCACCAAGTTCAAAGGCTAGGATCCCATCGGTCTTTCGAGACTCGAAAGGTCTTGGCTCTCCTACCCTTTGAAATCCTGATACCACAATTGTTACTAACACCTTTTACAAACAAATTCGACCACTTCTCCACAAACCTGGTTTGGGATCCTCTTCACCAAGATCCAAGTGCACCTCTGTATGGATTCTCCTTTGGACCTTCGGATCTCTTCTTGGGAAGTGAAAGGGTTATGATGGAGGAAGAAGGGCTAATTGGGGAATGCTGAGGAAATTCTCACAAAAGGGTTGCAATTACTTGGGGCAAGGAGGGAATGTGAAACGGGTAGAGTTTCATTGTTCTTATTCCTAGATGTGGAATGAGACCCCAACACCTCATTTTATATGACAAAAGGATGGTTATTTGGTTGGGTGACGGACTATAGGCAGTGCATTAGTTGGGAAACTACCCAATAGCCCGTAGTCTCAACGAATTCCTTGCAAAATTTTATTTTTTGAAACTTTTTCAAGTATACGCGGGCTGTAGTGGTGCAACATGCGTACATACATAGGCTGTAGTGGTGCAGCAAGCGTATGCATGTGAGAAGTATCGGTGCAGGGCGTGTACATCTTCGAAAAATGGGTTTTTTAGAAGAGCAACTTAGTGATGGCTTGGAAAAAAATGCAAGTAAGAGGGACAAAGGCCAGGTATGCATGTGTAGAGAAATTTAGGGTTATAACAATTAAGTACAACAACAAATTGAAAAAACATTTTGCATATAAATCACAACTACTTATTTAATTTATTTTCCAATATCATATATAACTTTTTTGACATTGTTATCAAAGTCATTTTGGAGGGATAGAGGTAGAACATACTGTAACAATAAAAATGAATCACTATTTGTTTCCAAAGTAGACAAAAAAAAAAAAAAACTTAAAATATGTATATGGATAATATATAAAGAAGTATGCCAATCATGTGTTTTTACTCCACCAAATTCACCTCTCTTCGTTAGGATATTATTTATGTTTGAAGAAAAACTTGTGGGAAATTTAATTATTTGAATGACCTCTTTTACATCATTTCTTTGTTTCTCTGTTAATAACCATGTAAGTTATTTTGGTGTCCATTGCTATTTGATCAGATCACACTTTGCATTGCATGATTGGCTTCCTGAATGTCACTACAAAATTTGACAAATTTTTCTTTATTCCTCCTACCATATATGATTCTCCATAATGTTTCTATCACATTATTCCCTATATGAGTTATATTAAACAAATGAGCTATTTTTAGCTCCTAATAGTAGCGAAACCTCATGAATTGAGTGGGATAACATTTCATTCCTTGTGGAAGCCCATTATTAATACTTTCACAATGGTAGCCTTGATGAAGCATAAAATAAATCACAACAATAATTATCAAATACGGTAAAATAAATTCAATAATTAAAATAAAAATTCAAAACATTACATATATGATACATAAATAAATTGTGTACCTTGACAATTTCTATTATATTTCAACCTCCATAGGTGAGGTTTAATTCTTCATGTTTTTAATCCAGTCTCTTCTTTCCCATTGAAAAGATGTTTTCCAATAGTACGATACCTATGGCTATTAGGGAGGAAGTGCCTAAACTCATCAAACACCATCTTTCCTTAACTTTTTGAATGATTATACTTCATCTTAGGACCACAAAATGGACATGAAAATTAACCCTTTGTTTCAAGACCTCCAATAGATGGATTAATTCCAATTATACGACGAGAGTATTTAAAAAACATGCATGATATCTTTAAATAATTATATAGTATTAAATTGCAGCATAATTTTACATACCACAAAAATGTGTTAGTCTTGGGGCATCATGATTGTCCATACAAGTATTCCATGGAATTGAAATTTCTTCTCCCGATTGGTTTACAGATGTCATACATAGTGATGTCGACCCATAACTTTAGTAGCTCATCGATAAGAGCCTCAATATATACATTCATATATTTAACTTGGCACTTACCTAATTGTTTGGAATTACACATAATTAATACCATGATATGTATATATAAGTAAATAAACAAATACAGATGTTATAGTAAAAAATTAATGTAAACAAATACCTGGAATAATCATTGTCAACATTATTTCCTCCCTCTTTATTTAAATCCAATGAGGAATGTTATTGTTGATAACAAAAATAGGCCACATTGAGTAAATAGATCTAATATCTCCGAATGAATTAACACCATCAATTGCCAATCAAGGTCTAACATTACTAGGTTCATATTTAAATTCTTCCCATTTTTCCTCAATTTCCCTAAATGCATAACCATCTGCAGGAATTCGAAGAACACCATCTCCACTTATGTTCCATGCATGGTAATCCATAAACTGTGCTATGCTTTCACACATGAACAATAGTTGCAAATGTGGAATTATGGGAATATGACAAAGAACCTTTCGAGGCACCATTTTTGTTACTTGATCGGTTCGATATCTACTGATATGACATTGCAGACATTTTGTTTTCAACGCATGTTGTCCATAATATGTAATATGATCATTAGGACATGCATCTATAGTTTTATACTACATTCCAATGTCTTTCATAATGGCATGTAAATCTCGATATGTGTGAGGTAAATTATTTGACAATGGTAACAAAAATTCACCTAACAATCTACAATATAAAAAATAACTAGTTAATGTAAAGAATATCAATCGTAAATATTGCATTCTTATTTTACACATTAATTAACACTAAAAATGAGAGAAAAAAATCAACCCTTATGTATATGTGATGAAACATATTACATACCTTAGGATATGTGTCATACAAGTGTTCGACAAGTGATTCATAACCTTTAAGTTCACCAGCAACAATGTAGTGGAGAGAAGATTTTCTCTTGAGCCTTTATAAAGTCATTTATTTTCCCTTTCTATTAGAGGTTCATCATAAATACCATCATTGTCCCCATCCTCATTCGACTGAGCGAACAAGTCTTGGATCATTTGATTTGCCACATCATCTTGAACTATGTTATTATTTTCATCTTCTTCCATGAGATCATTAACTTGATCTTCATTATTCACTTCATGTTCCTCAACTTGTACAACATCATTTCTATCACTACTTGGTGCATTCTATAAAAAGTTAGATGGAAATTATAACTTTATAATTACAAACATTCATGCAAAATTAGTGTGTATAACAAATATTAAAAAAATAGAAAATTTTATAAATACAATCAATATAAAGACATATAATGAATATATATCTAATTACCATGGGATGATATTCATTTGATCCCCCGTCAATGTGCCCATATCTCCTACAACGTCTTTTAGCTGTTGTTATTAAATTTTTTTTTTTTTTTTTTTGTAAGTAAGTGTTTGTATTATATATAAAAATCCTTCTAAGAACCAGGATCAAGAGTACATTCACTGAGTCAATCGGTTGTAATTACTGAACTGCTCCATAAGGAGAAACCAGTTCAGCCAACTGTATATAGCAAGTAGCAAAAATTCTAACAGTTCTAGAGAAAACCAGACTAATTTAACTACCCTGAGAGCCACTAGAGCAAAAGTATGGAACAAGATTTGTATAATCTGGGACATACTCGGGCAAGAGGCCAGGCCAGGGTTCCTCGATGACAGGTGTCCCGCTGGCAGTCCACTGCATGTCCGTGGCGTCGTTGCCCTTGTCCTCGTGCACCTGGATGCTGGCGTCCTTCTCCTCTGCTACCGCTGCTGAAACTGCATCGTCGTCGCCTCCTACATTGCTTGCCGAAGTCTCCTTCCGCATGAGAGCAGTCTTGGGCACTGGTTTACCTACCTCCTCGTCAGACTGCGGGCTTTCTTCCGTGGCAGCTTGCTGATGGCTGCTCGAATGGTCACTTGCATTACTCGAATGGTCACTAGAATCCTCAGGAGCGGCTGGAGGGGGAGTGGCGAGAAGATGGAGAAGGACAGAAAGTTGTCCCTCCATCTGTTGGACACGAAACTGGAGGTCATTCACTCCATCGCGGAGCTCAAAGACGAGGTCATGTAGAATGACGGAGTGTTCACGCGGTAGAATGGGAGAGGGCGTCTTCAGATTGCGATGGGGTTGGCCATGGCATGGCGCCGGGGTAGGAGAGGAATGTTTGACAGAGGGAGAATGCCATGCCGGGGTCCAGGAGGTGTCAACGACAGCCAAACAGTCCATGGCTGGAGTGGGTGAGCCAGAAGGCGAGGAGGAAGTGCGAGGGCATCGAGGGTGCCAGGGAGAGCCCCTGCGTGGACGCAAGAGTTGCCGTGGCATGGTGAATCTTGGCGTCTACAGAAGAGCTGTAGAGCCAAGGTGGAAGATGAAGAACGCCCGAAAGACCATGAAAACCACAGAGCCGGAGTCGAAGCCAAACAACCAGGCGATAATGCAATGCGACTTCTGCATTGTTCTTTGCATAGAGGTGGTCGAGGGGGGTTGGGTTAATGCCCCTCCCATCAGTTGTGAATGCAATTTAATGCCCGGGGGTGGTGGCTGCAGTGGGCACGAGCCGAGCACATGGCTCCTTGCTCCGCTGGCCTCCCCCTTCGCCCATAGCCTGCCAAGTGGAACGCAATACCACCCCATCCGGGGGTTGTTATTAAAATTATTACGAGACATGTTGTACATCTTTTGCAAGGGAAATAACATTTATCGTCACCCTTTTCACCCTCTTTACATTTTTCCCACCTTTAATATTTTCTGACATTCTTCCCCACAATAATATAGTGATGATTATCTTATAAAATTGAGTGGTTTAATAGAATATCTATTATATTTTTCTAATGAAATTGACATAAAAAAAATTGTTTTTTCTTGACTAGAACATCATATACTCTTTCTGAACCGTCGTTGTTATAGAAAAAATATTGCAACATCTTTGAAATGCAACATATTTATAATTTTTGGCCATCGAAATTCTATCGACAGTTGACCAAGTCTATGTTGACTTTGTCAAATAGTGGGTGACTGTTCAAAGAGAGCAACATTTAGTAGTAGTATCATTGATATTGAGACGAATATAGATATTTGTCGCAATAAAGACACATTGTCCTAGATGTCTTAAGTGCGACAAACATTCGTTTCCATCTCAAGTCCAACGAATTCAGGTGGGATTGAAAAAAAATGAAATATTTGTCTTGTATTTTTTGACAGTACAACCAATTTTGTCTGTACAGTAAAAACCAATTCATAGGAAATTTTTGAATATGTAGTAGTACATGCAAGGAAGGGCTTGAAAAATTCCTCAGTCAAAAGGAGCATGTGGTATGCTATGAGTCTAGGAAATTAAAGGAGAATGAGAGGAATTATGATACACATGAATTAGAGTTAGCAACAATTGTTCATACATTAAAAATGTGGAGATATTACCTCATAAGTCAAAAAATTGATCTAAGAACATACCACTGTGGTGTGAAGCATTTGTTTGGACAACCAACATTAAATGCCAGACAAACTAGATGGATGGAATTTCTGAGTGAGTATGACTTTGAAATTAAGCACAGAAAAAACAAGGAAAATCAAGGGGCTGATGGACTCAACATAAGATCTCATGAAACACATGTTTCAACCATTAACATGTTCAACATAGATTTAAAAGGAAAAATTTTAGAGGCAATAAATTCATATGAACAATATTTAAAAATAAAAGAGACATTACAAAAAGGATTTTTACAACAGAATTTTAATAATTATGAGCTAAAAGAGGATGCAATCCTCATGTACAAAGGAAAAATATATGTGCCAAATTCAGAAGAGATGAAAAATATAGTGTTGAAGGAAATGCACAATGTGCCATATGCTGGGAACCCAAGATATCTGAATACAATTGCATCTATAATAAGCCAATACTTTTGGCCAGGAATGAAGAAAGAAGTGGCTAATTACATAGCCAAGTGTCTAGAATGCCAAAAGTTGAAGAAATAACATAGACATTCAGTGGGGATATTACAACCATTTCCCATTCCCGAGTGGAAATAGGAAGTGGTTACATTTTATTTCATTACAAAGCCTCCCAAGACAATGAAACAACATGATTCCATCATGGTGGTGGTGGATAAATTAACAAAAGATGAAAATTTTATTCCCGTGAAGACCACACACAAGACAACAAACATTGTAGATATTTACATGAAGTTTCCAGACTAAATGGGGTGCCTAAGGCAATTTGTTCAGACAAATATCCAAAGTTTACCTCAATTTTTTGGAAAGGTTTGTTCAAAGGCTTTGGAACAAATTTAAATATCAATACAACATATCACCCATAGTCATATGGGAAAATAGAGAGGACAAATAAAATAATTGAAGACATGCTCAGTGTAACAACCCGCTCTTGCGAGCACATGCTATTGACTTATTCTTTGAGGACACTTGCGTGCAAGTGATCCGGTTTAGCATATGGTTGTCTGTTCGTTTATGGATTCTTATGATGATGTTGATGGATTATGATGTTATGTTATTTAATATATATGTATTGATAGATGCTATTTACAAGTTTCCCCTGAGTGTGTAGGACACTTGACATATTGAGTATGTCCATGGCATCAATTGACCTCCTTGGACTCTGAATCGAGTCAGGGAGTGGATTGTATTGGTTTGCGTATTTTATTTATGCGTATGTGACATATGATTGAGTATATTATGAAGTTGTTTATGGATCATTGATAGTGTTTTGTTGATGGATTCAGGATGATGATTTCTTGCTAATCAGAATCACATAAGGAGTAAAGGGGCCATGCAAAACAAACATATATTGAGAGAGAGGTGTGGAAACATCCCTGTCACAACCTACTAGCACTCACGTCATGGCTTGAATTGTAGGTTAACGATTACCTAGTTCGAGAGATCCACGATGCCATGAGGGAAAACTGAGACAGTCGCTCACGAAGACTCTAAGGGGTGCACAATAAGGTAGGGTCCTTATTCCTTAGAGGCCCTTAGTCTCTCACAAGGTCACCTAAATGGAGTATAGACTCCAAGGGTTGGAAAACTACCAAAACCAGTCAAAGGTGAGTGGCACCCTTGCAGAATGGACTGCGTCTTGAAGGGCACGTTGCGGTATTTAAAAAGGTGAGTCAATGAATCAAGGTGGCCTAGAAAACTTTGAGAGCATGTTAAACCTTGTAAAATCTTGAGAACTACCAAATTAATCAATTGATTACTCAATGAGTATACCTTTTACAACCAAAGTCAGCTACTGCTCCACGAACCTGGTTCGAGCTCCTCTTCACCAAGCTCCAAGTGCACCTCTGTATGGCTTCTCCTCTTGACCTTCGGATCTATTCTTGGGAAGTGAATGGGTTATTATGGAGGAAGAAGGGCTAATTAGAGAATGCTGAGGAAATTCTCACAAAAGGGATGCAATTACTTGGGGCAAGGAGGGGATGTGAAATGGGTAGAGTTTCACTATTCTTATGTCTAGATATGGAATGAGACACCAACACCTCCTTTTATATGATAAAAGGATGGATATTTGGTTGGGTGCGGGCTATAGGCGGTGGAATAGTTGGTAAATTACCCAATAGCCTGTAATCTCAATGAATTCCTTACAACTTTTTATTTTTTGCAACTTTTGCAAGTATACACGGGTTGTAGTGGTGAAACATGTGTATGTACGTAGGCTATAGTGGTGAAACATGCGTATGTACGCGGGAAGTATCGGTGCAGGGCGCTTACATCTTCAAAGAATGGGTTTTTTAGAAGAGCAACTCAGTGATGGCTTGGCAAAAAATGCAAGTAAAAGGGCCAAAGTCTAGGTATGCATGTGTAGAGAAACTTAGGGTTATAACAATTAAGTACAACAACAAATTGAAAAAAACATTTTGCATATAAATCACAACTACTTACCTCATTTATTTTCCAATATCATATATAACTTGTTCGACATTGTTATCAAAGTCGTTTTGGAGAGATATAGGTAGAACATACTGTAACAATAAAAATGAATCACTATTTGTTTCCAAAGTAGACAAAAAAATAAAAATCTTAAAAGATGTATATGGATAATATATAAATAAGTATGCCCAAATTATTACCTTAATGAAGGTATGTCAATCATGTGTTTTTACCCCACCGAATTCACCTCTCTTCATTAGGATATTATTTATGTTTGAAGAAAAACTTGTGGAAAATTTAATTCTTTGAATGACCTCTTTTAAATCATTTCTTTGTTTCTCTGTTAATAACCATGTAAGTTATTGTGGTCTCCATCATTATTTGATTAGATCACACTTTGCATTGCATGATTGGCTTCTTGAATGTCAGTACAAAATTTGTTCAAAGGCTTTGGAACAAATTTAAATCTCAATACAATGTATCACCCAGATTCAGATGGGAAAATAGATAGGACCAACAGAATAATTGAAGACATGCTCAATGTAACATCCCTCTCTTGAGAGAACATGTTATTGAATTATTCTTTGAGGACACTTGTGTGAAAGTGATCCAGTTTTAGTATATGGTTGTCTTTTCGCTTATGGATTCTTATGATGATGTTGATGGATTATGATGTTATGTTATTTGATATCTATGTATTGACAAATGCTATTGTTGAGTTGCCCCAGAGTGTGCAAGACACTTGATAGATTGAGTATGTCGATGGCATCAATGGACCTCCTTGGACTCCAGATCGAGTCAAGGAGTGGATTGTATTGGTTTGAGTATTTTATTTATGCATATGTGACTTATGATTGGGTATATTATGATGTTGTTTATGGATCATTGACAATGTTTCATTGATGGATGCAGGATGACGATAGCTTGCTAATCAGAATCAAATAAGGAGTAAAGGGGCCATGCATGACAAGAATATATTGAGGGAGAGGTGTAGAAACATCCCTGTCACAACCTACTAGCACTCGGACCATGGCTCGAATTGTAGGTTAACGATTTTTCCCTCACGATGTCGTGAGGGAAAAATGAGACAGTCGCTCACAAAGACTAAGGGGCGCGCAATAAGGCAGGGCCCTTATTCCTTAGAGGCCCTTAGTCTCTCACAAGGTCACTTGAATGGAGTATTGACTCCAAGGATTGAAAAACTACCAAAACTAGACAAAGGTGAGTGACACCCTTGGAGAATGGAATGCGTCTTGAAGGGCACGTTACGATATTTAAAAAGGCGAGTCAATGAATCTAGGTGGCCTAGAAAACTTTGAGTGCATGTTAAACCTTGTAAAATTTTGAGCACTACCAAATTAATCAATTGATTAATTAATTAATTAAAGACTGAATTTATTAATCATAATCCCTAATGGTTTAATCTTTTGCAAATAAAAATTTAACTAAGCCTAATTCTAAGTTAATGAGAGGACAAAAAAAAACTAATTTTTTTAAATTAAATAATGAGGGAATGAAATAAATCAATTTAAGATCAATGAAAATAAAATAAATCTAAAGAGTGACTTAATACACATTGTGCAAGTAATTACCAAATTAGAAATTAAAATAAGAAAGGAATAAAGAATACAAGAATGTGTAAGCATATAAAGGTATCTAGAGTCTAGTCTAACTAGAGAACATTCCTATTTTTAACTCAACTTTGTTTTATAAAGATATCAGTCATAAATGGGAAATAAAGGGAATAAAGGGACAACTAGGAGTGATTTTAGGAGAGCTTTTATGATGGGTGAGGAAAATTGACTTTTAATTAAAATAAATTGTGGATTTATGTGTGCAACTAAGAGAACGAGTGACAAGTGTATGGGAAGAATAATTCTTAATTAAATTAAAAAAAACGAATTAAATGTGCAAATGGAAAGTTGTCACTAAGGAAATTCTATAAAACAAATGGCTAAGAGGAGGAATGGATCACACTGGTTATGAGTAAGGTTACGCTGCAGAAATTCTGACTGGTTTTACTTGTGAGAGTTGGGATACCTAGATTGAGAGAGAGAGTGGTGGCTCTACCATGCAACGCGAGCTAGGAGCTAGGGGATTTTGGTTGTGTGTGCACGTGCCCCCTTTGCTGTTCATGGGGCTAAAGGGGAAGAAGAGTACCCCTAGTGTTTGGCTGGGAGGTACTGATGAAGTCTCAATGATTAGCAAGTGGGATATGAGGAGGAGTGTCTATTTCCGAAGGACATCTGTAGAACCGTCTTTGGTTATGATATTCTTATTTGAGTTTGTAAATATAATTGTGCTAAGATTTTTTTTGTACTAAAGTGTTCTTGTAATTTTTCCATAAAATGTTATTGTAATTCAAAATCGAATTGGAAACTCCCTGATGGTTTATGTGAATCTAAAATTATTAATGGTTGATAGTATGTGGTTATATATATACCGTTTATGAACTTCTTGGTTGCTGCCATTGGCATGCAAAGAAAAACTTTAAATTAAGTTAGCAGTTTTTACAGTTGAGAGTAAATGCATTCTGGATGTTAGAATATGCATTGGAATTCCTTGTTAACTGTCCTTTCATTTTTGCAAACCCATTTGATTCTTACTTGATCCCTGTTAGTTGATTATCCATTGAACCTATTAGAATCATATTAATTTATGTATAATGATATGTACCCAGTATACAAGTGGGACATGAAATTTGGGCAAATCCTGAAGAAATGATTAACCCATGCATTTACTGATTCAGATTTCAAATTCCGAGAAGGAAATTTTGTTTATAGTATTATCATAAATTTTCTTTCTATTGTTTTCTTAACCTCCTTCCCAAAATGAATTTGTAGTCTCGTTTTCCCTTGGGTAATTGTATGAAACTATGAAGGTAAGTCGCGGTGACTCTAATTCTAGATTGGGAACCCAATGTGATCCTATGTGGTTACTTTCAAGTTTTATGACTGATCAACCAATTTCCCGTGTGGTTGTTAATGCACAACTCTTGAATTGGGGTTCCTTCCTTAGTGCTTGCATGTTGAGCTTTATGACCATGACCCTTGGTATGTTGTAGCACACTTGATTATGGATTCGATGGCTTGTTAAAATTGTTGTTTAACACCTGCGTGTTTGGTTGGATGCTTCGTTGACTAAACCTGGGTGAATAAAAGTTTCAATCTGCGTAGGAACCTCAATTCCATTCTACTGTCCTTTATTTTACCGATCGGATTTAATTATTATGATACCTTCTATGAAAAAGATATCTAAGAAAATTTTGTCTACATTTCCATTAGTGCTATTAAATTTAATTTTGATACTATTCCTAGATGAAGGATTGTAGTATTTAGTTCCTTATTTCTTTTTGTTGCATCTTAGACGATTCAATTTGTTGAGTGTGCTGGAAGAATGTTATCGAAACCAGGTTTCAATTGTTTAAAAATCACCAACCCTTAGTCCTAGCAGAGAATACCATAATCTGTTGTCACCCTTGCATTCTATTAACCCTCGTTGTTTCTTCCCTGAGTTTTAAGGAAGGATATTTCATAGCAGAGCCAAGTTTTTCCTGTTTCCTTACACCTGTTAGTACATTGAGTTAAGATATCTAAGACATAGTCGAAATTTTGCAGAAGCTGCATGGGAACCTACTATCCACTTCAGATACATAGGGCATGTAGATGGTAGACACTTGTTGAATGATTTCAATCATTTAAGTCTAGCGAATTTGAGTTGAACAATCAGTTGCGAATCTCAAGCCTTAGTTCTTCATGCCTTGACATTGTTCTTTTTTTTTATGAAAAC
>ML780300.1:673076-695757 GCA_009831015.1 Picea engelmannii | reverse complement strand
ATATATATAAAGGGCGTGACCAAGTTCGCTAAGTACAAAAGAGGATGCTGGTATAGGAGACTAGCTACAAAATTTTCATCAAAGGCTTACTGCAAAGAGTTTTTCATAGATTCTATGATGCAGACCCCCTACCTCAGCAGGGTCCACTGACCTCCCAGTCTCTAGATCACTCTCTTCCCTAAGCCAAAATGGCTCTTCGGGCTCCTACTGGAACCCTTTGAATGAATCCACAGGTCACTTTGTCCTCTGGCACAGGTCTTGAGAAAATCTGCGTGCGCGCCCCCTTTTCGGCGCTCTTCTATGTTCTGAACCAACACACACCTTTCGCGTTTCGGGGTTTCGGGACTCCTGCATGAGAGCTCTCCCAGGCTCCTTGTCTGATGCGGGAGCATCACTCACTCATGAAGCGAGCCAGCGCGTGGAGCAGAAAAGATAGATGGACAGCGCCAGCACCAAAATTTTGAAACACCTTGATATGTTGCGCCAAACATTAATGCGTTGATGTGATGAAGGGCACTTGTACATTGTAATGGACTTTGAGCCTTTAAGCTCACGTCCTTAGTAGCTGAGGAATTTAATAGAATTGATGTAAAGATAGATAGGAATTAATTGTAGATTAGATAGCTTTAGAATTGTGAGGGAAAACGGAATATAGGCACCCTCCTTTGTACATTGTAAAATAATTCTGGATTATCATCAAACATTCTGAAGTGAGAGCAAGCAGAGAACTTGTGGAGAGCCCTCATGTGCAGATTGGATTAATAGAAGGAGATTTTGATTCAATTCATGACTGGTGTTGTTTTCTCTGTGTATGTGCTTATATGTTCATGAATGTTTTGTTTCCTTGTATGCATTTGCTTTGGTTATGCTGTGCATGTGATTTCAGAGATTAACTGAAGTCTGAGATAAGGGAGGATAAGTTTCAATTGTTTCTCTGTTAGAGCCAGGAGATTCCTGCATAGAGTGCAGTTGAATTCCTCCACATAGAGTGCGTTGAGGAGGCTCTACAGTTAAACTCTTATTCTCGTCTACCCAGGGGTTGAATTGGGTTCTTAAGAGACGTGCAGGGGAGGTGCAGGCCGAGCTTGGAGTCTCAGCAGTCGTCTGAGCAGAAGGCTAAGGATTTCTGTAACTATGAGTGCACAGAGTCTGGGTGACTTCAACGCCTTGAGAATTGTTGAAGGTTGAGCGAGAGCAGAGTGCTCGAAAAGGTCTCTGAAGGAGTCAGAGAATAAAAGCTCAGGAGGGATAGTTCCTCGTGCATATTGTGGGAACAGGCTTGGGTGAGATTCGAGCAGAGGAAAGTAGTAGAGTGGAAGGAATCCTCAAGGAGGAGAATCAACGGACAAGATTCTTGGGAGGAAATCGCGAAATCCCGCCGATTGTTGGATCATGGATAAGTTGCGCAAGGTTTAGTCCTTCGGCGCAGGAGGTAAGAACCAACGCCCATCGGGGTTCGATGTTCGGAGCTTGGCGAGGTAAGAGTTTTATACCTCATGAAATCGCGAGTCACGATTTCCCGATTTAACGGGAGCCGTCGATCAGAGCAGGGACAGGTGGCACGCGATCCCATCATATCGGGGTTCGGCGTTCGGGGTTTTCGACACCAAGAAAACTTACATCGTGGATTCGCGATCCATGAAATCTCGAAGTGACGTGGCAGCGTGGGACCACGGGTATAGTGGAGGACAGGTGTCACCAGAGTTCGGGGTTCGGAGTTTGTGGCGCAAGTGAAATATAGCATCGCAAGTGCCGATTTCCCGATAGGGAAATCCTCGAAATATGAAAGTGTTGACCCGTTGACCTTCGGGGTTCGGGGTTTTGTTTTACCTGTGAATTGTGCATATGCGTTTCGCGATACCGCGAAACCCGATCTCCCAAGAAGCGAAAGAGAGATCGCCGAGGAGAACTGTGGGTAGAGGACTCCTGAGAGGAGTGGAGGAGTCTTTGACTGCTCGGGTTGTGTAAAGGAAGGTCCTGGTGAGAGAAGGGTCAGACCGTGAGGGTTGTCGCGACTTTGCACCAAGTGGTATCAGAGCGGGTACATCTCTATTTTCCGTAGCAGAGACAAAATTACACTATGCCACCGAGGAGAGAGAGACAATCGCCTGATCGTGACGACAGGGATGCCCAAAGAAGAGGAAGACCGGCAGGGAATGCTGAGATAGAACGCCAGATGTGAGATCTCCGAGCAAGGTTTGAGGAGATGGAGACTGCACAGAGACGCGGGGCTGGTGCTGGAGAGTTCAGCGATTTCGAGGTTGAAGAGGAGGCTGGACACGAAGCAGAAGAGGTCTCAGCAGAAGACGCATCAACAGAGAGGTTGATCAGAGCCATCTCGAGAATGAGTTCGAAGACTAAGATGGACATTCCCGTCTATGAGGGGAGTCTAAATGCAGAAGAGTTGCTGGATTGGATCCGAGCGCTCGACACCTACTTCGATTATGAGGATATCGAAGAGGACAAGAAAGTAAGGCACGCTGTTACTAAGTTGAAAGGACATGCAGCCTTATGGTGGGACGAGCTGCAGGCGGACAGACATTCCAAAGGAAAACAGAAGATTAAGAGCTGGGATCGGATGATCGCTAAGATGAAAGAGAAATTCATCCCCAGGGATTACCAGATCACTCTGTTTAGGCGAATGCAAAACCTGAGACAGAAGATGATGTCGGTGAAGGAGTACACCGAGGAGTTCTACAGGCTCAACATTCGAGCTGGTCATCGGGAGAGTGATGACGAGAAGGTGGAAAGATACCTGAATGGGTTGAGGTATGACATTCAGGACGAGTTGAGCATGGTTACCATCCGAACAGTTGAGGATGCATACCAGATGGCCCTAAAAGCCGAAGAGAAGCTGAGCCGCAAGCAGGGACAGCGAGGTCGAGGTAGGAGTCAGCCAAGAGGCAAAGCAGTTTCCCAAGAACGAACTCAAAAGCCCAAGGAGGATTGGAAGAGGCCTCAGGGAAAAGCTGAAAGAGGTGGAACCTCACAGCAGAGGCAACAATATGCTGAGCCTAGGAGATAGCAAACTGATCAACAAGGAGATTATGCTGACACCAACGCATTTCCTCATACCTGAGGTAGAGGAATAGGCAGAGGAGGAATTATCACATGTTTTACGTGTGGTAAAGACAGTCACAAAGCCGTGGACTGTCCAGATAGGAAATTGGACAGAGGAAAAGCTCACGTCATAGAGGCGCAGAGGCGTGATGTGGAGGATGAAGACACTGGAAGTGGGAAGTCACTGATAGTGCACAAAGTTCTTTTGAAACCTGAGAAAGAGGTGGAGGACACAGCGCAAAGATGCAGACTGTTCCGGACCATGTGCAAGGCCAAGGGCTGGAAATGCAAGGTCATAGTGGACAACAGAAGCACCGATAATCTCGTTTCGACCAAGATGGTGGAGAAATTGGAACTGGAGACAACCAATCACCCGAGTCCATACAAAGTGTCATGGCTGCAGAAAGGACACCAGGTAAGTGTTACAAAACAATGCTTGGTTGAATTTAAAATGGGTGAATATAAAGATAAAATTCTGTGTGATGTCATTCCCATGGATGTCTGTCATGTATTATTGGGTAGACCATGGAAGTATGATAGAAATGTTGTTCATGATGGGAGAATGAACACATACACCTTGGAGAAGGATGGGAAAACGCACACACTGCTTCCGATAAAGGATAAACAAATGAAGCCGGAAGTAAGTAGTACCATACTTCTCATGAGTGGAAAAGAACTTCTCACAGAGATGGAGAAGAATGAAGATCCACAATTCTTTGTTGTCAGGAAGCCGAGAATTGTTCTGACAACTACAATAGTGGACGACTTTCCAGATGAGATTCAGGAACTGTTGGGAGAGTTCGCTGATATCATCGTGGATGAAATACCTCGTTCATTGCCACCGATGCAGAGTGTGAGTCACCATATCGACCTCATACCCAGAGCAAGCTTACTGAATAAAGCAGCGTATAGACTGACGCCTCAGGAGAACGAGGAAGTCAAAAGGCAAGTGCAAGGTTTGTTGGATAAAGGACTGGTCAGAGAGAGTCTTAGTCCATGTGCTGTTTCAACAGTACTAAGTCCGAAGAAGGGTGGAGGCTGGAGGATGTGTACAGACTCCAGGGTGATAAACAAAATCACCATCAGGTACATATTTCCACTGTCGAGAATGGACGATCTGATGGACTGCCTGAGTGGGGCGAATTATTTTTCAAAGATTGATCTCAAGAGTGGATATCATCAGATCCGGATGAGAGAGGGTGATGAATGGAAGACAACATTCAAGAAAAATGAGGGTTTGTACGAATGGCTGGTCATGTCGTTTGGCTTGACGAACGCGCCAAGCACTTTTATGAGGCTGATGAATGAAGTCCTGAGGGAATTCATTGGCAAATTTGTGGTTGTATACCTGGATGATATACTGATTTTCAGTAAGACCAGGGAGGAACATTTGAAACATTTGGCCATTGTAATGAGGAGGCTACAGTAGGAGAAGTTGCTGATCAATTTGAAGAAGTGTTCGTTCATGCAGAAAGAACTCATTTATTTGGGTTTTGTAATCTCAACGAATGAATTGAATATGGATCCTGAGAAGGTGGAAGTAATTAGGAATTGGCCATCGCCGAGGAATGTTTTTGAGGTAAGGAGTTTCCATGGTTTAGCTAGTTTCTACAGGAAATTCATTCGGAATTTTAGTGGAATTAGCGCCGCGATGATGGACACCGTGAAGAAACGGCATAAAGTTTTTCATTGGACAGCAGAGGCTGAGAGAAGCTTCAATCTGTTGAAGCAGAAGATAACAGAGCAACCTATTCTGGTGTTGCCTGATTTTCAAAAAACATTTCAAGTGAAGTGTGATGCCAGTGGGTATGCTGTTGGAGGGGTCTTGAGTCAGGATGACAGACCTGTGGCATATTTCAGCGAGAAGCTGGATGATGCCAAGCTGAAATACTCCACGTATGATAAAGAGTTTTATGCCATTATACAGGCATTAAAGAAGTGGAGGCATTATTTGATACCCAAGGAGTTCGTTTTGTACAACGACAATCATGCGTTGCAGTTTGTAAGTCAGCAGGAGAAGCTGAATCAAAAGTATGCGAAATGGGTAGAATACATGCAGAATTTCACATTTGTCATCAAGCACATTTCGGGGACTGCTAACAAAGTAGCTGACGCTTTGAGCAGAAAATGTTTATTGCTGCAGGAGTTCAAAGTCAAAACATTGGGTTTTAAGAATCTCAAAGATATGTATGCAGGTGATGCAGACTTTGGAGAAGCTTACGAAGCGGCTGAGAACCCAATTCTTAGAGATCGAAGTCCGTGGCTGGAATATATAATCTAGGAAGGATTGTTGTTCAAAGGTAATCAGCTGTGCATACCGAATTGCTCCATGAGGGAGAATTTAGTGCGAGAAAAACACAGCGGTGGATTAGCAGGTCATTTTGGGCATGAAAAAACATTCACCAAGCTGAGCGAATCGTATTATTGGCCGGGCATGCGAGCAGATGTTAAGTGCTTTGTTGAAAGGTGTCGGATATGTCAACATGCGAAGGGCCGAAAGAAAAACACGGGGTTATATCAGCCATTGCCCATACCTGAAAGGCCATGGGAAGCCATTAGTATGGATTTTGTTCTGGGATTGTTGAGAACACAGCGGGGAGTTGATTCCATTTTTGTGGTGGTAGATAGGTTCTCGAAGATGGCGCATTTCATTCCGTGTCATAAGACCAGTGATGCAACTCACATCGCAAATTTGTTTTTCAAAGAAATCGTCAGATTGCATGGATTGCCGAGAAGCATAGTCTCGGATCGGGATACCAAGTTCATAGGTCATTTTTGGAGGACGCTATGGAAGAAGCTCGGAACTAATTTGTCATTTAGTTCGGCGTATCATCCGCAGACGGATGGCCAAACCGAGGTGGTGAACAGGAGTCTGGGGGATCTATTGAGAAGCTTGGTGGTCGAGCACCATAGCAGTTGGGACCAGATATTACCACAAGCAGAGTTTGCGTACAACGATTCAGTGAATCGAAGTACAGGTAAGAGCCCGTTTCAAATTTTGTATGGGACATAGCCGAGAGGAGTTTCTGAGCTCAGGGAGTCAGAACAGGCTGAAAATAGCAGCGCGAGAGCTGAAGAGTTCGCTGAAGCGATGCAGGAACTTCACACGGAGGTGAAGCAGCGACTGCAGAAAGCGAATCAGGAGTATAAGCGCAGAGCCGATCAGAGAAAGAGGCAACTTCAGTTTGAAGTTGGAGATATGGTTCTGGTGCACCTGAGGAAGGAAAGGTTCCCAAGGGGAACATACAATAAGCTCAAGATGAAGAAGATCGGGCCATGCAGAGTCTTGAGGAAGTTTGGAGAAAATGCATATGAGCTTCAGTTGCCAGAGGGCATCGGAATATCTCCGATTTTTAACGTTTAGGATTTATACCCCTACAGGGCTGATGAAGCAGAAGCTGGAACTGAGGAACCAGTAGTCCAGTGGCAGAAGCAATTACCAATTGCACAAAAACCGCAGATGGAGTGCATACTGGATAAAAGAGTAGGCAGGAAGACCAGGAGAAAGCAGTATTTTGAATACCTGGTGAAATGGAAGAATCACCCAGTGGAGGATGCCAGCTGGGAAACAGAAACAGTTATCCAGAGGCATGGACACACCGTGCAGGAGCTCATGGATAGGAGCCCATGAAATCTTTTGAGCCGAGGAGTATGATGCAGGAGCATCACTCACTCATGAAGCAAGCCAGCGCGTGGAGCAGAAAAGATAGCTAGACAGCGCCAGCACAAAAATTTTGAAACACCTTGATATGTTGCTCCAAACATTAATGCGTTGATGTGATGAAGCGCACTTGTACATTGTAATGGACTTTGAGCCTTTAAGCTCACGTCCTTAGTAGTTGAGGCATTTAATAGAATTGATGTAAAGATAGATAGGAATTAATTGTAGATTAGATAGCTTTAGAATTGTGAGGGAAAACGGAATATAGGCACCCTCCTTTGTACATTGTAAAATAATTTTGGATTATCATCAAACATTCTGAAGTGAGAGCAAGCAGAGAACTTGTGGAGAGCCCTCATGTACAGATTGGATTAATACAAGGAGCTTTTGATTCAATTCATGACTGGTGTTGTTTTCTCTGTGTATGTGCTGATATGTTCATGAATGTTTTGTTTCCTTGTATGCATTTGCTTTGGTTATGCTGTGCATGTGATTTCAGAGATTAACTGAAGTCTGAGATAAGGGAGGATAAGTTTCAATTGTTTCTCTGTTAGAGCCAGGAGATTCTTGCATAGAGTGCAGTTGAATTCCTCCGCATAGAGTGCGTTGAGGAGGCTCTACAGTTAAACTCTTATTCTCGTCTACCCAGGGGTTGAATTGGGTTCTTAAGAGACGTGCAGGGGAGGTGCAGGCCGAGCTTGGAGTCTCAGCAGTCGTCTGAGCAGAAGGCTAAGGATTTCTATGACTGCGAGTGCACAGAGTCCGGGTGACTTCAACGCCTTGAGAATTGTTGAAGGTTGAGCGAGAGCAGAGTGCTCGAAAAGGTCTCTGAAGGAGTCAGAGAATAAAAGCTCAGGAGGGATAGTTCCTCGTGCGTATTGCAGGAACAGGCCTGGGTGAGATTCGAGCAGAGGAAAGTAGTAGAGTGGAAGGAATCCTCAAGGATGAGAATCAACGGAACCAGGAGGTTTAGTCCTTCGGCGCAGGAGGTAAGAACCAATGCCCATTGGGGTTCGGTGTTCGGAGCTTGGCGAGGTAAGAGTTTTATACCTCGTGAAATCGCGAGTCGCGATTTCCCGATTTAACGGGAGCCGTCGATCAGAGCAGGGACAGGTGGCACGCGATCCCATCATATCGGGGTTCGACGTTCGGGGTTTTCAAAACCAAGAAAACTTACATTGTGGATTCGCGATCCGCGAAATCCCGAAGTGACGTGGCAACGTGGGACCATGAGTATAGTGGAGGACAGGTGTCACTGAAGTTCGGGGTTCGGAGTTTGTGGCGCAAGTGAAATATAGCATCGCAAGTGCCGATTTCCCGATAGGGAAATCCCTGAAATATGAAAGTGTTGACCCGTTGACCTTCGGGGTTCGGGGTTTTGTTTTACCTGTGAATTGTGCATATGCATTTCGTGATACCGCGAAACTCGATCTCCCGAGAAGCGAAAGAGAGATATCCGAGGAGAACTGTGGGTAGAGGACTCCCGAGAGGAGTGGAAGAGTCTTTGACTCTTCGGGCCGTGTAAAGGAAGGTCCTGGTGAGAGCAGGGTCGGACCGTGAGGGTTGTCGCGACTTTGCACCATTGTCCTTTGAATCGCCGAACCTCGAAATAGAGCCTACCTCCCACTAGCTCCTACCTTCACTCCTGACCAACAAATATGATCGAGACTTTTCCAAAAAAAAAGTTTTAGATTTCGTGACTTCACGAATCTTGATGTAAGTTCCCTCGACTCTTCAACCTCCAAAACTTGAAATGTCAATGAAGGTTGACTTCTCCAATGTGACGAGTACACGCCACATGTTTCCCACTAATTTAGGCTTTTCGAGATTTTTGAGCAAACAACCAACAATCGTTCCTCTTCCCCTATGATTCCCCGAATTATGAAATCTTGCCTTTGTCGAGATCGATGGCTATGAGCCTCCCTCGATCCAATGGCTGACGTTCTTTTAGGATTTTCGCCAACCCCGGAATCCATGACACTTGACCCAGATATGACCTTCGACCAAGCCAAGAGACGCTTTTCGCATTTCGCAACTTCACGAATCTTGAAGTTGAGTCTCTGACTCTTCAATCCCTAAATGCCGAAATGCCGAAATGCCAAAATAGGCTCAATGACGATTATCCCCTGACCAAATATCGTTCCATGTGACTGCTTCCTCATGACCATGCGCTAACGCCAAAAGGTGCTTTTCATGGTTCGGGACTTCGACGTTCAAGAGTCTCGACCCTTTACCTCTTAAAACCTCGAATCTCGGTCCTTCCCCAAACCAAATCTGATAGTCCTGTGTCCTCCTCGATCGATGACCATGATCGTTTCGTGATTTTGCGAGTCAGGACTCCACATCTTCTGACTCCTGGCCCCTCAAACACTTGGGTCTTGAAATGCCAAAAAGGGTTTAGCGGGCTTTGGCTCCTCGCTTGGCCTCTGTCCACGTGACCACCACTCTATGACCATGAGCTTAATGTCAAAGCGCTACCGGCTTTTGTGATTTGGGGAATCACGATGCAAACATTCCTCCTGTTCTCTGTCTTTCGAATCCCCGGTTCATGAAATGTCGAAATCTCTCCCTCTGAGAGATCAATGGCCCAGTTCCTTCTGGAACCGACAACCGCGATCTAACTAGATCGACGGCTTGAAATATTTCGGGCCTTCCCCTGAAACCTCGACCACTCGCCACGTTTCCTCCTTGATGGACAGTCTTGGTCCTTTCAGCAATTTCTATGAAACGCCGACCATTTGCCACGTGTCCTCCTTGATGGATGGTCCTGGTCCTTTCGTGAATTCTCTTTTCGTGATTTTGGAGACTCTTCACTCTTGATCTCGCGGTGTCTGAATCCCCAAAATGTGGATCTCTTGACACATGTCCTCTGAGATGGACGGTCCCGATGCTTTCGGGACTTGATGAGTCCTCTCCTTTCTGCTGTTACGAGGCTTAAACCTCATGCACCTTCTTCCAGATCTGAAGGCTATCGGCTCTTGGTGCTAGATCTGATGGCTCCAATATTTTTGGGGTTCCACCAGTCGAGAGGCACTTGATCAATGGCTTGCATTATTTCATGACTCTCCTCGAGAGTTCTCCACCATCCGTTTAGATCTTCGAGATCTCCTCTCCTGGATCTACACAGTGTTAAAGTCTGTGCTCCTACCTCAAATTGGATGGTCCACGGGATTCTCCACCACAATCCAACGCTCGACGACGTTCTTCCTCTTGAGCTTTTACTTGCTTCAGACTTAGAAGATTTTCTAAGTCTCAAAGGTCTCGAACTTCGACTCTTCCTCTTGCGAGCTCGGTTCCTTTGGGTCTCATTTACATTATAGAAATGTTGTCCCTTCTGAGGTTTTCCCTCTTGGAGATTTACTCCTGCGCACACCTTGCATTCGAGGATCCCGAATAACTCAGATTTGAGAAGTTTTCTTGAAAAGAAAACTCCATATGCCCACCTGGCATTCTTCTTCTCGATGCACACCTTACAGATCCTACAAAGTATTCAACAACCCTGTGAGTGTCTTCTCTTTGACACTTCCCTTTCCTCAGAACTCGAAATAGAGTTTTATGGTGCACTCTATGCACTCGCTCAATTCCCTCTTGGCAGAGCTCTACAGAACCTTCAATAGTTCTGTCTTCCCTGAACTCAAAACAGAGTTCCTTCCTATGCACTCCTTACACCTCTGCTGATGAAGGTTCAATGCTATCCCTCTTGAGCTTCCTGAGGTTGTCTCACCTCTGTCAACGCACACCTTGCAGACTATGTGCACTCCTTGCACTTAGAAACTCCAAGACGGGACGAAATTGAAACTTATGAAATACTTCACCAGTTATGCATTCAAAACACGAAATTCATAAAAACATGCAAACATTGAACACACAGTATGCAGGAAAAACTACTTTTCTATTAATCTGTATGTCTATACAAATGTTTACAAAGAATGGACTGTAACAAGTCTCAGCTCTCTCTCGATACATCTCTACTCTGGTCTCTCCTCCTATCTCTCTACTCTCTTTCTCTCATTCCCTCTTTTCAAAGAGGGCTCTCTCGAGCTTATCCTCAACCTCACCGTCTCTGAGCCATCGCCATCACAGAGCAGATCCTACGGCTACATTACATAAATGGATGCCCAATCCTGACTACGTCCTGGGCTTGCTACAGGAAACCATTAAAGGAAACCTCAAACACTACCTGTACAAAGGCGTGGTCTGGCATTAAAAGCCTTACAACATTTATTGAAATTTTGAATTTCAAAATTGAGAGGGTTGCCCCTCTCTCTTTCTCCATTAAATGCGTGCTGGATGTGCTAGTTGGCTAGCACGCTGCTGATATGGAGTGATGCTCCTGCATCATACTCCTCAGCTGGAAAAATCATGGTCTCCTGATCATGAGCTCCTCTTCTCCAGTGTTGAAATCCACCTGGATCCCAAACTTTCCCTTGGAGTTTTCCATCTGCTCCTCTGCTTCACTGTTGCTGTTGTTGCTGCCTTGCTGCTCTTACAGGCTTCCTTCTGCTCAGCTTTGCGTTGTTGGTAGTCTCTGCTGCTGAACTCGACATCAACCTTATGATTTCTTCAATTACCTCATCCAGCTACTCCAGTGGCTGGCTCTCCTTATGTAGTCTCCTCAGCTGCACTTCTTCCTGGCAAATGGGTCGATCAACTAGATCTCCCATGCCATATTTTTCCTCTGTGGCCTCAACTTTCCATCCTGCTGCAAAATTCAGCTCTGCAGTCTTATTTTCTTGACTAACCTACTGTTCAGTCACCTTCTCTAATAGATTAGATTCTACCATTTCCCCTTGTGCTGGTTGAATTCCAGCTTCCTCCAGCTGCTCCTTGGACTGGAATTCTCCTTCATCTTCTGTTGCACGCCTCGTCACTGCAGTTATCATCTGTTCAACTCCCTGGCTGAAAATTCTAAGCGATTCCTCGGAATGCTCCTCTGCTAACATCTGCATGACTGTCTCCTCGTGGCAGCCATATACTAGATTTGGATTGTTCAACCAATCGTCCAGCATCTCTAACTCCATTTCCCATGGAGTGAGCATCTTATTTTCATGCTCCTCTTCTGTTGGGGCAAAAATTAGTGTCTGCTCTTCCTCTCCCTCTATGACAGTCACTGTTGGCTGTCCTTCTTCTGTTGTTGCTTCTGCAGCACATACTTTGGTCTCAACTGGGTTGCTTGGTAGGAATACTTCAATTCCCCCAATGATCAGAATGTATTTATGACCTTCCTTCGTCAACACTCCTTGTTGATCCGAACTCTCCTCTGAGTTCACGAGACTTTCACATAGCCTCATCTTTTCCCCCTTGCCCACTTGGCATCTTGGGAATTTTCTACTACCCACCTGGCAGTGTATGAGACCGACTGGTCCCATCTCATTTCCCACCTGGCAATCTGAAATTTCACTACTGCTCCCTTGGCAGTATGCAAGACCTTTTGCTGATCTCTTCCCATTCCCCACCTGGTAACTCGAAAGTTCACTTCTGCCTACCTGGTAGTTTATGAGATCAATCGATCCCATCTCCATCAGCACTCCTTGCTAACTCGAACTCATCCTTGAGTTCATGAGACTTTTAGATAGTCTCATATTCTCTCCCTTGCCCACTTGGCAATATGGGATTTCTACCCTGCCCACCTGGCAGTTTACGAGATCTTCAACTAATCTCATACCATTGCCCTCCTAGCAATATGAATTTCCACTGTTGTCCTCCCGACAGTCTATGAGATCCTCTAATGATCTCATTTCATTTCCCACCTGGCAATTGGAAAATTCATCTCTGCCCTCCTGGGAGTTTATGAGACTTGAAACTGATCTCTCTTCCTCATCACTGAGGATTTCTCCAACTTTTGGCTCACAGATGCAAACCAGCTCTATGTCATTGAGGCTTTCATCATACCTCAACCATATTTTCAACAACCTTCGCTGTCTTTTGGCCAACAACTCCTTGACTGGCCACTTCACCTTCTTTTTCATGGGCCATTCATACACCCATCTTGTTCTTGCACTCTATTGCATTCAAAATGCAAGATCCTCCATCCTCGCTCTTATCTCGGCAAGTTATTTATCCATGTCAACCTTGCTCTTCATCTGTTGGTGGTCCTCTCTTTGACCATGCTTATGGCCTTCAGTAGCCATCTTCTTCCCCAAGAATGCGACTGGTCCTTTTGGCTCAGCCCTCCTGACAACTTATGGATCACTCTAACTTGAGAGCACCTCCATCTCCTCCTACAGCTTGCATGGCTGTCTATTGACTCCTGCACACCTTGCAACAATATTCACAGAGCATCATTACTCTGTCTCCTTCACCTGAAGTCTACAGACGAAAATATCAGCTCTAATACCACATGATGCAGACCCCCTACCTCAACAGGGTCCATTGACCTCTCGGTCTCTGGATCACTCTCTTCCCTGAGCCGAATTGGCTCTTCGGGCTCCTGCTGGAACCCTTTGAATGAATCCACAGGTCCCTTTGTCCTCTGGCACAGTTCTTGAGAAACTCTACGAGTGCCCCCTTTTTGGTGCTCTTCTTTGTTCTGAACCAACACACACCTTTCACGTTTCGGGGTTTCAGGACTTCTGCATGTGAGCTCTCCTAGGCTCCTTGTCCTTCGAATTGCCAAACCCTGAAATAGAGCCTAGCTCCCACTAGCTCCTACCTTCACTCCTGACCAACAAATATGATCGAGACTTTTCCGAAAAGGAAATTTCAGATTTCATGAATCCTGATGTAAATTCCCTCGACTCTTCAACCTCTAAAACCCGAAATGTCAACAAAGGTTGACTTCTCCAATGTGACAAGTACATGCCACCTGTTTCCCACTAATTTTGGCTTTTCAGGATTTTCGAGCGAACAACCAATAGTCATTCCTCTTCCCCTATGATTCCCCAAATTCTGAAATCTTGCCTTTGTCGAGATCGATGGTTGTGAGCCTCCCTCGATCCAATGGCTTACGTTCTTTCAGGATTTTCACCGACTCGGGAATCCATGACACTTGACCCAGATATGACCTTCGGCCAAGCCAAGAGACACTTTTCGCATTTCGCGGCTTTGTGAATCCTGATGTCGAGTCTCTAACTCTTCAATACCCCAATGTCGAAATGCCGAAATGCCGAAATGGGCTCAACGACGATTAAGCCCCTGACCAAATCTCGGTCCATGTGACTGCTTCCTCGTGACCATGCACTAACGCCAAAAGGCACTTTTTGTGGTTTGGGACTTCGACGTTCAAGAGTCCCATCCCTTTGCCTCTTGAAACCTCGAATCCTGGTCCTTCCCCAAACCAGATCCGACAGTCTTGTGTCCTCCTCGATCGACGACCATGATCGTTTTGTGATTTCATGAGTCGAGACTCCACGTCTCCTGACTCTTGGCCTCTCGAACACCCGGGTCCCCAAATGCTGAAAAGGGCTTAATGAGCTTTGGATCCTCCCTTAGCCTCCGTCCATGTGACCACCACTCTATGACCATGCGCTTAATGTCAAATTGCTACTGGCTTTCGAGATTCGGGGAATTACAATGCAAGCGTTCCTCCTGTTCTCTGTCTTTCAAATCCCCGGTTCACAAAATGTCAAAATCTCTCCCTTTGAGAGATCAATGGCCCAGGTCCTTCTGGAATTGACGACCATGATCTAACTAGATCGACTGCTCAAAATATTTTGGTCCTTCCCCCGAAACCTCGATCGCTCACCACGTGTCCTCCTTGATGGATGATCTTGGTCCTTTCGACGATTTTTACGAAATGCCGACCATTTTCCACGTGTCCTCCTTGATGGATGGTCCTGGTCCTTTCACGAATTCTCCTTTCATGATTTTGGAGACTCTTCACTCTCGATCTCCTGGTTTCCGAATCCCCGAAATGTGGATCTCTTGACACGCATCCTTTAAGATGGACGGTCCCGATGCTTTCGGGACTTGATGAGTCCTCTCCCTTCTACTGTTATGAGGCTTAAACCTTGCGCATCTTCTTCCATATCTGAAGGCTATCGGCTCTTGGTGCTAGATCTGATGGCTCTGATCTTTTTGGGGTTCCACCAGTCGAGAGTCCCACACTATTGGCCCTTGTACTCCCCGTTGACGAAATGCCAAAAGCTCGAGGCGCTTGATCAATCACTTGTGGTATTTCACGACTCTCCTCGAGAGTTCTCCACCGTTCGTTCAGATCTTCGAGGTCTCCTCTCCTGGATCTACACAGTGTTAAAGTTTGTGCTCCTACCTCAAATCAGATGGTCTGCGGGATTCTCCACCACGATCCAATGCTCGACGACGTTCTTCCTCCTGAGCTTTTACTCGCTTCAGACTTAGAATATTTTCTAAGTCTCGAAGGTTTCGACCTTCGACTCTTCCTCTTGCGAGATTAGTTCCTTTGGGTCTCGTTTGCGTTATAGAAATGTTGTCCCTTCTGAGCTTTTCCCTCTCGTAGATTTACTCCTGTGCACACCTTGCATTCGAGGATCTCAAATAACTCAGATTTGAGAAGTTTTCTTGAAAGGAAAACTCCTTACGCCCACCTGGCGTTCTTCTGCTCGATGCACACCTTGTAGAGCCTACAGAGTATTCAACAACCCTGTGAGTGTCTTCTCTTCGACACTTCCCTTTCCTCAAAACTCAAAATAGAGTTCTCTGGTGCACTCTATGAACTCGCTCAATGCCCTATTGGCAGAGCTCTACAGAACTTTCAGTAGTTCTGTCTTCCCTGAACTCGAAACATAGTTCCACACTGTGCACTCCTTGCACCTCTATTGATGAAGGTTCAATGCTATCCCTCTTGAGCTTTCCTAAGATTGTCTCACCTCTGTCAATGCACATCTTGCAGACTATGTGCACTCCTTGCACTCAGAAACTCCAATATGGGAATAAATTGAAACTTATGAAATACTTCACCAGTTATGCATTCAAAACACGAAATGCATAAAAACATGCAAACACCAAACACATAGTATGCAGGAAAAACTTCTTTTCTATTAATCTATATGTCTATACAAACGTTTATAAAGACTGGACTGTAACAAGTCTCATCTCTCTCTCGAGACCTCTCTGCTCTGGTCTCTCTTCCTATCTTTCTACTCTCTTTCTCTCATTCCCTCTTTTCAAAGAGGGCTCTCTTGAGCTTATCCTCAACCTCACCATCTCTGAGCTATCGCCATCATAGAGCGACTCCTACTGCTACATTACATAAATGGATGCCCAGTCCTGACTATGTCCTAGGCTTGCTACAGGAAACCATTAAAGGAAACCTCAACCACTACCTGTACAAAGGCGTGGTCTGGCATTAAAAGCCTTACAACATTTATTGAAATTTCAAATTTCAAAATTGAGAGGGTTGCGCCTCTCTCTTTCTCCATTAAATGCATGCTAGATGTATTGGCTGGTTGGCATGCTACTAATGTGGAGTGATGCTCCTGCATCATACTCCTCAGCTGGAAAAATCATGGTCTCCTGATCATGAGCTCCTCTTCTCCAGTGTTGAAATCCACCTGGATCCCAAAATTTCCCTTGGAGCTATCCATCTTCTCCTTTGCTTCATTGTTGTTGTTGCTGCTGCTCTTTTAGCCTCCCTTCTACTCAGCTTCTCGTTGCTGGCAGTCTCTTCTGCTGAACTTAACATCAACCTTATGATTTATTCAATTACCTTGTCCAGCTGCTCTAGTGGTTGGCTCTCCTTATGCAGTCTCCTCAGCTACACTTCTTCCCGACAAATGGGTCGATCAACTAGATCTCCCATACCATCTTTTTCCTCTGTGGCCTCAACTTGCCATCCTGCTGTAAAATTCAGCTCTACAGTCTTATTTTCTTGACTGATCTGCTATTCAGTCACCTTCTCTGACAGATTATCTTCTACCATTTCCCCTTGTGCTGGTTGAATTCCAGCTTCCTCTAGCTGCTTCTCAAACTGGAATTCTCCTTCATCTTTTGCTACATGCCTTGGCACTGCAGTTATCTTTTGTTCAGCTCCCTGGCTGAAAATTCTGATCGATTCCTCAGAATGCTTCTCTGCTAACATCTGCATGACTGTCTCCTCATGGCAGCCATATACTGGCTATGGATTGTTCAACCAATCCTCCAGCATCTCTAACTCCATTTCCCATGGAGTGAGCATCTTATTTGCATGCTCCTCTTCTGTTGGGGTAAACATTAGTGTCTGCTCCTCCTCTCCCTCTATGACAATCACTGTTGGTTGTCCTTCTTCTATTGTTGCTTCTATAGCACATACTTTTGTCTCAACTTGGTTTCTTGGTAGGAATACTTCAATTCCCCCAATGATCAGAATGTATTTTTGACCTTCCTTCGTCAACACTCCTTGTTGATCTGAACTCTCCCCTGAGTTCATGAGACTTTCACATAGCCTCATCTTTTCCCCCTTGCCCACTTTACATCCTGGGAATTTTCTATTGCCCACCTGGAAGTGTATGAGACCGATTGGTCCCATCTCATTTCCCACCTGGCAATCTGAACTTTCACCACTGCCCCCTTGGCAGTATGCGAGACCTTCTGCTGATCTCTTCCCATTGCCCACCTGGAAACTCGAAATTTCACTTCTACCCACCTAGCAGTTTATGATATCAATCGATCCCATCTCCATCAACACTCCTTGTTGACCCAAACTCATCCCTGAGTTCATGAGACGTTTAGACAGTCTCATCTGCTCTCCCTTGCCCACTTGGAAATATGGGATTTTTGCCTTGCCCACCTAGCAGTTTATGAGATCTTCAACTAATATCATACCATTGCCCTCCTGGCAATATGAATTTCCACTTCTGTCCTCCCGACAGTCTATGAGATCCTCCAATGATCTCATTTCATTTCCCACCTGGCAATTGGAAAATTCATCTCTGCCCTCCTGGCAGTTTATGAGACCTGAAACTGATCTCTCTTCGTCATCACTAAGGGTTTATCCAACTTCTGGCTCACAGATGCAAACCAGCTCTGTGTCACTGAGGCTTTCAGCATACCTCAGTCATATTTTCAACAGCCTTTGTTGTCTTTTGGCCAACAACCCCTTGACTGGCCACTTCACCTTCTTTTTCATGGGCCATTCATACACCCATCTTGTTCTTGCACTCTGTTGCATTTGAAATGCAACATCCTCCATCCTCGCTCTTATCTTGGCGAGCTCTTTATCCATATCAACCTTTCTCTTCATCTATTGGCAATCCTCTCTTTGACCATGCTTATGGCCTTCAGTAGCCATCTTCTTCCCCAAGAACGCGACTGGTCCTTCTGGCTTAGCCCTCCTGGCAACTTATGGGTCACTCTACCCTGAGAGAACCTCCATCTCCTCCTATAGCTCGCCTGGCTGTCTATTGACTGCTGCACACCTTGCAACAATCTTCACAGAGCATCATTACTCTGTCTCCTTCACCTGAAGTCTACAGACGAAAATATCAGCTTTGATACCACATGATGCAGACCCCCTATTTCAGCAGGGTCCACTAACCTCCCGGACCCTGGACCTCAGGGTCCAGGATTATAACAATTAATTGCAAGATATAATTTCCATTTGCGTCTTAACATAATGAATATTTGAGCAATTGTGCATTCCCTAAGTTGGTATGCAGTTGCCCAAGTTCTTATTTCATGGTGTCGTCAGTTAGATTTCTTAGGAACTTCTTGTGAATATTCAAGAAGTCCTAAATAACTAAACCTTGTAACCTTGCGCAGAGTGATTTAAATTTATATTATTGCTTAAGAAGATTGATCTTCTTGTGGTTCTTATAAATGACTATGAAATTTTAGTTTTTCTTCTTTCTTATATATTCTTAGAATATATTCTTTAATATGAATATGTATAGTTGAGATACATGAGACTAAGTTTGTACTTATGCTCTTTTGGTCTTATTTATCTTATGAAATGTCCTTTTACTTGTTTACACTCATTATTGCTTGAAAAATGATTGTTTAGTAGATGCTTTTCTCTTGCACCATTAGAAAATGTGGATATATGATTAATTAAGAATTTGTAATCTCTTGCACCTCATATAATAAAGTTGATTACACTTGCACCTTTAGAAGAATGTTGACATGTGATTGATTTAGTATTTATATGCTCTTGCGCCATGTAAAATAAAGTAGATTTCTCATGTGTCATGAATAATATTGATGTATGGTTGTTTGAGTATTTAGACTTCTCTAGTGGCATGACTAATATCGATGTATGAATGATTGAGTGTATAATTTCTCTTGCACCATGAAAAGTAATGATGGTGATTGATTGAGCTAGATGGTTTTTGACTTGATTGTGTTAGTGGGATTTAGACACCTCCTTGTTCCTTAGAACAGTTGCCAGCGCTGAGACCTCAAGTGGTCAAAATCAATTGGATGAATCCTAGGCTTGAGCACTGCTTATGTGTCCCGGAGGTCCTAACCTTGTAGGATAGGTTGGTTGGGTAGTTATTTTATGTTCAGTGTCTGGTTGATATTAATTATATTTTGCTTCAGATTATTGTGAAGTGTTGAACTGTGTCATTGTTATTTATGTTTATGTGTTGAACACGTGTCACTATTATTTCTGTTAATCCAATACTTGTGTCGTTTCAGTTACAATGATGTATGTTTTTATTATGGCGTAATGATTATGAATTTGTGTTGATGTTATTTTCCTTATGAGTTATTATTTTATTTTTTTACCTTTGTACCTCGTTGTTCGTTGTCGTAACGGAGGGGTCGTTACACTCATAATGTATGTGATGGACCAACCATCAAAGTGGGAAGAGTACATTCACTTAGTGGAGTTTTCTTACAATAATGGGTATCAAGCGTCATTAAAAATGATCCCATTTGAATCATTTTATGGAAGGAAGTGTAACACACCAATGAGTTGGGATAACCCAAAAGACAAAACTATCATTGGGCCATAATTGTTAAGGGAATTGGAAGAGCAGATGGTAAAGATCCGACATAATTTAAAGGTTATCTAGGATAGGTAGAAAATTTATGCAGACAAGAATAAACTTTTTAGAGATTTTAAAGTGGGAGAACATGTTTTCCTAAAAGTAAAATAGAAAAGAAGTTTGATAAGATTGGGTTGTTGCCCAAAATTGGAAGCGAGATATTGTGGGCCATTTGAAATGTTAGAAAAGATAGGGCTAGTTGCATACATGTTAGCATTGTCTGAGTGTAGAATGTTTTTCATGTGTCATTATTAAGGAAATATGTTCTTGACCCTAACCACATAATTTATTGGACTGTGATCTAGGTGAAAAACAAAGGGGATTTTCGAGTGGAACCAATACATATCCTAGACCGAACAATCAAAGTTCTTAGGAACAAATACATAGGGTTAGTAAAGGTTCAATGGACCTGTTACAGTCCTAAACATGCAACATGGGAGCATGAATAAACTATGTAGGAGGAACACCCACAATGTTTTTTCAATTTTGAAGAAGATGGAATTTTAAAATGCAAGTCTCCATTTTGAGAAGCTAGAGTTCTGGAACCACATCTCAAAGTCCTAGCCAACTGCACTGGGGGCCTTGATAAAATAATGGCTCATTCATTGGGTTAGTTTTCATAAACGAATGGTACATTCCTTGTATAATCCTTGATAAACAAATGGTTCTTTCCCTGGGTCAGCGAGTTGAGAGGAATACAAGTTTTTGATTGGAGCTTTCGCTCGAGTATAAAATTGTAGAATTTTGTTTTCTAAAATTATTATGATTATATTTTCATAGTATGCAACGAGGACGACACACAATTGTAGGGGAGGGGGGATGTAGCATCCCCACTATGATACACAGTTTAATTAATGCATGATGTAGAAATGAATGTGGCTATGACCAAGCGATGTAATATGAAGAATGTATTTTCTTATTTTTATAAAAATAATGTGATGCCAGGTGTTGGGAATATGGACAGATATGGGGGATGATTAATCCACAAGAGAGAGGGAATTCCTAAGGAGTTTTTAAGAGGGTCCCAAGGGGGAAATGGTTTATGGGTAATAATCCAAATCCATTTTTCTGAATTTTATTATCATTTGAGGAAACCATCTATTTTTTGTTTGAGTGTATGAGATCTCAATCATTGAATACATATCATAGGGTGGGTGTAGAATTCACTTCCATATTGATTGGAAGCATGGGCCTACAGTACAATCAAAATTTGGAAGAGTGAGTAGTTAATTATTTTGGGAAAATAGAGGAAATTCGTATGGGGAAAATAAATAGTTTTTTCACATTCAACCTAGGCATGAATAACAAGCACAGAGTAGGGAAAAACATCACTATATATAGAGCAAGGAGGTTGGGAAAATTCTAGAGCATGATGGATCATTTTTGGAGTTTTTTGGTGCTGGAAAATGAAGAACCAGGTTTTCAGGCCTGAAGAGTGAGCTCATGTGTGAGTTGCACTGTAACAACAAGTGTTTTCTTTTTTTTCCTTGGTGGTAATTTCCCTTGAGTTCCTAGTAGAGATATTTCTAGTTTCCTGTGCCAAAGAGACCCTGATAAATGAATGGGATGCCTGATGGACTGAGATAATTGAAGGGTTAAATTCCTTGGGTTGGGAAGGTCAAGAGGAAGAGAGTTGGAGGAATTTTGGGATGACTGTAGAAAAATGCCAATGGGTTGTGGGTTATTAAGTTGTGAGGGGATTGTGTGAGGAACCATTCTTTTGTGGATTCCTAGCCCCAACTTGAGGGTGACTTACTGTTGATATCCGGAACAATAATTCTATTGTTGGGTGGAACGTCCTTTCCAAGCAGTTGGTTGCACAAGTTTTCTTTTAGAGATAAGTGTTTATCTATTATCCTAGTTTTCCTATGAGTCTTATGGTTGTGCATTTTACGTTGTGAATGAGAATTGTTTTAAGTGTTGTTATAGATTATTTATTAATTGCATGCATGTTCCTTTAAAATGTTTTAGATGAATTTAATTATGGGCATCATAATCTAGTTAAATTTGTGCATAATTTGTAGTCGGTAAGTTATAGGAAATGAATTAGAAAGAAAAAATTTGATTTTATGTTTATTATGCATAGTAATGTTCCTCGATTAAGATGGGGGACATTACAAATAGAGTGTCCAAAGCTTTATATATAGTCTCCCAATAAATTATCTTAGGATTCAAATATTGTCCCCCTCTTTTGTCAATCCCTTTCTTCTAGAATGGAATATATGTTTCTAATCCCTTTTTAATTTCATCCATATTTAATAACTGAGACTACCTCATAGGTAAGTTTAGGCTTCCACTAGGCAAAGAATGCCGCATATTAATAGGAAACCAATTTTGATCTTGAATCAAGGTTTTATATTGTATAACTATATTGCAATCAATGAGCTAGAATTTGAAGAACTAACATCCTTTGATACCAGTTATCTTGTGGTTACCATCCAAATGGTGTGGTTCCATAAAGATATTTTTTGTTTCTCGAGACGTTCCTAACTAAGGAACAATTCCAAGACATCCTAAGGAAGATTTAAAACTTCCCCACTTTAGACTAATATAAAAGAATCCATTAACTAGATGGGTAACCCTCACTCTTAATGATAATAATAATTTTGAATTTAGATAAAAAAAATTTAAATAAAAGATGAGAATGAATAACTTGAATAATTCAAAGAGAAAAACACATATAGTTCCTTTATTTTAATGTCTCCTTAATCCTACTTTATTAGACATATACCAAATTAAAATGACATGTACAAAAGAATGAATCAAGTTTTAAAATCACATATTAACGTGTAAATTTGAATCATTTAATAGATACATTGCAGATATCCCAAGACAATGTATAGTCATCAATCTTCTTCTTTATGCTGATGATATTGTTCTTATGGCAAGGAGTCCCCATGATCTTGAAAACCAACTAAGAATCCTCAAGGATGTTTGCTCCAATATGGGTATGACTGTTAATACTGATAAAACTAAGGTCATGATTATTAAATCCAATAAGATCCCTTATGATACCTTTGTATATGACAACAACAACTTGGAGGAAGTGAATTCATACAAATATCTTGGAATTGAT